>CM050169.1:113793117-114290617 GCA_027410445.1 Discoglossus pictus | reverse complement strand
TAAGGTAGAATTTCTTAAATGAATTATAAACATACAGGCCTAGCAGTGGAATAGCTTTATTGATTAATTCTGGGGTGGGAGATTATCTTCTGATCTCATTGAGAAATATATGGATGGTCAACATGTTTTTTTTTTCATTGGGAAATATATAACCTAATTAGTGATGTCGCGAACATAAAATTTTCGGTTCGCGAACCGCGAACGCGAACCGCCGCAAATGTTCGCGAACCGGCGAACATCGGCGAACCGCCATAGACTTCAATGGGCAGGCGAATTTTAAAACCCACAGGGACTCTTTCTGGCCACAATAGTGATGGGAAAGTTGTTTCAACGGGACTAACACCTGGACTGTGGCATGCCGGAGGGGGATCCATGGCAAAACTTCCACGGAAAATTACATAATTGATACAGATTCTGGTTTTAAGCCATAAAGGGCATAAATTACCTAACATTCCTAAATTGTTTGGAATAACGTGCTTTAAAACATCAGGTATGATGTTGTATCGATCAGGTAGTGTAAGGGTTAGGCCCGCTTCACAGTGACAGACCAAACTCCCCGTTTAACGCACCGCAAACAACCACAAACAGTCCATTTGCAAAACCGCAAACTCCCCATTTGCACAAGGTTTAATACCAAGCTAGCCATGTCCCGTTCCTTGTCCTCACTGATGTCATTGAAGGTCTCTTCCTCCACCCAGCCACGTACAACACCAAGGGTCCCCGAAAGGTGACAACAAGCCCCCCGGGAAGCCTGCTGTGTTTGGTCTTCCACCTCCTCAAAGCCACCTTCCTCCTCTGACTCCTCTTCTTCAGACTCCTCTCACTGCATTGCCTCTCTCTGCATTATTATAAGGTGTGTTAAGTAGTACTACTCTTATCAGTTTAAAACCTGTTACAGCACATATCAGGGGGCGTGTATAAGGCCTGGATTTTGAGAACCAGGAGATGGAAAAAGATGCTTTGTTGGTCGTATCACTTTAATTTTGGGGCACTTTGTGACATTAGCTTCTTACGCTCAAACATGTCCTTTACAGGCACCTGACTATGGGCAGATGAGCAGGAACTGCTCAAGGCGGGAGACGGAGTGGCGGATGGTTGAGAGGGGGCAAAGAGGACAGCAGTGGTTGATGTGGCTTATGATGCTGCTCCAGGAGGAGAATGGCGGCTTTGAGTTTGTGTGCTGCTTGTACTCATGTGTTGGTCTGGAGTCACCCAAACATTAGGTCTCAACCTGTAGAGGATAAGGGAACCAGGCTACTCTAGACCTCATTCATCATTACAGGTTTTGACAGATCGGTACTATGCGTGCAAGCTACTGTGACAACAGATATGAGTGGCACTGTGCACTTGCAGAAGTTGGTAGAGTAGACGCTGTAGGTCTGACACACACGCTTGCAGACAACTAACTGCTATGCAATCTATTACAGTACAATTTTTTTTTGTTTTAAATGTACACTACTGTTACACCACATATGAGTGGTTTGTTAAGTAGTACTACTCCTATCAGTTTAATCCCTGTTATGTGCCTTTTTTTGGGTTTGGTTGTTGAAGCCACAGTGCAGCACCAGAGGCCAGAAAAATTAGGCATGTACACATGCCTGAAAAATTAGGTATTGTTGATCTTGCAGCGAGCAGAGACAAAGGTAGGCCTGATTCAACACCCCATCCCTGCATATCCACACTCAGAGATTGAGGGGGCGACCCTTACAAGGCCACGGACCGGAGATATAAAGGGGGGATATCCCAAATAAGCACAAAAGCGGGTACAAAGGTAGTGAAGGGGACATAGAGGCCCATGGACTGACGGGCCCATCTTGGCAGGAAAAGGGCCCAGCAATTAAGCCAAACTGACCCAGCACAGGCAGCTACTTGAGTCAAGCGATGTACAATTACACCTTAATAAAGCTGAAACATGCAGCAGCAGGGATTCTAAACGGCCACACGGGGACAAGGAGGCTAGGAGCCCCCACAGTCTCTGCACCACTCTTTTTAACAGATAACCCAAGGGGCTAACCAGGGACCTTGCCCACATAAAAAAACAGAATTTTATTGGAGGAATTATTAGTGTCTTTAACCCCCAAGAGAGGACATAATATACGGTATCTTTAGACTACCTGATGGCCAAACCTCCTTTAGCCCCAATGCTATCCAAGAAACATTTCAAAACTTTATCTGACTGGGGGTCTATAGAGTGACATTAGTACTGACCTTTATATGACTGGGGGTCTATAGAGTGACATTAGTACTGACCTTTATATGACTGGGGGTCTATAGAGGGACATTAGTACTGACCTTTATCTGACTGGGTGTCTATAGAGGGACATTAGTACTGACCTTTATCTGACTGGGTGTCTATAGAGGGACATTAGTACTGACCTTTATCTGACTGGGTGTCTATAGAGGGACATTAGTACTGACCTTTATCTGACTGGGTGTCTATAGAGTGACATTAGTACTGACCTTTATATGACTGGGGGTCTATAGAGGGACATTAGTACTGACCTTTATCTGACTGGGTGTCTATAGAGGGACATTAGTAATGACCTTTATCTGACTGGGTGTCTATAGAGGGGCATTAGTACTGACCTTTATCTGACTGGGGGTCTATAGAGTGACATTAGTACTGACCTTTATATGACTGGGGGTCTATAGAGGGACATTAGTACTGACCTTTATCTGACTGGGTGTCTATAGAGGGACATTAGTAATGACCTTTATCTGACTGGGGGTCTATAGAGGGACATTAGTACTGACCTTTATCTGACTGGGGGTCTATAGAGGGACATTAGTACTGACCTTTATCTGTCTGGGGGTCTATAGGTGACATTAGTCCTGACCTCCTGCTGCAGTATTATTACTCCCAGTACTCCCAGGCTTGCTACTATTAGATATAATAACCTCAGTTTCGTTTCCTTATCTGTTGGTAACATCAAAATATGATTATTAAATATTTCATATTTGTTTGTTTTTTCTCCCAAAGTGAACCCCTTTGTGTGTGTCCCACAGATGTGGCGTTTCCGCTCTGCGTATGTTGGATTTGCACCGCTCAAAAAGTATGAAAAGAGACCCCCCCCCCCCCCCTTGAATCCCATTAATGACATCATCAGTAAATTGTATGTAACAGATTCCAGTGTTTAGGGTTTATGACCCAATACTGCGATCATATCATTTATGACAAAAATTCGTATTTGTCGTATTATTCAGACGCGCGTGCATCTTTGTGTTACATTTCCTGATACTTTTATTATCTTGATCTTTATATATTTACTAGCGACTTGCCCGTCAAAAAATGGCGGCAATAAGATTGTAAGGCAGGTAATGGTTTGGACGAGACATTCATTTTGTTGGCGGTCGGAGATCTTTCGGCGCTCATTGCGAGGCTGTTGGTTGTATTTTTTTTCTTATAGGCGCTTTTGCTGTTATTCTTTGGTCGGCGGTGATGTGTTTTTTGCGCTTATTGCAAGGCTTTGTGTGCTATGAGCAGCGTTAGCGCTTGTTGTGAGGCGCGCAGTGAATGGCTTTTATGTTTAATGTGATAATGTTTTTTTTGTGTATATGTATTTTTGTATGCTAATGAAATAATTACTAAATGAATATACTTTACCTATTTGTAAGTAATATATGCAGGAAGCATTGTGCTGAAGAGCTGACAATCTGTTTTCATGTTACTGCAGCATACAATGTAGGTTTTCAGTGCTGTGGAGCTGCTGTGTAAGTGTCAGCAATGTGCGCAGTGTGTAGTGTAAATAGGCTGCTTGCGCGAGGGGAAGCCGTTAGGGTAGCTGGGTACTTCTGCATTGTGTAAGTTAGTGTTGTAAAATGGCGGTGAATGTGTATGTGGTACGCGGGTGTGGATGATTTAGCGTCCTTGTTAATAGTGTATCTTTACCTCGTACGGCTTTTTAGGAAAATCCGTATGTGTTTCGCGTGTTTAGGGTCCTGTAGCCTCGTTTTCTTTTTTTTAACGGCCATTTTTCTCTCACTTAGGTGATTTTCGGGTGTCTAAACTCATGAATTTGGACTTAAATGGAGGTGTAACTTCACTTGCAGAGGTCCTCGGTGCCCGCCTTGCTGTGGGTAAGCTTTTTATGTGTTTGATGTGTGTATCTATTGTGTTTTTAATGTTTTTAAGTGCGCGCGGTTCGGGCGTTAAGGTCGTATTTTTGTGAGCTCGCAATGTTTTTTTTTTCTAAGTCCCGTATTTTTGGATGGTAAGTCCGTAAATTTGATGGTGTAAGTCCCGCCTGCGGCTCATTGCAGCCGACGTGGGAGCCTTCGGCGCTCCTTGCCAGCAACTCTGGCCCTCGCTTCGCAAGCCCGCAGCGTTAGCAACAACCCGCCTGCTCACAACTATATATGTGATATCTGCAACGTCTTCCCCAGTTGGCACTTGTAAATCGGCTAAGCGACAAAAAAAATGGCGTCCGGAAAAAATGAAAACGAGGCTACACGACCCCAAACCGCGCAAAACATCGCCAGCCATGTACGACTTTTACCTAGGAACAGACGAGGTACAAAATACACTATTAGAAATAATGGAAACTGCTGGCGAGCCGCGTAACACATACACAATCGCCGCCATTTTACAACACTAACTTGCAACTAATAACATTACAAATCTAAAATGGCGCGTTACACGACTATACAAGCGGTTTCCCCTCGTGCACTGCGCACATTGCTGACACTTACACCTCAGGTCACCAACAGTCCAAATGTACACTGTAAGCTGCAGGAAAATCAAAACTGATTGTTAGCTCTTCAGGATATTGATCACTGGATATAATAATTACAAATAGGTAAAGTATTTTAGTAATTAATTAATTCATTATTATTAAAAAAAATATCTATAAAAAACATACGCTTAATAGCATATTTTACACTGTCGTTACTTTACATACATTAACGCTTCGCACTTCCTAATACATTTGTTCATTCACAATAGTTATTATCGTGCATTCATTTAATAAGTATTAATTAGTAATGGAAAATAAAAATGTAGACTTTACACTACACTAAAATGTTTTACTTTTTACTCTGCAGTTATATATCTGGATTACTGCTCATTGGCTGCCAGCGATAGCACTCTCAAAGCAGTTACAAATCTAAATCACTTTATTATGCTCTGAGACCTGAATACATTTTTTAATTTACACTGCACAAAAAAAATTATATATTTAACACTGTACTTATATATCTGTCTTTGCGATGAGCGCCGAAGATTGATCGTTGCAAAGCACGAAACATGAAGGACACGAGGGAAGAGGCTCACAATGAGCGCCGAAGGTCCTCAGAGTACAAAAAGCATCACATTGTGTGGCAAACAGCATTGCCATGGCTTCAAACTTTATTGCCCCGTCATTTGTGCCAGGCAAGTCACTAGTATAATATAACATAATGCAATACAATATTATACAGTACACATGGGTGTTGGAACTGGGGAGGGGGGGGGGTAAGGGGTAACACCCCCCCCCCCCCAGATTTCTTATCGTATGTATGTATGCGTATAGAAGCTAACAGGGGAGGGGAGAGTTGGAGGAAACAAAGGGGAGAGGGAGAGGAAGACACAGGAGAGGGGAGAGGGGGAGGAAGACACAGTGGAGAGGGGGAGGAAGACACAGGGCAGAGGGCGGAAGAGAAACAGGGTAGGGGAGAGGTGAGGGGAAGAGACACATGGGAGGGGGGAGAGACACAGGAGAGAGTGAGGGGTAGAGACACAGGGGAGAGGGGGGAAGAGACCAATGGGAGGGAGTGGTGAGGAGACACCGGGGAGAGGAAAGGGGGTAAACACACAGAGGAGGGGAGAAGAAACACAGGGGAAGGGAGAGGGGGTAGAGACACAGGGGAGAGGGGGTAGAGACACAGGGGAGAAGGGGGAAGAGACACATAGGAGGGGGGAGAGACACAGGGGAGAGGGAAGGGGGGAAAGACACAGGGGAGGGGGGAAAGAAACACGGGAAGGGAGAGGGGGTAGAGACACAGGGGAGGGGGGAGTGACACAGGGAAGAGGGAAGGGGGAAAAGACACAGGAGAGGGGGGAAAGAAACACTGGAGAAGGGAGAGGGGGAAGAGACACAGGGAAGGGTGGGAGAGACACAGGGGAGAGGGGGGGAGAGAGACACATGGGAGGGAGTGGGGGAGGAGACACAGGGGAGAGGGGGGAGAGAGACACATGGGGGGAGTGGGGGGGAGACACAGGGGAGGTCTTGTGCTTTATTATTATTCTTATTATTATTACTATATAATGTGTAGATGTACCGGCTGGGCATGCTCTTCTACATTATTATTATTATTATTATTATTACTATATAATGTGTAGATGTACCGGCTGGGCATGCTCTTGTGTATTATTATTATTATTACTATATAATGTGTAGATGTACTGGCTGGGCATGCTCTTGTGCATTATTATTATTATTATTATTATTAGTATTTTACTAATAATAATAATAATAATGCACAAGAGCATGCCCAGCCGGTACATCTACACATTATATAATAATAATAATAATAATAATAATAATAGTAATGCACAAGAGCATGCCCAGCTGGTACATCTACACATTATACAGTAGTAATATTAATAATAATAATAAGGCACAAGAGTCCTTCAGCACTGCACTGGACACTGAATAAACTTGCCTAGCTATGGTTTTCCCTATTGATGCAGTATCACCTACACTCAGCCTCCTCTCAGTAAGACTGCAAGTTAGTTATGATTCCAAAATGGCTGCTGTCCATGAGGTTAAAGGGTCTGGAAGGGAGTGTATGCTGCTGATTGGCTGGAATGTGTCTGCTGACTGTGACATGCAGGGTCAAAGTTTGCTCAATGATAAAGTATTGGGGGCGGGTCGAATATCGCATATGTTCGCAGTTCGCAGCGAACGCGAGCTATGTTCGCCGGGAACAGTCCGCTGGCGAACTATTCACGACATCTCTAAACCTAATATATTCACCACAGTTTGTAGGAAATAATTCTAATCTGAGTTACATAAAATATACAGGGTATAAAATATATGAAATTATGGAGCCAGGTCACCTAGGATGTTAATATTTATAGCATAGTCTATATAGCCCCAATATAAAAAGTGCAGTACAAACAAATAAAGCTAAAGCGAGTGCAGGTGATGCACTGCCCAGGGGCCCTCACTAGGGCGCCCCAGTGCAGCAGCCCCTATACTTGGCCCATGCACCCCTGGGCTCCCTCTGGGCTCTCCCCAGAACCCCCCCCCCAGCTCCTTTTGTGCCCCCTCACCGCACCTCCCTCTTGATGGCGTCCTATTTACTCCTCTCTCTGGGTCTTCTTGCCTGAGCAGGGAATCCCAAATGACATAACATGTGAGCGAGGATATTCAGCATTCCCTGCCCCAGTTGGGATATGAACCAGCAGAGAATGTCAGGAAACCCTCAGAAGGGGGGGTGCAGCGAGGGAGCATATCTATCTATCTATCTATCTATCTATCTATATATCTATCTATCTGTCTATCTGTCTTTCAATATATCTGTGTGTATTTGTGCATATAACCTTTGTGGGCTCATTTGCATGTCTCGGCAGAGGTTCCCAGAATACTTTTTTAACTTATTTTAGACATTCAAATGTGAACCCAAATGTACTATTTATTTACTGTAGTCTGTACCGTGGAGGCTTTGATCGCTCTTTTGCCCTCATTCCAGCATGACCCATGCATGATCCATTTAGGCTAGGTAATAAATGAAAGACACGACAACTGAAGTTGGGAGAAACAACGGGCCACAGCTTTATTATAACAATTGTAAACAAACAACCTATAACTTATTTACATGAACTATTTTAGTCCTTCCTTCCCGGGGGAGGAGCCCGGCCACGGACAGTGACCTCACGCTTTGAGCCCTGTCAAAAGCCCCAATGCTTATCTTTAAGCACGCCCTGTGAGGTGGGGCCACTGCCCACTTAGGCCAGTGGGCCGGGCAACTCACCTCCCGCCAAGTCATAAATTATCAATAAACAACATTGATAGCCACTTCTCCAGAATTCTTTAGAACAAAATGTTTTTTTTTTTTTTTTTTTTTAAAGAATAACTACATTTTACATTTTTTTTTACCAACAAATTACCGGGTGGGTGGGTGGTATTTCAGTCGGGAGACCGCGCTGCACTGAAACGGTGCGAAAACGGGCTTCCGACACGCCCCCGACGCAGCTCATTGGCTAACAGGCCTTACAGGCTCCGCTGGGTCACGCGACGCTACGTGCTGACCCAGGAAGCCTGTGCAGCCTCCGCGTCCTACAGTCTGTTTGGCTTCTATAACATCTTCCTGATTTTGAGTGCTAGATGTTTTTTGTACACATACATGTACACATCTGTCTATCTATCTGTCTATATTAGAGCACAGTTATAATCTAACGGTTAAGGTTTTCTTGAACGTTCCATTATAAACTTATTTTTCATGAGCTTAAAACTTTGCATTGGTTTGATGAAACGGTTTGAAATTTAGAATTTTAATTGTGAATTGGGGTCTGATTTTTTTTTTCTTGAATTTTCATTAAACTTTGCCCTGCCTAAAAAATAAGTTTATTTATGTTGAATTTTGGTTTGATGGCATAGTGTTTTCCCATAGGATTCTTTTGGACCTTTCCTTTTTTCTGCCCGCCAGCGGTGACAGCCCCCGGCCACTAGGTGGCACAGTCAAGAATTTGTTCAATTATCTAGGGTTAGGATTAGGGTTCGATTTAGAGGTTAGGGATAGGGTTAGGAGTTAGGGTTGGGCTAGTGGCAGATTATACACTTTACATAAATCAAATAAATGGCTGAGTGAAATTGTTTGAAAATCTGCAATGTAATTGTGATCAAAGAAGCATCAGTGTCTTTTTTGGAATTTATTTGATATATAACAGTTGAAAAAAATAATGTAATGAGCCTGCTTATTAGAGACTTGTGTGCATGACTAACTTTCACAGCCCATGCATTGTGATTGGTCAATTATGGTCCGGGGGCACTATACACAGCATCTGGATACTGCACCTTCATACAGAAAGTGTTCTGCTATTCCTGACACTACATACAGTACCCTGATACTGCACCTTCATTCATACAGACAGTGTGAGCTCTGCTATTCCTGCATTGGTGCTATACACAGCGCCCTGTTACTGCACCTTCATACAGACAGTGTGAGCTCTGGTATTCCTGCACTTGAATTACTTACAGCAACCTGATGCATATTCATAAAGAAAATGTGAGCTCTGTTATACTTGCACTGGCACTACACACAGCACCCTAATACCGCACCTTCATACAGACAGTATGAGCTCTGTTATTCCTGTACTGGCACTTTTCACAGTTCCCTGATACTGCACCTTTATTCATATAGACAGTGTGAGCTCTGAAATTCCTGCATTGTTACTATACACATCACCCTGATACTGCACCTTCATACAGAGATGTGTGAGCTCTGTTATTCCTGCACTGGCATTTACACATAGCAACCCGATACTGCATCTTCATAAAGACAGGGTGAGCTCTGTTATTCCTGCACTAGCACTTTTCACAGTTCCATGATACTGCACCTTTATTCATATAGACAGTGTGAGCTCTGCTATTCCTGCATTGTTACTATACACAGCACCCTGATACTGCACCTTCATACAGACAGTGTGAGCTATGTTATTATTGCACTGGCATTACACACAGCACCCTGATACTGCACCTTCATACAGACAGTTTGAGCTCTGTGTGAGCTCTGTTATTCCTGCACTGGCACTACACACAGCAACCTGATACTGCACATTCATATAGACAGTGTGAGCTCTGCTATCCCTGCATTGGTGCTATACACAGTGCCCTGATACTACACCTTCATACAGACAGTGTGAGTGTGAGCTCTGTTATTCCTGCACTGGCACTACACACAGCACCCTGATACTGCATCTTCATAAAGACAGTGTAAGCTCTGTGTTTCCCGCACTGCACGACACATAGCGCACTGATACTGCATCTTCAAAAAGACAGTGTAAGCTCTGTGTTTCCCGCACTGCACGACACACAGCGACCTGATACTGCATCTTCATAAAGACAGTATGAGCTCTGTTATTCCTGCACTGGCACTACACACAGCGCCCTGATACTGCATCTTCCTAAAGACCGTGTGAGCTGCACTGACACAACACGCAGTATCTGGATACTACACCCTCATGCAGACTGTGTGAGCTCTGCTGTTCTGACACTACCACACATTAATTTTGACACTGCACATTCATATAGACAGTGTGAGCTCTGATATTCCTAATACTACCCAGTATCTGGAAGTTGCTGTCAGAAATATATACATTATGATTTCATTTGTTCAATGCCTAGATTTTTGTCTTTTTTTACCTCTATCCCCCCCCCTCCCCAAGATTGTTTTTGATCAGATCTGGCCTACATGGGATGTTTCAAAGGGGACAAAAGGTGTCAAACATGTGTTTATCAAAGGAATTGGCCTTTTGGTGATTGGTGCAAAAACTGTATAAAAATGTGTACTGCACAATAATATTTATGCTCGATTTGGGACACCTATGTATGGTGTGATTAATTTAGAGGGAAGACATTTATTATATGTTTTTAATCAGAAATGTATTTTTGCAACTTGCCCTGGAACCCGATAACTTGACTTGAGAATCTGCAACGTGTCCTAGAATCCAGTTAAGTTGTCCTGTATGCAGGGATACAGAATCTATACCACCTGTGGGTAGGTTTGGCCTCTTTGGCCTTTTGAAGCCCAACAAAGAGTGGGTTGTGACAGCTATGGTTCATAGAGTCACAGAGAGTCAGACATGACTGAAAGGCTAAACAAAAAATGTCCTTTATCTTAAACAATCAACAAACAGATAATTCAATCAATCAACCATAAATCAAAACAAATTATATAGTAGACATTGCAAATGACCAAATAGAAGATCAATCCTGACATCTGTAATAACCGCAATAAGTGAAATTTTGCCTCTTGTCCCCTTTTTGCTGTCCATTTTCTTCCCCATTTTACCTTTCTTTTCTTTTTTTATTCACTTAATTATTACTTAATTTTCTTTTACCTTTAACTTATTTTAAAGAGATTTAATATTCTCTTCCCTCAAAATAAGAAGAGAAAGGGTGAAATGCATTACATACAGAACAGTATCTAAGAACTATTCACTATTCTGAGACAAAAAAAAATTTAAACTGTAGAAAGCTGTGTAGCCTGATAGGGACACTGTAACACAGGCTTCATTACACCATATTGTAATATGCGTGCATAGATAAGAACAATAAAAAGCATTTTTTTACATGTATGTAAATATTTTACTTTTTTTTTCTTAATAACTTTGTCACCTCTAGAAGTGTCCCATAGGACTCTGCAGTGTAATCTAGGTGGTTATTGTTTACAGAGGACTTAACCTGCCTGCAAACAGCAAATATGGATGATTCTATTCTGAGAAAAGGAAGATGACTCAGAGTCAAGGAAAATGTCACCCTACCACATGCTTCAATTAGTTAATTACTGGGTCATATCAAAAAGATATTGACTGACGCATAGTCAATAAGAGATTAAGTAAAAACATGAACAATACAAACATTCAGGGGTAAAAACTAGCTATGAGGGGGTTGAGGACCATTTGTGACCAAATATGGAACATGTTAGGGAATAATTTGTCAATCAAGTCCTGACATGAACCCAAGACTGTTGTCCCGAGATATTTGGAGGGTCAACCAACCATGAATACTGCACCACCCCAAGGACAACTGCCTCCCACCTGATTTCTCTGATACCAAACTATTTGATAACCAAATCTTTTTTGTGAAATCACAGTTGAAGGTCGTTGTCCATAATGGCAGCAGATTGCAGGGCCTAATACAGTGCCTTGCAATAGTATTCACCACCCTTGGCATTTTTCATGTTTCATTGCCTCACAACCTGGAATTAACATGAATTGTTTGAGGATTTGCATCATTTGATTTACAGAACATGCCCACAACTTTGAAGATGTTTTTTTTTTATTATTGTAAAGCAAACAACAAATAGGACAAAATAATAGAAAAAAGTCAATGTGCATAACTATTCACCCCCCTAAATTCAATACTTTGTAGAGCCACCTTTTGCGGCAATCAAAGCTCCAAGTCGCTTTGTCACATCTTGCCACTGGGATTTTTGCCCATTCCTCCTTGCAAAACTGTTCCAGCTCCTTCAAGCTGGATGGTTTGCGCTTGTGAACAGCAATCTTTAAGTCTGACCACAGATTTTCTATTGGATTGAGGCCTGGGCTTTGACTAGGCCATTCCAACACATTTACATGTTTCCCCTTAAACCACTCAAGTGTTGCTTTAGCAGTGTGTTTGGGGTCATTGTCCTTCTGGAAGGGAAACCTCCATCCTAGCCTCAAATCACTCCCACAAAACATCCCCACAGCATGATGCTGCCACCACCATGTTTCACTGTGGGAATGGTGTTCTTTGGGTGATGTAATGTGTTGGGTTTGCGCCAGACATAGCATTTTCTTTCATGGCCGAAAAGTTCAATTTTAGTCTCATCGGACCAGAGCACCTTCCTCCATACATTTTGGGAGTCTCCCACATGCCTTTTCGCAAACTCAAAACGTGCCATTTTTTGTTTTTGCTGAAAGTAATGGCTTTCTTCAGGCCACTCTGTCATAAAGCCCAACTCTATGAAGTGTACGTCTTATTGTCGTCCTATGTACAGATACTCCAGTCTCTGCTGTGTAACTCTACAGCTCCTCCAGGGTTACCTTAAGTCTCTGTGCTGCCTCTCTGATTAATGCCCTCCTTGCCCTGTCTGTGAGTTTTGGTGGGGGGCCGTCTCTTGGCAGGTTTGCTGTTGTGCCATGTTCTTTCTATTTTGTTATGATAGATTTGATGGTGCTCCTGGGGATCATCAAAGATTTGGATATTATTTTATAACCTAACCCTGACTTGTACTTCTCAACAACATTACTCCTTACTTGTTTGGAGAGTTCCTTGGTCTTCATGGCAGTGTTTGGTTAGTGGTGCCTCTTGCTTAGGTGTTGCAGCCTCTGGGGCCTTTCAAAAAAGGTGTGTATATGTAATGACAGATCATGTGACACTTAGATTGCACACAGGTGGGCATCATTTCACTAATTATGTGACTTCTGAAGGTAATTGGTTGCACCAGAGCTATTTATGGGCTTCATAACAAAGGGGGTGAATACATATGCACATGCCAATTTTCTGTTTTCTACTTCTAAAAAATAGTTTTTTTCTGTATATTTTTCTCATTTCACTTCATTAACTTAGACTATTGTGTTCTGATCTATCACATAAAATTCAGATTAACACAACACTGAGCTTTAGGCTGTAATGTAATAAAATAGGTAAAAAGTCAAGGGGGGTGAGTACTTTTGCAATGCACTGTACATGTAGGAATGACCAATGATCCATATAGTTGAAGGTAAGAATCCTAGGATAACATAAACAAAATATATTAAGAGAGACATAATACCTGCCTAACATACCCCAAGTCTCAGACTCCCCTATATGATTCTCTCCTGTATTTTTTCAAAGGAACATCCCTCTTAAGGGTCCAATAGTAATCAGCAAGCATTGCTGGACTCCACTTGCCCTGGTACCGCTTTTCCATTTTGGAAATGTCCTGGTGGAATCGTTTACTATGTTCATCGCTGACTTCCCCAAGAATTGCTGAGAAGGAATCCATGTGCGAAACAAAGAAATGGATTTTCAAAGACATGATACATCCTTGGACTTGTAAGATTGCAAAAGATCATCCACTATTTCTCTGTAGTTGTCTGCCTTATGATTTCCTAAGAAGTTCTGGCAAACACTATTGAAAGATTTCCATACAGCCGTTTCAGCCTGGTTCAACTGACTATCAAAGTTCTCATCTTTAATCAGTTGTCTTATTTGAAATCCTACAAAGATCCCCTCTTTGATCTTTGCATCACTGATCCTTGGGAATATTTTTCTTAAAGCAATGGATCGAAGTGGACCCGAATTTACATATTTGACAAAGTTCTTCATAAGACCGAGCTTTATATGGCATGGAGGTAGATACACTTTTTCTGGATCACCGAGTGGTGTATTGACAACATTCTACTGTCCTGGAGTTAGTGATGTTTGCTTTGGCCATTGTTTCTGAGTGTAATGATTTCTTCAGTCTCTGCTGTCCCACTCACAAAGAAAACAACTGCACTTTGTGTGACCAAGTTGCAGTCCAAGCAAAAAAGCAACTACTTTCAAGTCACCACAGATAATCCATTTGTATTCTTCATATTTGATTTTTTCAAGCTCAATATTCATGCTTTTTTTGATATTGGCAGCATGAGCTAGTGGCACTGATGGAAACCTATTTTCTTTGTGGAGAAGCACCGCTTTCAAGCTAACATTAGAAGAATCGATAAATAAACACCAATCCTCTGTTTTGTACTCGTGACCAAGTGTTTCCATGACAGAATAAACATCATTGCAAAAAAAAAGTTCATCTTAAAGGGAAAAGAAATCCTTAATATCAATATGCCTATCTCTAAAAAAAAAAACTTTAGTTTCCTTATAGAGAAGTTTCCAGCCTTTCAACCTGGAGCCTAAAAGTTCTGCTTGCGTTTTAGATAGGTTCAAGTCTCGGACTAGGTTATTGAGATCTCCTTGGGTAAGGACATGTGGTTGTAACAGGAAGCCTCAAAAGTTTGATCAAGCCTTATATCATCATCACCAGGTTCTACGGGATTTGTTTCTTGCTCATCATCACTAAGTATTTATTTTCCTGGAGGCATTGGCACAGGCAATTCTTCACTATGCAGTACTGGACTGATGGCAGATGGTAAATTTGGATATGTCACAGTGCTTTGATTTAGAACTGATGCCTGAAATGCTTGTAAGACAAAAGTAACAATCTGTGGAGTGATCTTTTTGTTCTCGCCAGCAAAATTCATGTGCAGAGAACCCGTTGACCAACTTGTAAGAAGTCCCACACAGGTATGACAAGAAAAATTACGGACCCAACTTTTATCTTGGTCACCGACTTTGCCTCCAAAGTAAAGCTCATAACACTTCTGTGATGATCCGGGGGTAGGGGCTTTTACTGCCCAGGGCCACCTGCTACAGATTAACTACCCACAAGGACCGTTTGGGTTCTTGGAAATCTCAGCACCAGCACCAGTCTCTCCATCATGAATCAGCACTTCTAGGAGTCTCAGTAACCTTCCTGTGGTAGAGATCAGGACAGGTTACTTGCAGGGTAGAGATAGGTTCAGTATTGTAGCCACCAGGAGCAATAATTAGAGACACACAATTTATATGTCTCCAGATGTGAACTGTTTCATTTTTTAAAAGTCAGCAATATTTATAGCAGTCAGGTATAGAGGGGGGTGTATACAATGTAACAATGAGAGGGTGTGGCAGACAATTACAGGAGATGACCCCACATGGGGTATAGCAGTACCTTGATAGCTGGCACCTGAGAACAACAGGGCTACCTTCTAATACAAATCCTGCTGTCTCTGTGTCAGAGTACATGGCAGATGTGATTAACTAAATTTGCTAACAATGGAACAGAACAGATAACAGTACAATAGATTCAGCACACCCTGTTTTAACCTAATCATGATAATTCAGTCACATTTTAAACATAACACAGAATACAGTAATATTTCATTAGGAATTACATACAGTATATCTGTCCTCTATGGTGGCTAAATGGACCAGGATCCAGGCCCTGGAAAGTGGTCTGTGACATTACTCCCCCCCCCTCCAGACAGCAGTTCTGGGGCTATGATCCTTAACAGATGATAGTCTTGAACTGCAGTGCATAGCCCAAGTCCAAGTCCCCATCCAAAGAAAAAATGTTGGCCAAGTGGCCACTGCATAAGTTACCTATCTCGGTTACCCATCTCGGTTGTCAAGGCAGGGTTGGGGAAAAACAGAGCAGGACACAGGATTAGTGTCTCTGCATGGCGACCCTTTCCTGACTGAGGCTCACTCAGGGTAGCAGACTTTGCTGGGGTCGGTAGCTCCTTAGGGCGAGTATCCTCCAGGGATGGCAAGGTTGGGATCACTTCTGTCGCTAGGCTCTGTCAGGTGCTCTGGTACAGTGGGCTGCTTGCCCATATCCTTTAACTCTGGGGCTGCCAAGACTGAAGCAATCCCTGTCAGTCCTGCTTGCAACTCTGCTGGTTTTGGGAGTGGAGGTTCAACTTGCTCCTTGCTCAGGGTCTCAGGGCCAGTGCCCTCACCTAAACTCCCACACTTATCTGGATCCACCTGATCCATGCTGCGAAAGAACATCAGGGTCTCAGGGGACGCCCCCTCTCCTGACAGCCTCATACCCCAATCTGGCATCACATTCTCCATGACTGTCAGCCTTGGCGCCTGGACATCAGTGACCTGTGGTTCAGGACAGGTAACAGTCCATGGGTAGTTGGTCAGACTCTAAGGGCTTGCAGCCTCCACTGCCAACTGTTCAGTCTCCAGCTTCTCACCCTTGGTTAGCGGCTGAAACTGTTCTAATTGTTGTCCATCTCCCAGTGGCTGGTGCTGCTTTACACTGCTTCCTGATCTTGCATCTACCAGGGTCTGGACTGTTCTCCCGGTCTCCCTATCCTGGTGAGTTCCCAGCAGTCCTTCTGGTCTTGCCTCTTTGGTAGTAATCAGATCTCCAGGTACCTTCTGGTTTCCTTCCTCCACATTATAGGGGTGTAGCCAACAGTCCATTTCGTCTTGCAGTGTATCCTCTTCTAGCTATGCTGGAGAAGCATGGGTTAACTCCAAGTACTTGAGCCAGGTCCCACCTGGGCCCACCTCCTCAAGCAATTCTTCATACTCCTTTTTCCAACTTAATTTATTTATGGATCAGTTGTTGGGGCAACTTTTCTTTGTATGTCCCTGGGTCTATTTCCACGTCCTTTTGGCATTGTGATAATAGGATTTCCCAGCGCTCTGCAGTTCCAAGACCACGCTTTGGATCTCCCTACAGCACATCCGGATGCCCTTCCACCACTTAAACCTGTAGTAGGAGGGCCCTTGTGTTGCAGGAGTTGGAAGTATTAGGTCCACATACTCATGTTCCAAGTCAAGCTCCAACTACAACAGGTCCTCAAGCAGTTCCGCTAGCTTTTCACCCAGCTGGAGCCCAAGGGAAACCATCCACTGATTTAGAATAGCTGTCCATCTAGCCTTATCTGTGGCAATCTGTTGCCTTCACCGCTCCAGCATACTGGAGATCAGGATCCTTTTCTCCCTGATCACCTAGGCTCTGCATGACTCCAAGTGGTCACTGATCCCATCTATCCAGTGCAGGCCTTCCTTGAACTTGGACCTGGATTACAAGGACTGGCAAAATTGCTGAGTGGTTTCTGCATACCCGCAAAGCTGCCAAAAGTACTGGACTTCAAAAGTGCACAGATCACCATATCCCTCACCATATCCCATCCTTGCTGTCGGTTCTTGGACCGAGATCCCAGCACTGCCAACCAGTTGTGATGATCCAGGGGTAGGGCCTATTACTGCCCAGGTCCACCTGACAGGTTAACTACCCACAAGGACCGTTTGGGTTCTTGGAAATATCGGCACCAGCACCCTGGAGTCTCTCCATCAGGAAGCAGCACTTCCAGGAATCTCAGTAACCTTCCTGTAGTAGTGACCAGAACAGGTTACTTGTAGGGTGGATATATGTTCAGTATCGCAGCCACCAGGGGCAAAATAAGAGATACACAATTTCTATATGTCTCCAGAAGTGAACGGTTTTATTTTTGAAAATACAGCAATATTTATAGCAGTTAGACATGGGGGGGGGGGGGGGGGGGGTATACAAAGTAATAAGGAGGGGGTGTGGCAGTCAATTAAAGGATATGACGAGCAGTACATTGATAACTGTCATCTGAGAACAACAGGGCTACCTTCTAATACACATCCTGTCGTCTCTGTGTCTGAGTGGTCCAGACCTTAGATAGAGTACATGGCAGATGTGATTAACTTAATTTGCTAACAATGGGCAAGAACAGATAACCGTACAATAGAGGAGTCTTATCACTGTAGACTCAGCAAACCCTGCTTTAACCCTATCATGATCATTCAGTCACATTTTAAACATAACACAGAATACAGTATATGACATTGGGAATTACATACAGTATACAGGATAAGGCAGGGGCATATGAAAGACTACGTGAAACATGATGGTGAACTATGGCCCTATGTCTTAGTGCTAATCAGCCCACCACCCACCTGCCCATATTGTCCATGTGGCAATGTAATTCCCCTACCAATTTTCCAATGGGGCAGTCTGTCCTATGGTGGCTCAATGGACTGGAAAGGGGTCCGTGACAACTTCATAATAAGTGGAGTAAAACCACATTTATGATTTTTAAAAATCATCATAACGCAAATATAGCAAAATGATTAATACAATTTCTTGGCATTGTTCAACTTTGTATTATGAACATAAAATGTACATAGAACTACACAAATAACAGATACTCACAGCATTAGAACTCACAGCATATGAACTCTTTCCACCAACTGGCCAGGAGCGCTGACTCATACAGTAAAGAAGCAAACACATGACTCCTCATGCCTCAAAAGCATCACATGACAGAATTCAAATTAATACTAGGATTTTACTGATGAAATATTAACATATCTAAATGCTGTATGAATGTGTTATATGTCATATATATACAGTGCCTTGCAATAGTATTCACCACGTGTGTCATTTTTCATGTTTTGTTGCCTCACGGCCTGGAATAAACATGGATTGTTTGAAGATTTGCATCATTTAATTTACAGAACATGCCCACAACTTTGAAGATGTTCTTTTTACTATTGTAAAGCAAACAACAAATAGGACAAAATAACAGAAAAAAAATCAATGTGCATAACTATTCACCCACCATAAAGTAAATACTTTGTAGAGCCACCTTTTGCGGCAATCTTTAAGTCTGACCACAGATTTTCTATTAGATTGAGGCCGAGGCCATTCACACATTTACATATTTCCCCTTAAACCACTCAAGTGTTGCTTTAGCAGTGTATTTGGGGTCATTGTCCTGCTGGAAGGTGAACCTCTGTCCTAGCCTCAAATCACGCACAGAGTGGTACAGGTTTTGCTCAAGAATATCTCTGCATTTAGCACCATCCATGTTTTCCTCAACTCTGACCAGTTTTCCAGTCCCAGCTGCTGAAAAACATCCCCACAGCATGATGCTGCCACCACCATGTTTCACTGTGAGGATGGTGTTCTTTGGGTGATGTAATGTGTTGGGTTTGCGCCAGACATTTCTTTGATGGCCGAAAAGTTAAATTTTAGTCTCATCGGACCAGAGAACCTTCCTCCATACATTTTGGGCGTCTCCCACATGCCTTTACGCAAACTCAAAACGTGCCATTTTTTTGTTGCTGAAAGTAATGGCTTTCTTCAGGCCACTCTGTCATAAAGCCCAACTCTATGGAGCGTACGTCTTATTGTTGTCTTATGTACAGATACTCCAGTTTCTGCTGTGGAACTCTGCAGCTCCTCCAGGGTTACTCTCTGTGCTGCCTCTCTGATTAATGCCCTCCTTGTCCGGTCTGTGAGTTTTGGTCGGCAGACGTCTCTTGGCAGGTTTGCTGTTGTGCCATGTTCTTTCCATTTGGTTATGATAGATTTGATGGTGCTCCTAGGGATCATCAGAGATTTGGATATTTTTTTTATAACCTAACCCTGACTTGTACCTTTAAACAACATTGTCCCTTACTTATTTGGAGAGTAACTTGATCTTCATGGCAGTGTTTGGTTAGTGGTGCCTCTTGCTTAGGTGTTGCAGCCTCTGGGGCCTTTCAGAAAAGGTGTGTATATGTAATGACAGATAATGTGACACTTATATTGCACACAGGTGGGAACCATTTCACTAATTATGTGACTTCTGAAGGTAATTGGTTGCACCAGAGCTTTTTATGGGCTTCATTACAAAGGGGGTGAATACATATGCACATGCCAATTTTCTCTTTTCTATTTCTAAAAAATAGTTTTATGTGTATATTTTTCTCATTTCACTTCACCAACTTAGACTATTGTGCTCTGATCCATCACATAAAATTCAGATCAACACAACACTGAGCATAAGGCTGTAATGTAACAAAATAGGTAAAAAGTCAAGGGGGGTGAGTACTTTTGCAAGGCACTGTAGTTCTCAGCAGTGCAAGATGCCAAAATCTGTTGGTAACGCACTGTAAAAACTGCGGGCTCGTAAATCGAGCCCGCTGCAACTGCGGCCCTTGCGTTGCCCGAAGCCGAAGATGCTCCTTGCGCTGGTAGAGATGAGCGCCATAGGCGCTCATGCCTAAGACCCCCTATTACTTAGGCAGGGAGCGATGAAGGCTCTCACTGTGCCGTAGGCTCAATGCGCCGTAGGCGCTCATCCCTACAATCACGTATTGGTTAGGCAGGGAGCGCCGAAGGTGCTCACTGCGCTGGTGTAGATGAGCATCCTCGGCGCTCATCCCTACCACCCCGCACGACTCGCGCATCATACCTACACATCAAGACAAAACTCAAATACACAATTCACAGTGCGAGACCCGTAGCACTTTGAAAAAAATCGCCTATACAAAATTACGGCCCGCTACTTAATACGAACTTAAAGGCAGCACCAATCACAGCGAAAAACACAAAAAACACACAAAATACAAACTAAAAAAAAAGGAGAAATACACACACAGCAAGGGGGGACAGCCAGGACGTCTGGGAATCAGGTTACATGCCAAATTAAATCAGATTTAAAGACTTTCGCCACTCGAAAATCCCCTAAGCGAGAGAAAAAATGGCAGCCGAAAAAAAACGAAGGCTACACGAAAAAAAAAAAAACGAGGCTACACGACCCCTAAGCACGCAAAACACCTCCAAACACATGCATCTTTTACACAGACCCATACAAGCTACTAAATACACTATTAGGAAGGACGCTAAATGCTCCACACCCGCGTAACAGATACACAATCGCATCCATTCTACAACACTAACTTACAACTAATAACATTACCATTACCAAATGTGGAATTACACACCTAAACAAACGGTTTCCCCTCGCGCACGCAGCCTATTTACACTACACACTGCACACATTGCTGACACTTACACCTCAGCTCAACAACAGTGCAAATCTACATTGTATGCTGCAGGAACATAAAAACAGATTGTTAGCTCTTCAGGATATATCAGCCTATTGAATGATAGATATATTACTTAAAAATAGGTAAAGTATATTAATTTATCATTTTAGTAATTAACATTACAAAATACACAGACAGAGAGAAAAAAAAAAACGACAATTCCAATAAACGCTAAAGGCGCCTCACACGCGGTTAAAAACACGCTCAACTTAGGAAAAAAAAAACGACCTCGGAACCAACCTTAAAGGAACAAACACCCACACGCACGAAAAATATGACCATAACGGCTGAACCGCGCGCAACTAAAACATTAAAAACACACCAAATACTCACAAAAAATACATAAAAAGCTTACCCATAGCAAGGGGGGCACCCAGGAACTCTGAAAGTGAAGTTACACCTCCATTTAAGTCCAAAGTCCGAGTTCAGACACACGAAAATCCCCTAAGCTAGAGAAAAAATGGCTGCCGAAAAAACGAAAACGAGGCTCAAAGCCCAGCCATGTACAACTTACCCAAGAAGGGATCCGAGATAAGCTCGGAAACCTGCATTAACCCCACATTAACCATAACAGTTGGGGTCCCGATCGCACGCAATGGGGGACCCCCGCTGCAATGAAAATGAAAAATTCCTACGTTATGGGTCCACTCATAGGGGTTAATACAGACACCCATAAGCACTTAATTAACCCCCTCACTCATGGGGGACAATACAGACCCCCATAAAACCCTAATTAACCCTGTCACTCATGGGGGTCAATATAGACCCCCATAGACCCTTCATTAACCCTGTCACTCATGGGGGTCAATACAGAGCCCCATAAGCCCTTCTTTAACCCTGTCACTCATGGGGGTCAATACAGGCCCCTAGAAGCACTTCATTAACCCTGTCACTCATGGGGGTAAATATAGACCCCCATAAGCACTTAATTAATCCTGTCACTCATGGGGGTCAACACAGACCCCCATAAACCCTTCATTAACCCTGTCACTCAAGGGGGTCTGTATTGACCCCCATATGCACTTCATTAACCCTCTCACTCATGGGGGTCAATATAGACACCCATAAGCCCTTCATTAACCCTCTCACTCATGGAGGTCAATACAGACCCCCATAAGCACTTATTTAACTCCCTCACTCATGGGGGTCAATACAGACCCCCATAAACCCCTAATTAACCCTGTCATTCATGGGGGTCAATATAGACCCCCATAAGCCCTTCATTAACCCTGTCACTCATGGGGGTCAATACAGGCCCACATAAGCATTTCATTAACCCCCTCACTCATGGGGGTCAATATAGACTACCATAAGCACTTCATTAACCCTGACACTCATGGGGGTCAATACAGTCCCCCATAAACCCTTCATTAACCCTGTCACTCATGGGGGTCAATAAAGACCACCTTAGGCACTTCATTAACCCTCTCCCTCATGGGGGTCTATATAGATCCCCATAAGCCCTTCATTAACCCTCTCACTCATGGAGGTCAATACATACCCCAGTAAGCACTTATTTAACTCCCTCACTCATGGGGGTCAATACAGACCCCCATAAACCTCTAATTAACCCTGTCATTCATGGGGGTCAACATAGACCCCCATAAGCCCTTCATTAACCCTGTCACTCATGGGGGTCAATAAAGACCACCTTAGGCACTTCATTAACCCTCTCCCTCATGGGGGTCTATATAGATCCCCATAAGCCCTTCATTAACCCTCTCACTCATGGAGGTCAATACATACCCCAGTAAGCACTTATTTAACTCCCTCACTCATGGGGGTCAATACAGACCCCCATAAACCTCTAATTAACCCTGTCATTCATGGGGGTCAACATAGACCCCCATAAGCCCTTCATTAACCCTGTCACTTATGGGGGTCAATACAGACCCACATAAGCCCTTCATTAACCCTGTCACTCATGGGGGTCAATACAGCCCCCCATAAGCACTTCATTAACCCCCTCACTCATGGGGGTCAATATAGACCCCCATAAGCCCTTCATTAACCCTGTCACTCATGGGGGTCAATACAGACCCCCATAAACCCCTAATTAACCCTGTCATTCATGGGGGTCAATATAGACCCCCATAAGCCCTTCATTAACCCTGTCACTCATGGGGGTCAATACAGACACCCATAAGCACTTAATTAACCCCCTCACTCATGGGGGTCAATACAGACCCCCATAAAACCCTAATTAACCATGTCATTCATGGGGGTCAATATAGATACCCATAAGCCCTTCATTAACCCTGTCAATTATGGGGGTCAATACAGACCCCAATAAGCCCTTCATTAACCCTGTCACTCATGGGGGTCAATACAGGCCCCCATAAGCACTTCATTAGCCCCCTCACTCATGGGGGTCAATACAGAACCCCATAAACCCCTAATTAACACTGTCATTCATGGGGGTCAATATAGACCCCCATAAGCCCTTCATTAACCCTGTCACTCATGGGGGTCAATACAGGCCCACATAAGCATTTCATTAACCCCCTCACTCATGGGGGTCAATATAGACTACCATAAGCACTTCATTAACCCTGACACTCATGGGGGTCAATACAGTCCCCCATAAACCCTTCATTAACCCTGTCACTCATGGGGGTCCATATAGACCCCCATAAGCCCTTCATTAACCCTGTCACTCATGGGGGTCAATACAGACCCCCATAAGCACTTAATTAACCCCCTCACTCATGGGGGTCAATACAGACCCCCATAAAACCCTAATTAACCATGTCATTCATGGGGGTCAATATAGATACCCATAAGCCCTTCATTAACCCTGTCAATTATGGGGGTCAATACAGACCCCAATAAGCCCTTCATTAACCCTGTCACTCATGGGGGTCAATACAGGCCCCCATAAGCACTTCATTAGCCCCCTCACTCATGGGGGTCAATATAGACCCCCATAAGCCCTTCATTAACCCTGTCACTCAAGGGGGTCTGTATTGACTCCCATAGGCACTTCATTAACCCTCTCACTCATGGGGGTCAATATAGACACCCATAAGCCCTTCATTAACCCTCTCACTCATGGAGGTCAATACAGACCGCCATAAGCACTTATTTAACTCCCTCACTCATGGGGGTCAATACAGACCCCCATAAACCCCTAATTAACCCTGTCATTCAAGGGGGTCAATATAGACCCCCATAAGCCCTTCATTAACCCTGTCACTCATGGGGGTCAATACAGGCCCACATAAGCATTTCATTAACCCTCTCCCTCATGGGGGTCTATATAGATCCCCATAAGCCCTTCATTAACCCTCTCACTCATGGAGGTCAATACATACCCCAGTAAGCACTTATTTAACTCCCTCACTCATGGGGGTCAATACAGACCCCCATAAACCCCTAATTAACCCTGTCATTCATGGGGGTCAACATAGACCTCCATAAGCCCTTCATTAACCCTGTCACTTATGGGGGTCAATACAGACCCACATAAGCCCTTCATTAACCCTGTCACTCATGGGGGTCAATACAGCCCCCCATAAGCACTTCATTAACCCCCTCACTCATGGGGGTCAATATAGACCCCCATAAGCCCTTCATTAACCCTGTCACTCATGGGGGTCAATACAGACCCCCATAAACCCCTAATTAACCCTGTCATTCATGGGGGTCAATATAGACCCCCATAAGCCCTTCATTAACCCTGTCACTCATGGGGGTCAATACAGACCCCCATAAGCACTTAATTAACCCCCTCACTCATGGGGGTCAATACAGACCCCCATAAAACCCTAATTAACCATGTCATTCATGGGGGTCAATATAGATACCCATAAGCCCTTCATTAACCCTGTCAATTATGGGGGTCAATACAGACCCCAATAAGCCCTTCATTAATCCTGTCACTCATGGGGGTCAATACAGGCCCCCATAAGCACTTCATTAGCCCCCTCACTCATGGGGGTCAATATAGACCCCCATAAGCCCTTCATTAACCCTGTCACTCATGGGGTCAATATAGACCCCCATAAATCCTTCATTAACCCTGTCACTCATGGGGGTCAATACAGGCCCCCATAAGCACTTCATAAGCCCCCTCACTCATGGGGGTCAATATAGACCCCCATAAGCCCTTCATTAAACCCTGTCACTTATGGGGTCAATATAGACCCCCATAAATCCTTCATTAACCCTGTCACTCATGGGGGTCAATACATACCCCCTTAGGCACTTCAATAACCCCCTCACTCATGGGGGTCAATATAGACCCCCATAAGCCCTTCATTATCCCTGTCATTCATGGGGGTCAATATAGACCCCCATAAGCCCTTCATTAACCCTGTCACTCATGGGGGTCAATACAGACCTCCATAAGCCCTTCATTTACCCTGTCACTCATAGGGGGCAATATAGACCACCATAAGCACTCACTCATGGGGGTCAATACAGACCCCCTTAAAACCTTAATTAACTCCGTCAATCAGGAGGGTCAATACAGCCTCCCATAAGCCCTTAATTAACCCCCTCACTCATGGGGGTCAATACAGACCCCCATAAACCGCTAATTAACCCTGTCAGAGGCTTATGAGGGTCTGTATGGACCCCCATAAGCCTCTATTTAACTCCATCAGTCCCATAAGGGTATATTATGACCATTATGGGCCTGTTACAACCCAACATTAACCACATAAGTGCCATGATGGTCCTCAAGGACCATCATGACACTAAGTATAAACACTACACTGCACTATACCCCAAATAAAACAATGAATATCAACTAAACAGCCTCTACACTAACCTATTAACACCTACATTACCTACCTACACTACCTACCTACCCCCTAATAACCCCCCACCACTCTAATTACAGAAAAAAAAAGCCTAAAGTCACAAAAAATAAAAAATCTACATAACAGAAAATAAAAAAATCTAAGTAACAAAAAATAAGAAAGGAACATTACAGAAAATAAAAAAACACATTACAACCCCTCCCTACTACAGAAAAAAAATTACACACCTGAAAAGGAAATACATATGATACATACAATACAATACATTCAATATAATACAATACAATAAAATACAATTAAATACAATACAATACAATACACCCCTATCTAATATACAATACATCCTATCTATCTAATATACATCCCCCAATCTATCTAAATAAATACCATAATCTAATATACATCCTATCTATATAATATACATCACACAATCTATGTAATATACAATAAATACTATCTATCTTATATACATCCTATCTATCAAATATACATCCCACAATCTATCTAAATAAATACCACAATCTAATATACAATAAATGCTATGCTATATAAAACACATACCCCTAGCTAACATACCATAAATGCTATCTATATATAAAATAATCTAATTCTAAGCTAAAATAAAATAATTAAGACCACTTACCTTTGCAGATGTCCATTCAACTTAGCCACCTAGGGGGAAAAAAAAAATTAGTACAACACATTTACAGTAAATAAATATACATTCTATACATTCTAAATATTCTACTCACTGTTCCAGCCTGCCCCGTCCTCATTCTTTTGCTCTTCTCCGGCGCGGCAACTGTTAAAAAAAAACATAACAAACATACATAAACATAAAAACAAAATAAAATAAACATAATCTACATTTTACTTACCTCCCCGCAATGTCTCCGGCCTCCTCCTCCTCTTCTGCCCCGCCCTGGAACCGCGCTCTAAAGAAAGGAACACACATCCGCACTCACGGACATCCCCGATGCTAATGAGGCTCCCGGAGACTTTTCCGGAAGAAAATAGGCAATGGCGCATTCTGATTGGTTGAAACGCTATCTATTAAATTCACCCAATCAGGAGGCGCCAATGTGTGACCCAATAAGAAAGAGATACACCCTAAAATCCCACTCTGATTGGATAATGCACCTGTCAATCTTTATTTGAACCAATCACAAGGCGCAGATGCCTTCAGCCAATCACAATGGAATACACCCCCACAGGGTGACTGGCTGGAGGCATCTGCGCATTCTGATTCGTTGCACTGACAATAGCCAATCACAATGGAATACACCCCCACGTACTGCTTGGTGAAGATTGGTTCACAATTGGCGTCTTCTCATTGGCTGAATTTGATAGACAGCGTTTTCAGCCAATCAGAAGCCGCCATTGCCAATTTTATTTTGAAACAATTTTATTCTGAAACATTAGCGTCAGGGACATCTGCCAGGGCGGATGTGTGTTTTTATTTTTTTTATTTTTTTAAAGAGCGCGGATGCTTCCGGGGCACAACACGAGGAGGCCGGAGACATCGCGGGGAGGTAAGTACAATGTAGATTGTGTTGATTTTACTTGGTTTTATGTTTATGTATGTGAACTAATGGAATGTTTTTTTTTTAACAGGGGCTGCGCCAGAGAAGCAAAGATGGAGGACGTGACATGCTGGAAAGGTGAGTAGAATATTTAGAATGTTTATAATGATTATTTTATGTAAACGTGTTGTAGTAATTTTTTAAATCTATTTTACCCTAGGTTGGTGATCTGAAGAAACATCTTAGGTAAGTGGTCTTAATTATTTTATTTTAGCTAAGAATTAGGGTTGCGATTAGAGATAGCATGTATTGTATATTAGATAGATAGGGGCATGTATAGTACATAGATAGTATTGTATATTAGATAGGGGGATGTATATTAGATTGGGGTGTATTGTATTGTATTGTATTGTATTGTATTTAATTGTATTGTATTGTATTGTATTTATTTAATTGAATTGTATTGTATGTATTATATGTATTTTCTTTTCAGGTGTGTATTTTTTTTTCTGTAGTGGGGGGGTGGTTGTAATGTATTTTTTATTTTCTGTAGTGTTCCTTTTTTTGATTTTTGATGACTTAAGTTTTTTTATTTCTGTAATAACAGTGGTGGGGAGGGGGTTATTAGGGGGTAGGTAGGTAGGTAGTGTAAGTGTTAATAAGTTAGTGTAGAGGGTGTTTAGTTGATATTTAATGTTTTATTGAGGGGTATAGTGCAGTGTAGTGTTTATACTTAGTGTCATGATGGTCCTTGAGGACCGTCATGGCACTTATGTGGTTAATGTTGGGTTGTAACAGGCCCATAATGGTCATAATATACCCTTATGGGACTGATGGGGTTAAATAGAGGCTTATGAGGGTCTTGATAGACCCCCATAAGTGACCGGGTTAAAATGGTGTAGTGCTTACACTTTGGGTCATGAGGGTCCTGGATGACCCTCATGGCACTTATAGTGTTATTACATGTGTTCATTAGTGTCTTAGAGGGGTCTATATAGTTGAGGCACACAGTACACTCACATTGTGTGACAAACAGCATTTCAACACTTTCTTTTATTGACCGTCATTTTTTGACGGGCAAGTCTCTAGTAATTAATAAAGGAGAAGGAATAACAATTAATAAAGGAATACAAAAAAACTAATAATAAAGGTTATAAAAATAAGTTATTAGTAAACACAGGGGTGCTAAATCCAAAACAGCTGAACATTTACGGAAGATATATTCCTTGCAATAAAAATACAGCTGTAGTTCAAATAGTACACCAAAGAAGATGTCTTCCTGGCAATAAAATGTAGCCAATTAAACATGAAGGAAGATATCTTACAAAGAAAGACCTGGATTTCAAATATAAGAACCCAACAAACAATCTTTGTGATTTTAAATATAGTTTTTTTCACGTGGTGTTTGAAATGCATGCAAAAATAAATTAAGATTAATTCATTTTTATTAGAACCAATAAAAGTTATGTTTGAAGTAATACATGAGTGCAGGAATAAAAATGTGATTCTATTCTATAGTTTTTTCCAATTATCAGAATCCTAGCACCAATGTTGGCATTTATGGGAACAATTGGTCATAATTCTCCTCAAAAAAAATCTTCTGTGCAACAGAAATTAGGGCTCTACATAAGCACATAGCATATTCTATTTACAGAAGTTTTTAGTTAGTGAAGACCTTGCTTTTGGATAGAAGTTCACTAACTAAAAACTTCTGTAAAAAAATATGCTCTGTGCTTAAAGAGAGCCCTATTCAATTGGCCAAATCACAATTGTATGAGGCCCTGTGTATTTAGGGTTATATGGCTTACCTGGCAATAGTAACATACTCAGGGCCTCATTCAATTGCAATTTGGCCAATTGAAATGGGCTCTATCTAAGCACAGAGCATTTTTTTCTACAGAAGTTTTTAGTTAGTAAACTTCTAGCCAAATGCAAGGTCTTCACTAACTAAAAAGATCTGTAAAAAATATGCCCTGTGTTATATAGAGCCCTATTCAATTGGCCAGATCGCAATTGAACGAGGCCCTCAGATTGGACTAACATGGTAAATGGGGTTCCTCAGGGTTCAGTATTGCGTCCTCTGGTTTTTTAGTAAGCAAGTAAAATATTAGCATGTATTGAGAAGAGTATAGAAGCCAGGGAAGCAAATATAATTATGCCACTCTATAAATGCTTAGTACACTTTCATTTGCAATATGGAGTACAATTTTGGGCCCCACTTCATAAAACGGACATTTTAGAGCTGGAAAAAGTACAAAGAAGGGCAACAAAACTAATAAGGGGAGTGGAGGAACTAAGTTATGAAGAAAGACTAACTAAAGTTAACCTTTTTCTTCTATAATAAAGGCGTCTAAGAGGGGATATGATTACCTTATATAAATATATTCAGGGTCAATATAAAGCTTTGGTCTTCAACTGACAAGGGGACATTGTTGAGGTTGGAAGTAAAAAGATTCCATCTTAAAAAAAAAAAAAGGGTTCTTCACAGTAAAGGTGGTTAAACTGTGGAATTCTCTACCAAAGGAGGTGGTGATAGCGGATTCGAAAAATACATTTAAAAAGGGATTGGGCATATTTTTTAATAAAAAGGACATTCAGGGTTGTCCTGGATAATTAGAGAAGGAGTATTGATCCAGGAATAAATCCGATTTCCAGTATCTGGGGTCATGAAGGAATTTTTTCCCCCTTTTGAGACATTTGGCAAAGTTTCACTTGGATTTTTTCTGTTTGCCTTCCTCTGGATTAATTAACAATTAATCTGCATGTTGCAGATCAGAGTAGATCTAAAAGTACAGAGCCGCAAGTTGAATTAGGGTACAATTGAAAGTGACACCTCCCTCTTCCGTCATGAACCTGTGGTGCAACTACGCTATCCACCAAATAATTTCTTTGAAGTTCATATAAAACCCCCAAAATGTAAATTTAAATTGAAATTGGTGTTTTTTTTCATGAGTTCCCTTATCCCTATCTACCCCATGTTGCCTGGAACCGATCTACAGCGTTAAACAAGGTATTGCTATACTCCAAGTTACTTGCTCCAACCCGTGATTGATAGCGATTTGTCAAATCGCAAGTTACTTCTCTCAAAGCCTTTGATCTTTCAAGGCCGCAAGGCAAAAATCGTAAATTGCTATTCAATTGCTCCGATTCCCCCTCCCTAACCACTCCAGTCCTGCGCTAACTAAAAAATCATCCTCTGCCACAAGGGTACTATAAGTACCACCCCGGCACCTAAAATAAACCACACTGATGGGGGTCTATACAGACCTTCATGAGGCTCTAATTAACCCCCTCAGTCCAATAGGGGTCTATATAGATCCCTATAGGACACTATTAACCCCTATATCAACACTATAAGTCCCATGAGGGTCCTCCAGGACCCTCATTACACAGAGTCTAAGCACTACACTATTAACCCTCTACTACCCTATCCCATTCTTTTAACCCCCCTCTACCCTATCCTATTAACCCCCCTCTACCCTATCCTATTAACCCCTACACTACCTATCTAACTCCTACCCTACCCTTTTAACCCCTACACTACCTACCTAACCCCTTAATAAAATCCCTAGCACACCACTAATTACAGTATAACAATAAATCAACATTACATAAAAAAAGAAATACTAATTACAAAAAATAAAGAAACCTAGATTAAAGAAAATAACAAACCTACATTAGAGAAAATAAAAAAGCTAGATTACAGAAAAAAAGCTAGATTACATAAAATAAAAAAGCAACATTACATAAAATAATAAACCCACTACTTACAGAAAAAATGACCTACACCCTGTAAGAAAAGAAAGGGTAGATTAGACCACTGACCTGGCCAGAATGCCCCTCCAGCGATACTCTGGTCTTCAGTTCTCCCTTGAGGAGCTCCCAACCGCAAAGGAATGTTCTCGCACATGCTCCGCTACAAAAATAGAAATGGAGCCTTCTGATTGGCTGAAATTGCTGTCAATCATATTTCAGCCAATCAGAGGGCGCAGTTGCTTGGAGCCAATCACAGCGGTAAATTCCATTCTGAGGGTCTGAAAGCAATAGCACCTTTTGATTTGATTATATATTTGATTTATATATTTGATTCATTTTAATTGTAGAGCCTGCTCTTTAAGGATCTTTAAGGTCCTATAAGGACCTGCGTTTAGAAATTTACATTTTAAATGCTACGGGGGTCACAATCATGCTGCGGGGGTCCCAGCATAGCAGGGTTAATGTTAGTTGCCGCGAGGGTACTTATAGTTCCTCCGCGGCTGGGATTGCGCATTTGTGTGCAGCAGGGCCTTTAAGGACCTGCAGTGGGACGTTTGAGTTTTTAAGTGCTGCAGGGGTCCCGATCGGACCGATTGGGACTCTTGCATTATGGGGCTGGTTTGGAGGGTTTGCGGGTCTGATCGCATATAGAGCCCGAATTGATCATTGGCTGTTTAGGACTGGGGTTACGGGCTTGAGGAAATGATCATGTTCAGGCCCGCAAATGCTACTGGCGATGGCAGGGTTTATACGCTATCGGGGACTAACTTGCGGGCTCTCCAAATTGAATAGCAGAGTAAGAGTAGAGCTACTTGAGCATGCCATTTGCCTGTTTCTGATCAAGTTGCCCTGCATGAGGGTCTTAAGGCCTCATTCAATTGCGATTTGGTCACTTGAATAAGGCTCTATATAAGCACATAGCATATTTTTTTACAGAAGTTTTTAGTTAGTGAAGACCTTGCTTTTGGATAGAAGTTCACTAACTAAAAACATATGTAAAACAAAATTTGCTATGTGCTTATATAGAGGCCTATTCAATTGGCAAAATGCATTTAAATGTGTGTATGTATATATATATATATATATATATATATATATATATATATATATATATATATACACAGATTCAAAGGGCCAATATAGTGCTTTTCATTTTAAATATATTTTAGTTCACTCTTCATTACCATTGAAATGCAAATGCAAGCAGCAGTAAAGCAAAGCTTTAGCCAGGAAATATAATTTACATAGTTTACCTCATTAATGTCTTGTTCGGTATCACTCCCATTGTCCTGAGCACTACTGAAAAGAAAACAAGTATTATTGGAAGAGAATGAATATTTAGAATTACAACAATTTTTACATTTATTAAATATAATATAAAAAAATAATATTTAATAAAAGCTTACTCAGTTTAAGGCATTGCTGTGTTTATAGTGATATATTAATATCTCTTCTACTTGCTTTACTTTTTTTTTCTTATTAAATCATTTCAAGTAATAGCTTACAAATTCACTTTAACCAGCGCATAATTATAAAACATATACAAATATAGTTAAAATATAGAACTAAACCAAAAAGAGGCTTGGGGTGGAGGAGACTCGAGGACTGGGTCTGGAGGCTCCGATCTGACTGGTACGTCTGGAACACAGCACTGGAGGTGAATGTCTGCATAATAATTGTATAGACTCAACTTGATCTAGTGATTCCTCCCTTATCTCCATAGTTATATATTTACTTGTTTATTTAAAGTTTTAGTTTCTATGTAAATAAGTTTTGTTTGTTCATGCTTCCCTTGCTTAAATTAAAAGACCTAAATTAATTGACAATAAAGTCAAAATTTAAGGGAAAGAAAAAAGAAAAAAAAAACGGAAAGGAGAGGCTAGAAATTTGATCACGAGGTATATACGTTTACAGACAATCTTATGTGTTAATGTACCTAATGCCGGTCTTTATTCTGTATTCCTTTCAATAAAAAATTTTATTATAAAAAAAAATATATAGTTAAAAAGAATAATATAAAATAAATCAACTAAAATAAAGGAGTAGCATCAATAACAATCTTATTAATGATAAAAGAAAATAAATGATTTTCTCCATTAAAATTAATTTTTTCAGTTTGTGAGTTTTTTCTGAGATAGAAATTAAGTTTTTATGGTTTGCATTTCCTAATATTTCATGGGCTATTACCAAGGGCCATCCAGTAGTGGATATATAGATAGTTATTCACTCCTCCAAAGACTTCCATCTAGTATCTTGTCTAATTAGATTTTTTTCTATATTATCTTTTTTATTATTATTATTATTATTATTATTATTTTGTCCTTTTATAACATATTAGGAGAGTGAGTTGTGGTGAGCCACCTTTAGCAGATCTTATAGTAGGATGTCATGGAGACTTTAAATATATGTGTGATTTGGTCATTGATGAGTATGTAATTTAGCCTATTTTTAACTGCAGCTATATTTAGTGAATTACATTTCAATTGCTTAGCTATGTGGCATTTTGTAGCCAGCATGAAGAATTGGATTAATTTCAGCGTAGGTAAGGCTTGTGAGAATTTGAGATAACTATTTATATATATTAAATATCATTAGGCAAGGTAGGTAACCTGGGACATGCTCACTTTATAAATGTATGGGTTTATGGGTTTGTTATTATATCCCTCTTATTCTATAGAGCATGCCTCAGGATACCCACCCTGCCTTAATAAATAGAGGCAATGACATATTTTATTTTCCTGGGCTCTGCAGATGGTGACTGCAGCCATGAATTTGAAAGATTACTTCCTGCGAGGTAAGCTATGGTAAGTCTAGATAAGCTATAAAAAATAAAGATATTACACCATCAGCAAAGATCTGCATAGTCAGAACTATGATTTTTCCTGTAGTCACCTACTGATGTGAGAGCTTGACCATACAGAAGGATGAGCACCATCAGATTGACTCATTTAGACTATGGTGTTGGAGAACACTTGGTTAGAATCCCTCAGACTGCAAGAAGCCATGGGGCTAAAGCTCAAATATTTAGGTCATATTGAGAGAACATGATGATTTCCTAGAGAAGATGCTGAGAAAGGTTGAAGGTACACAATACAGGGGATGGCAGATGTGGAGATGGATAGATGAGGTCAATGAACATGAACTTAAGGGAGCTCAGAGGGTCAGTGTCTGACAGATGTGCCTGATGCCATTGGGTAGAGGAAAGTCGGACATGAATGACTAAACAGCAACCACAAAATACAGTGCCTTGCAAAAGTATTCACCCCCTTTGACTTTTTACCTATTTTGTTACATTACAGCCTTAAGCTCAATGTTTTGTTAATCTGAATTTTATGTGATGGATCAGAACACAATAGTCTAAGTTGCTGAAGTGAAATGAGAAAAATATATACATAAAATTGGCATGTGCGTATGTATTCACCCCCATTATTATGAAGCCCATAAAAAGCTCTGGTGCTACCAATTACCTTCAGAAGTCACATAATTAGTGAAATTATGTCTACCTGTGTGCAATCTAAGTGTCACATGATCTGTCATTACATATGCACACCTTTTTTGAAAGGCCCCAGAGGCTGTCACACCTAAACAAGAGGCACCACTAACCAAACACTGCCATGAAGACCAAGGAACCCTCCAAACAAGTAAGGGACGATGTTGTTGAGAAGTACAAGTCAGGGTTAGGTTATAAGAAAATATCCAAATCTTTGATGATGCCCAGGAGTACCATCAAATCTATCATAACCAAATGAAAAGAACATGGCACAACAGCAAACCTGCTAAGAGACGGCCGCCTACCAAAACTCATGGACCGGGCAAGGAGGGCATTAATCAGAGAGGCAGCACAGAGACCCAAGGTAAACCTGGAGGAGCTGCGAAGTTCCACAGCAGAGACTGGAGTATCTGTACATAGGACGACAATAAGCTGTACTCTCCATAGAGTTGGGCTTTCTGGCAGAGTGGCCAGAAGAAAGCCATTACTGGAAAACTGGTCAGAGTTGAGGGAAAGATGGTGCTAAATACAGGGATATTCTTAAGCAAAACCTGTACCACTCTGTGCGTGATTGGAGGCTAGGACGGAGGTTCACCTTCCAGCAGGACAATGACCCCAAACACACTGTAAATGTATTGGAATGGCCTAGTCAAAGCCCAGACCTCAATTTAATAGAAAATCTGTGGTCAGACTTAATGATTGCTGTTCAAAAGCGCAAACCAACTAACTTGAAGGAGCTGGAGCAATTTTGCAAGGAGGAATGGGCAAAAAGTGGTAAGATGTGGCAAGCTCATAGAGACTTAACCAAAGAGACTTGGAGCTGTGATTGCTGCAAAAGGTTGTTCTTTCTGACATTTTCTTTTATTCTGTCCTATTTGTTTGCTTCACAAAAAAAAAAAAAAAAAACATCTTTGAAGTTGTGGGCATGTTCTGTAAATTAAATGATGCAAATCCTCAAACAATCCATATTAATTCCAGGTTGTGAGGCAACAAAACACGAAAAATGTCACAGGGGGTGAATACTTTTGCAAGGCACTGTAAACAATCCAACAAGTATTTGAGTAAAAAGGAATATTAAGCCAATCTGAGAGAGAATGTCATTAATTAAGATTAAAAAAAATCATTGCTATTATATATAAAATTGTACCTGGAAACTTTTGAGAATCAAAAGTGTTTGTTTGGGGTCCTTGGTTGTTACATGTGTACTGGTCCCTGAATTTTATTTTAACAATGCTTTCATTTAATATGCTCATATTCTTAATAATGATTTCCCAGAGCCTGCTGTAACTTGCTGTTCTCATGTACTAGTTAATATAAAATGTTTCTGCCTAGCCAAGATAAGTTGCCTCATATCTCCTTACAGGTTTTGTTATTTATGGTATTATTTATGGTATTTCTTCTTACAATAAAAAGTAAGCTAACAGGTTTCTTTTGGTATAAGAAATGCCATTTTAAATGTTTACATTTTGAATATAAAGTTCAGATTCCAGTTGGTAAGTTTCCAACATTCCAACAGTGCAAACCTACTATTAAGGTGAGAGTCTGGGTTATGTGATACATTTTTATAAAAAAAATATCTCTGGAAGGGATATGTCACACTGGTTTAAAGTGATACTAGCAGCCTTGCATAGTATTGAATATGTGAAAACTCTAATGTAAAATCTATGCTGTGCAAATCTATTCTTAAATGTGATAATAGAAGCGCCCAGTAAGCCAATATCTTCAATACTGTCTGCTAAATCCAATATACATAAATGCACTATGTTGAATATATGAATACTATAGTTTAAAAAAGACATACTGCATTCAATAGACTAATACACATTCTCAGGTTCCATACTACAACACCATGGGGGCCCCCCTCGTCCGAGTTTTGATGCCTTGGTAAGAACCCTTGTATTCCAAACAATATGTTTATAGACAAGAAAGAGAAAACAAATCAATCTAGCTGAATAAATATGTGACACAATAATCATCACTAAATCATAAATAATCATAAATAATGATTGATCATCTTGATAAATCTTCTCAAGAGAAAAATGCAGGATTTTATTAGATTATGTATTGAAACAAAGAACATCATAAGTGTTTCATACTGTATCATCACATTTAACATTTTGTCCGTTTAGCTATGCCACAGGAACATTGATAGGAAATTTGTTTGCATATATAAAAGAATATACTAGAATAAGCATATTTTATTTGGATTGGGTATTGTGCATATATATTTACAATCTTGATTTGTTTTTGATTGTGATTCAGATGCCTTCTACTCTTTATACTAAATCCTGAAAGTCCCCAGCAATTTGTGAATCCTTTTTGGTCTACAGATTGATTGATCTGTATATAATTATTAGCCACGCAATCTGTGGAGAGGCTGTGAATATATCAAATATATATCTCAATTTACTATGCATAGGGATTAGTAGCCATCCAAGATGCAAATTAATGCAAAATAATGAAATATAAGTCAGGTGCTCAGCCTGAGAATGAGTGACACCTAAGTAGTTTTGTTCAATAGGCCTGGTTGCCTACTCTGAGAGCAGCCTCTTTTAGCTCACTTGTGCCCTTGAGTGGGATAAATATCCTGTAGTATATCAGTCTGGTCTCAGTGATCCAGCCCCAAAATACCAGACAATTCTATCCATGAACAGGAGAAAAACAGCAAACCCCAGATGTATGTTTAGACCTCTCTTGGGCCTCGTCAGTGAAGTGTAGCTGCACTCTCTCGGGCACAGTGAGCAAGGAGTCCTAATTTGACAAAATTCCTTAGGGTCATTTGTATACATAATAACAAAGTCAGGGACGTGCAAGCTAAGAACGAATGACACATAAGTAGGTTTGTTCTATAGGCCTGGTAACCTACTCAAAGAATCTTATGTGTTCAGACTGTATAATGTAAAAAAAACATATATGTTTGAAAGCGTTGAAAGCATATATAAGCATTAAAAAACTAATAATAATGTTGATACCTCTGCAGGACCGTGGAGGAATTCATGATACTTGAAGGAAGTTGTGTGTGTTAGACAGATGTTTACATTACTGTTGAACAATGGTTACACCTGTTGATGCAACATTCTGCTTCGGGGTCTGTAAGAAGAGAGTGGCATGGTATCAGTGTCAGTCTTAACATATTATCTAATAAAAGTCTCCGGTCTTCACCCTATTCCCTCCTTCCTCACCCTCCCACCACTGATAGTTACAAAGACACACCTTATGATCTAGCTCCTTGAGATGTGATGTAACAAAAACAAAATGTATTCCTGTATTCATAAACAGAGCATTAAAAAATTTAGATTTTCCCAAAAATGTTTTTTATGTCCATTTCTACTAACTCCACTAACAACTGAAATACAGGCAACTTAATATCCACTACCTATCAACCCATATCCGTTGTTCCTTTAACTTGGTCATTATGATCTGTCCCAATAAAGCATTAATATATTTGTTGAATGTTGTCATCTTCCTAGTGAGACTTATTTCCTTCCTTTAGTCATCCTACCGATCCCTCAATGCAACCTTCAATGTTGTAATTCTGATCCTCTACTTCCTAGGAATGCATAGGTTCAATCTGTGGCAACTAAGTCTTCATATTAACAAAACCAAAACCTCATCCTCCTTCCAGAATTTATGTCTAACTTCTTCTTTTGACTTTTGTCAGTGGACAAGAGTTAAACATTCTCCTTATCTTGGAAAACAACAAAGTCAGAGGTGCTCATCAGAGAACGAACCAACCTTAATAGGTTAGTTCTATAGCCATGATAAGCTACTCTGAGAGCAACCTCTTTTAGCTCCCTTGTGCCTTTCACAGGGAGAAATATCCTGTAGTATATCAGTCTGGTCACACTCAAAAGAGTGACCCAGCCCCGAAATACCAGGCAATTCTACCCTGAACAGTAGAAACAGCAAACCGCAGACGCGTTTTGGCTTTTATGGGCCTCGTCAGTGAGATGCAGCTGAACTCCCTAAGGCACAGTGAGCAAGGGGTCCACGTCTGGAGTTCGCTATTACCCTTAGGGAGACTAAACCCTAAAGGTAATTTGCATATAGAAAACAACAAAGTCAGAGGTGCTCATCAGAGAACGAACCAACCTTATTAGGTTAGTTCTATAGCCATGATAAGCTACTCTCCTTATCTTGCCTTATCCTATTTCTGTTCCACATACAACATTACTAACTTCATCCAATCTAAATATCCAATCCTATCCTACACTGAGCTCCCTATGTTTACAGTTAGATGCAGTTTGATTTAGAAAAAGATAATGTAGATTTTGAACAATATCTGCATCACTGATCCTCCATCTAGAGTTCCTCTGACTCTGAACAACACACTTTCTTCCGCCCTCGACAAGGTGGTCATTGTCACAACATGCTGTTCAGACATAATTTTGCTTTATATATTACTTACTGAATCTTCTTGTATCTGATCAATACCACCCTAATTATATGTTACTAGGAAATTGCCCGTCAAAAGTGACGGCAATAAAATTTGAAGCCTGGCAATGCTGTTTGCCACACAATGCAAGGCTCTCCTCCTCTAACTTGCTTGCTTTGCGATGAGCGCCAAAGGCGCTCATTGTGAGCCTCTCCCTCCGTCTACTTTATGGGCCTTGCGATGATCGCCTTTAGCCTTGGCCAACCCGAAACTTTCATCCCTCGCAATGAGCATCCCTTCGGCGCTCATTGCTAGCCTCTCCCCACTCTCTGACCCATGTGTCTGTTTCCCCCCTCTCACTTCCATGTGTCTGTTTCCCCCTCTCTCCCTGCCCTGTGTTTTTTTCCCTTATTTCCCTCCCCTGTGTCTCTTTCCCCCCCTCTCTCACCCCTGTGTCTCTTTTCACACTCTCCCCCCTCTCCCTCCCCTTTGTCTTTCTCCTCTCTCTCCATGCTCAAGTATTGCTTGTCTCGCGGTGAGCGGCTAAGTCTTTCGGCCTTCGGACTTATTTTGAGCCTTTTTCTAAACAATTACGGGTTTACGGCCTACATTTTTTTCCTTGCTTAGTTGATTTTCATTCTCCTAAAAACGCCAAGTAATCCTCAAATGAGTTCACAACCTCAGTCACAGGCTCCCTGCCTCTCTCCCTTTGCTTGGTGTGAGGTTGTAAGTTAATTTTTGCATTAATTGGCGTCTTTTGGTGGTGTTCCAACTGCTTCTGAGTTACAGAATTGAAAAAATTGGCGGCCGTTAAATTTATTTACTTTTTATAAAGTGTTGTTCGCTCTTGCCCTCATCGGGGGCCTGGCAATGAGCGCCTTTGGCGCGCATTGCCAGCCTTTTTCCAAGTCTTGTGGGCCTCGCAATGAGCACCTTTGGCGCTCATTGCGAGGCTTGCAATGATCGCCTTTGGCACTCATTTCAGCCCCCGTCATTTAAAAAAGTTGTGTGGGCCTCGCGATGAGTGCCTTCGGATGTGCAAGCCTGTAACTTTTAACATAGCGTGATAATCTCCCAATTACGACAACTATATGTATGATTTATAACTGAAGAATGTTCTCATCTTCATAACATTACTATATATATTATAATATAGAAACATACGCAGCTTACAATTTCTTAAATTACGTCATGATAAAATATAATATAATACTGAATAGTATTTTTTTTAAATAAATCAATTAATAAATTAGTAAATAATAACAAGTATTATCTTTCAATGTCTTTGCTAAAACTCATAAAGAGGTAACTTACAATGGGTTAAATTACATCAGCACAAAATCTAATATTTAGCATAAGGTAATTACATTTTATTTTTCAATTATTCAATTAATAAATTAATAAATATTAATACTTTGCCTATTATCTTTCAATATATTTCTTCAAAATATCAAGAGTTTACAATCTCTTAATAAAATGTGTCCCCAGAACATGTCCAGTCACACAGTTCATCATCTGAGGAGAAACTGAGAACATTCTGGAAAGTGTCCAGTATTTATAGAGTGCAAGCGCGACAACAAACTTGCACATGCGCAATTTCCTGGTTTTCCGAGTTTTGATGCCTTGGTAAGAACCCTTGTATTCCAAACAATATGTTTATAGACAAGAAAGAGAAAACAAATCAATCTAGCTGAATAAATATGTGACACAATAATCATCACTAAATCATAAATAATCATAAATAATGATTGATCATCTTGATAAATCTTCTCAAGAGAAAAATGCAGGATTTTATTAGATTATGTATTGAAACAAAGAACATCATAAGTGTTTCATACTGTATCATCACATTTAACATTTTGTCCGTTTAGCTATGCCACAGGAACATTGATAGGAAATTTGTTTGCATATATAAAAGAATATACTAGAATAAGCATATTTTATTTGGATTGGGTATTGTGCATATATATTTACAATCTTGATTTGTTTTTGATTGTGATTCAGATGCCTTCTACTCTTTATACTAAATCCTGAAAGTCCCCAGCAATTTGTGAATCCTTTTTGGTCTACAGATTGATTGATCTGTATATAATTATTAGCCACGCAATCTGTGGAGAGGCTGTGAATATATCAAATATATATCTCAATTTACTATGCATAGGGATTAGTAGCCATCCAAGATGCAAATTAATGCAAAAGAATGAAATATAAGTCAGGTGCTCAGCCTGAGAATGAGTGACACCTAAGTAGTTTTGTTCAATAGGCCTGGTTGCCTACTCTGAGAGCAGCCTCTTTTAGCTCACTTGTGCCCTTGAGTGGAATAAATATCCTGTAGTATATCAGTCTGGTCTCAGTGATCCAGCCCCAAAATACCAGACAATTCTATCCATGAACAGGAGAAAAACAGCAAACACCAGATGTATGTTTAGACCTCTCTTGGGCCTCGTCAGTGAAGTGTAGCTGCACTCTCTCGGGCACAGTGAGCAAGGAGTCCTAATGTGACAAAATTCCTTAGGGTCATTTGTATACATAATAACAAAGTCAGGGACGTGCAATCTAAGAACGAATGACACATAAGTAGGTTTGTTCTATAGGCCTGGTAACCTACTCAAAGAATCTTATGTGTTCAGACTGTATAATGTAAAAAAACATATATGTTTGAAAGCGTTGAAAGCATATATAAGCATTAAAAAAATAATAATAATGTTGATACCTCTGCAGGACCGTGGAGGAATTCATGATACTTGAAGGAAGTTGTGTGTGTTAGACAGATGTTTACATTACTGTTGAACAATGGTTACACCTGTTGATGCAACATTCTGCTTCGGGGTCTGTAAGAAGAGAGTGGCATGGTATCAGTGTCAGTCTTAACATATTATCTAATAAAAGTCTCCGGTCTTCACCCTATTCCCTCCTTCCTCACCCTCCCACCACTGATAGTTACAAAGACACACCTTTTGATCTAGCTCCTTGAGATGTGATGTAACAAAAACAAAATGTATTCCTGTATTCATAAACAGAGCATTCAAAAATTTAGATTTTCCCAAAAATGTTTTTTATGTCCATTTCTACTAACTCCACTAACAACTGAAATACAGGCAACTTAATATCCACTACCTATCAACCCATATCCGTTGTTCCTTTAACTTGGTCATAATGATCTGTCCCAATAATTCATTAATATTTTTGTTGAATGTTGTCATCTTCCTAGTGAGACTTATTTCCTTCCTTTAGCCATCCTACCGATCCCTCAATGCAACCTTCAATGTTGTAATTCTGATCCTCTACTTCCTAGGAATGCATAGGTTCAATCTGTGGCAACTAAGTCTTCATATTAACAAAACCAAAACCTCATCCTCCTTCCAGAATTTATGTCTAACTTCTTCTTTTGACTTTTGTCAGTGGACAAGAGTTAAACATTCTCCTTATCTTGGAAAACAACAAAGTCAGAGGTGCTCATCAGAGAACGAACCAACCTTAATAGGTTAGTTCTATAGCCATGATAAGCTACTCTGAGAGCAACCTCTTTTAGCTCCCTTGTGCCTTTCACAGGGAGAAATATCCTGTAGTATATCAGTCTGGTCACACTCAAAAGAGTGACCCAGCCCCGAAATACCAGGCAATTCTACCCTGAACAGTAGAAACAGCAAACCGCAGACGCGTTTTGGCTTTTATGGGCCTCGTCAGTGAGATGCAGCTGAACTCCCTAAGGCACAGTGAGCAAGGGGTCCACGTCTGGAGTTCGCTATTACCCTTAGGGAGACTAAACCCTAAAGGTAATTTGCATATAGAAAACAACAAAGTCAGAGGTGCTCATCAGAGAACAAACCAACCTTAATAGGTTAGTTCTATAGACATGATAAGCCACTCTGAGAGCAACCTCTTTTAGCTCACTTGTGCCCTTCACAGGGAGAAATATCCTGTGGTACATCAGTCTGGGCCCACTCAAACGAGTGACCCAGCCCCAAAATACCAGGCAATTCTACCCTGAACAGGAGAAACAGCAAACCGCAGACGCGTTTCAGCCTTTATGGGCCTCGTCAGTGAGATGCAGCTGAACTCCCTAAGGCACAGTGAGCAAGGGGTCCACGTCTGGAGTCCCCTATTACCCTTAGGGAGACTAAACCCTAAAGGTAATTTGCATATAGAAAACAACAAAGTCAGAGGTGCTCATCAGAGAACGAACCAACCTTATTAGGTTAGTTCTATAGCCATGATAAGCTACTCTCCTTATCTTGCCTTATCCTATTTCTGTTCCACATACAACATTACTAACTTCATCCAATCTAAATATCCAATCCTATCCTACACTGAGCTCCCTATGTTTACAGTTAGATGCAGTTTGATTTAGAAAAAGATAATGTAGATTTTGAACAATATCTGCATCACTGATCCTCCATCTAGAGTTCCTCTGACTCTGAACAACACACTTTCTTCCGCCCTCGACAAGGTGGTCATTGTCACAACATGCTGTTCAGACATAATTTTGCTTTATATATTACTTACTGAATCTTCTTGTATCTGATCAATACCACCCTAATTATATGTTACTAGGAAATTGCCCGTCAAAAGTGACGGCAATAAAATTTGAAGCCTGGCAATGCTGTTTGCCACACAATGCAAGGCTCTCCTCCTCTAACTTGCTTGCTTTGCGATGAGCGCCAAAGGCGCTCATTGTGAGCCTCTCCCTCCGTCTACTTTATGGGCCTTGCGATGATCGCCTTTAGCCTTGGCCAACCCGAAACTTTCATCCCTCGCAATGAGCATCCCTTCGGCGCTCATTGCTAGCCTCTCCCCACTCTCTGACCCATGTGTCTGTTTCCCCCCTCTCACTTCCATGTGTCTGTTTCCCCCTCTCTCCCTGCCCTGTGTTTTTTTCCCTTATTTCCCTCCCCTGTGTCTCTTTCCCCCCCTCTCTCACCCCTGTGTCTCTTTTCACACTCTCCCCCCTCTCCCTCCCCTTTGTCTTTCTCCTCTCTCTCCATGCTCAAGTATTGCTTGTCTCGCGGTGAGCGGCTAAGTCTTTCGGCCTTCGGACTCATTTTGAGCCTTTTTCTAAACAATTACGGGTTTACGGCCTACATTTTTTTCCTTGCTTAGTCGATTTTCATTCTCCTAAAAACGGCAAGTAATCCTCAAATTAGTTCACAACCTCACTCACAGGCTCCCTGCCTCTCTCCCTTTGCTTGGTGTGAGGTTGTAAGTTAATTTTTGCATTAAATGGCGTCTTTTGGTGGTGTTCCAACTGCTTCTGAGTTACAGAATTGAAAAAATTGGCGGCCTTTAAATTTATTTACTTTTTATAAAGTGTTGTTCGCTCTTCCCCTAATCGGGGGCCTGGCAATGAGCGCCTTTGGCGCGCATTGCCAACCTTTTTCCAAGTCTTGTGGGCCTCGCAATGAGCACCTTTGGCGCTCATTGCGAGGCTTGCAATGATCGCCTTTGGCACTCATTGCAGCCCCCGTCATTTAAAAAAGTTGTGTGGGCCTCGCGATGAGTGCCTTCGGATGCGCAAGCCTGTAACTTTTAACATAGCGTGATAATCTCCCAATTACGACAACTATATGTATGATTTATAACTGAAGAATGTTCTCATCTTCATAACATTACTATATATATTATAATATAGAAACATACGCAGCTTACAATTTCTTAAATTACGTCATGATAAAATATAATATAATACTGAATAGTATTTTTTTTAAATAAATCAATTAATAAATTAGTAAATAATAACAAGTATTATCTTTCAATGTCTTTGCTAAAACTCATAAAGAGGTAACTTACAATGGGTTAAATTACATCAGCACAAAATCTAATATTTAGCATAAGGTAATTACATTTTATTTTTCAATTATTCAATTAATAAATATTAATACTTTGCCTATTATCTTTCAATATATTTCTTCAAAATATCAAGAGTTTACAATCTCTTAATAAAATGTGTCCCCAGAACATGTCCAGTCACACAGTTCATCATCTGAGGAGAAACTGAGAACATTCTGGAAAGTGTCCAGTATTTATAGAGTGCAAGCGCGACAACAAACTTGCACATGCGCAATTTCCTGGTTTTCCGCCATTTCAGGGTGTAAATCTTAGTTTTTGTGACTTACGTGCTTCTTCAATACAAAATGGACAATGTTACGTCCCTAGCGATGAGTGGCTGCGTGCTTCGCGTGCCTGGTGTTGTTTAGGTGTTTAAGTGTTAGTGTCTTCGTGTGTTGCTCAGCCTCCCTTTGATCCTGATTGAGAATTTTTACGTTTTTTTGTCCGCCATTTTTTTCCTTGCTTAGCCGATTTTCGTTCGATCAAAAACGCTAAATATGCCTACAACCTCACTCACAGGCTTCCTGGCTCTCCCCCTGTGCTGTGTGTGAGTGTGTTATTATTATTTTGTTATTATTTGGTTGTTTTTGGGGGTGTTTGGAGTTAGGAGCTTGAAACAATTTCGGCCGTTAAATTAGTAAACTGCGTGCCTTGCGATCAGTGGCCAAGTGCTCCATTTTTCGACAGCTCTTATGGCCATCAACATTAGCGCCTTCTGTGCTCAGTGCTAACACTTGCGGGCCTCACAATGAGCGCCTGCGGCGCTCATTGCGAGGCATCCAATTAGCTCCTTTGGCACTCATTGCTGCCTAAAAGTCCCACGGGCCTCGCAGTCGCATGCCTCAACTGCTTGCCTTGCTTCGTCACCAACATCGCAATTATCCACAACTATTATATGCGATAATAATTTAATTAATTTTTTTCATTTATAAAAATAATTAAAAACAATTATATTATAAAAATATTATTTATTGTACTGTTAATAGAATAATTATATTATTCTCGGTACTAAATATATAGCATATATATACACACATACAGTATATATTTATATATATATATATGTTTATGCGTGTGTTATCTATTCATCGTTATGGCATGTATTCTTAAGGTATATATTTGTTAGCAATTCCGACCTCGATTGATTACGTCTCTGAAGCTTTGTTTTTGTTTTTAAATACAATGAAGTCAATATTCAACTCCTCTATTTGTCTGGTGACTGTTGTGGTTCCTTATCCTGTACTGAAAAAAAATTTCATTTCTTTTAATTCTTTTAAACGTTAGATACTGCAGAATTTGCTGAAAGCTTTTCCTGGTAACTGGTGAAAAGGAAATAAATTACTCTTTTCATGTGTGATTACCTAGAGATTTAGCACACTGACAGAAAAAGAATGTGGAGTTACAAATAGCAAGTGAGATGAATCATGGTTAATTCCACTAATTTTAATGTATTTGCATCCCTCAATATGGTCTCAGTTTTATATAAAGAGCCTGATTTACAGTCCTCAACCTCCTTATTTTAATTTTAATAGTATAATTCATATTAATGGACCATTCAACAAATGTTTATATATATATATTTAAAAACTTTGTTAAGGTAAGGGCATAATTAAGCAGTGAAAAAGTAGTGAATCTGGTATTTAATTATGATAAAATGTGGTCTTCTGCTGGAACATGGTAATATCATTTATGAATTGGTGAAAGTTGTTTAAATGAGAGGGATTTTTCATTTCTTTAGATATTTTTGCATAAATTGATGTGTCTGTGAGAGGAAAGTGGTGTGGTGTAAATTTGGACCCATTTTATCCCCCATGGTAACCTTTCCTATCTCCATGGTGCTCATTTTTGGCATCATAACTAATATTGTGGCAGACTTTATGGCTCCCTATGGCACTCTAACTACTCCAATGTGGGTCCTTAGGACAGAGCAAGTTCCTAACACTACAGCCGCAAATAACATGCATTAAACTAAATACATAAAATATAAGAATAAAAACTACAAAAACTAAAAAAGACATTTACAGAAAAATAAAAAATGACTATTGGAATAAAAAAATCTACAAATAAGATTAAAAAATCATTACAATAAAAAAAAGTTATTTCTAAAAAAAATAAAAATAAATTAAATGATCACTCTCCAGTGATGATCTGCAATGCTCTTTTCTTCATATTCAGACAAAGACAAAGCCCATCCCCCAAAAAACTAAAACAAAACAACAAGAAAACACCACTAATTTAACTAAAATGAATGCAGCTCCTCCTAAAGTAAGCGGTTAATGTTTGTGCCATGGGGGTCCATAGAAACCCCCATAGAGTTAGGTTACCATGTAGTTCTCTAAGTATAGTGGAGGAGTAAGAGTCTTTATTCAAGACTAAAGAGGACCAATATCTTTCAGGAATAAGGATATGCCCACTAACCCTGAAATAAAGATGGAGGTCAGGGCATCACAGATCATATCTGTATGATAATCTAAGGGAGTAATATCTTTTCTATTTTTATTATAATTATGTTTTTATTTTATATGTAAAATGTTTTTTTATTTTAATAGTCATTTATTTTTCTGTAAATCTTTTTATTTTAGGTAGTTTTTATTTTTTCTTCTATTTGTTGTTTTTTCTTCTATGCTTATCTGTCTTGTGAATAGCTGATAATAATGAATAAATTGGTAGGCTTCTCTGAATAGAATAATCTGAATAATCTGACATGCTGATTCAGCAGTGTTTGATGACTGTTTTCTAAACATACTTTATTAGTGCAGATTTCCTAGTTCAATAAACTGCTCATAAAGGGTATTGTGTAACTATTCATTGTGGAGCACAACTATTAAAGAGCAAATCCATCTATTAAAATATAGGCAATTATTTGCCAACAAACCATAACTTATGTCAACTCTATAACACTAAGCAAATCCAACACTCAGCAAATATTTATTGTATTAGTGTTTTCTTGAAATAATATATTAGAACCAGTATTGCAAAAGTACTTTTGTAGATTCATAATTGCTCTAATAGTATTATAGCAATTTAAAGTGACTATTAGGAGGTCATCATTATTTTTGTAATAATGCTATTGTTATGCAATAAGACAGAATCTTCCTTATTGGAAATTTAAGCACAATATTTAACAATAGTTTTTGAGCTCTGGAGAGAGAGAGAGAGAGAGAGAGCGGAGCAGTTTTGTGAATTTTTGCTATTCTCACCACTAAGATATATTAACACTTAATTGACAACACACATAATTACTGATATCACATAATTCACACACATAGATTAATACGTACACATAGCTATATATAGCGATAGGCCACAGCACATCTACACCTCCCATACCCGCACCTACCCCCTCCCCTCCACAATACCAATGCTATAATACACATACTACACACATTCTTGTTTTCCCTCACACACGTATATATTATATTGATTTATCCTTATATGTATTTGATAATATCCAGGAGGGTAAAGGAGGGGAGGAGAAGAGAGAGGAGATGAGGAGAGAGAGGGAAACACCGAAGGAGGAGAGAGAAGAGAGGAGAGTGAGGAGAGTAAGGTGAGGAGATGAGGAAAGGTAGAGGCATGGAGAGAGGGAGCAGGTCAGGGAGGGGAGGTAGAGTGTAGGATAGCAGGAGAGGGGAGGGATATACTCCCAGATGTAGTCACACAAGGAGTAGGAGATGGACGCCCTCCTCAGGGAAATCCGTGCCCGCTATAGCATTATACATGGTGGGAGGGATGTGAGGCCTAGCCAGAAGGCACATGCCTGGACTGAGGTTGCTACAGCTGTTGCTGCATTAGGGGTTGCAAACAGAGATGTCAAGTCTGTCAAACACAGGTTTGATGACAGCCGGCTGAAGGTGAAGAGGAGTATGGAAGGAGGCAAGAGCAGCAAGTGCAACCGGTGGTGGACCACCAGCCAACATCACGTACTGTGGATGGGAGCGGACCCTGAAGGAGTGGATTTAGTCAGCGGCAGTAGTGGGTCTTCCAGGACAGGTGGACACGGATGTGCAGAGAACCATGCAATGTGAGTATCATATACACCATTGCACCCTCATATGCACACACATGAACCCCACACACAATGGTGTAGAAACATGAGGGAATGGGGGGGACATATTTCCCCCAGATTTTAATATGTTTGTATGTATGCATAAATATGTTTTTTTTTTATGGCTGGTGTATACAATGAGCTGTATCCCCCTAGAATTATTCTGTCTCCTACACCCCCTGCCCACACACCTAGATAACTGACATACAATAGCACTGTTAGCCCTCCGGTTATGACTAAAGATATATGGGGCATCAATAACCATGTAAATCCAGGTAGCAAACATATGATTATCATAATTGTTTTCAATGAAATGTCTGTCCAATACCTGCAATTAAAACTGATTCTGAGTAGCAGACTCAAATAGATCAAGATTTATTTGACATTCAAAGGAGTACATGTATTGGTATGCATACTACATCATATGTGGATACAGACTCTGTAGGACTGCATGTGCTTGTCATACACTGGCCTAACCTGGACCATGTCTCATCTGCATGTTAACAACCATTGCTGGGAAGATGTCACAGATTGGTCAGTCTCACACACTGCCCAGCAGATCCAGCACAGCATGTGTCTGAATCACATGCAGACGGCACACCACACCAGCATTACATAAATTCATATGAGCCCTGATTCACAATGCTCATGATGCAGGCTGTGGTTCATTTGTGTAACACAAGCACCACAGTCAGTTACAGGTGACCGTGATGTCAAGGATATAGAAACACATAGATGTCAATTGTTTAGAGAAACCAATTCAAATACTTTTGTTCTTTCATTTCAGTACCTAGGAGTACAAGGCCGACCACAGAGGCACAGGTGCTGGCTCTACTGGAGGTGGAAAAAACTCCACCCCTGGAAGTAGTGGATGAAGAAGGGCAGAACATTTGAGAGGGCCCCGGACCATCAACAGAAGCTGGCCCTTCAGAATCCAGACGCTCGCCCTCATCTTCATTGGCCGGGCCCTCAAATGCATCATCTGGCTGTGCACAGCGATTTCACCCCCCTCCACTGGGCATTTCATGGAGCCAGCAAACAACAACACCTACCCTGATGATGTTGTTCTGGCACCAGCCATCATCAGGGTCACCACTGCAGCCTGTTTTAACTTCATCGCAGCCATGGCAGGGTACAACCACTCCCACACATTGGGGTCCCCTAACATGGCCTCCCACACAATGGGGTCCCCCAACATGGCCTAACACACAGACCATTCTACCGACAACTCGGGCCCTTCTGATGACACCTGAGGCCCTTCTGCCGACACCTATATGAGGTTATTACACAGCTTCAATTTGTGATACTGTGGAGTATCAGCATTCCCCTGAAGGGCTGATAACAATATGATGTGATTTCATCAAATGATAATGGGTATGCATCTTGGCACATGGCCACCAGCAATGGTGACAACAGCAGTGATTTTACAGCCTGTAAGCCACAGATCATTTGCGGGCAGCTAAAAGTGGCCAATCTATTAGCTGTAACTTTTGCGGGCTCCTTAACGCCCTTCTGGAACTGCAAATCGGTGAATTTAATAGGGCTCTTTATCTTACATCCCTAGTCAATAAGGAAATCAAATATTTCAACCATTTAAATAACATGGCTAAAAGTTAAGTTTTAAAATCTGTTTTCCCTGCTCATAGTACAATCAGTTACAGAGGAGGTGACACATCCTGGATTTAAAACTGGTTTCTACACTTACATTGTCATACTGTATTTAGGTTCATGAAAAAACAGATGGTGTCTACAAAACATTTGAACAATTAATTGTGCTACAAAAATGATAGATACATTTCATTCAGTAGCGTAGCTGATGGGGGGTGCCAGGGGTGGAGCGCCCCAGGTGTCAAGTTGCTAGGGGCGGCAACACAGCCGGTGTAATGTGTTCAGTCAGGGCTGATGTGGGCTGCTGCTGCTTACTGTAGGAATAGGAGGAGCCAGATCACACAGGAAGTTGTGTTGGTCCTTCTGCCCCTTCCCCCATTTCTCTTCACTGGTTCCTGCTCTCCCCTGGGCCTCTCCACCCCCCTGCTCTCTGCTCTGCTCTCTAAAACTCAGGGGTAGCCCGGGCGGCAAAAGATCTAGCTACTCCTCTGATTTAATTTAATATCCATTTAAGGCAGTGGAATAGGAAAATACAAAAATTAATATATTTTTAACCTACTTATGGTTGAATAATAAAGTAATTATAAATATCCCTCAGTCTGTGGCTAGGTGGGGAGGAGAGGCGAAGAGGAGAGAGAGGTGGCCATGGGGAGTAGTGGTGGGGAGGAGGAGAGGAGTGGACGAGAGAAGAAGAGTGGTGAGGAGAAGGTGGAGGAGGAGTGGAGGAGAGGAGAAGGTTGGTAGTGGTGGAGGAGAGGAGGTGGTGGAGGAGAAAGAGGTGGAGGACTAGAGTGCAGAGGAGGTGGTGGGTGCTGTCAGGGTGGCCCGAGCAGTAGGCACACAGAGGAGAGGGACAGAGGGGAAGGGACCTGATCCCAGGGGAGTTGGTTGTTGGATTCGAGTTTGAGAGAGAGTAGGAGAGTTTGGAGAGAAGTAGTTTGCGGTTTTATACATTTATATTCTGTTACATACAATTTTACACTTAATACTTGATTACACATATTTACAGATTACACATATTTGCAATACACATAATTTAAGGAACATACATAGAGACAGAGATAGGAATCAGGTGAGTTGGTATTATGTTACAGTTACAGTATTTAGAACTGTACTGTACATGCAGGTTGATTTTTTTTTTTTTTATCCTCCTCCACCTATTTTTAGTTGACCACTTTTTTTTATAGATTTTTGTTTTTGTCACCACACTGTATGTGTGAAACTGGATTACACAGTCCAGAGGTTGCATCATCTGTTTCATTGAGCAGATCTAGACAAGTTGTAAGTGCTATGCACATTAATTGTTTCTTCAGTTACATGGAGTGATTTGGTCTGATCCTTTTTTTCATCAGATTACGGTTGCAGTGGTGTAGTGACTACATGTGACCCTGGTAGGTGCTATGCATCATGCTTATTCTAGACTATCACATTACCCCCAGTAGATATACCCTTTTTTTCAATCCTAGCCTCTTCCTCCCCCGGGATCCACTCACCACACCTATGACATTAATGCACAGTCTTGTCCATTTCTGATTGTGCTCTGTGTATAAAATAAAGCTTTGTCATACCGTTCTAACCATGTCAGTGTGTTTTCAATGGTTGGGGTTAGGGACATCCACGTGATTCACCTCAGTTTCACATTCCTGTATATGTAAACTAATGAGCCCTAGTTACTATACAATAGATCAATACATTGAACAATAATAACAGTCCTAATAGCATTAGATATCCTATAATAATATATATCATATTATTATAATAAAGGGTTAATACACATGCAAAGTCCAATTAGTGAAACTGTGGAGTATCAACATTCCCCTGAGTGCCTGATAGGAATATGACAGGTGATACTGGAGTGGGTTGCCAGATCCTTCTCCAGTAGACTGTGATTTGTCTGACCTCTCTGCTATGACCTGCCCACCTAGAGTGACCCTACATGGTATAGCTCACAGCTTTATTGCAGTACACAAGCCCCTTCACCACCACCACTTAGCCATGCTGAAGGGGACCAGGGGAACATATATCACACTAATCTACTTTAAACCATCATGAGGGGCTGCAAAAACACATGGAGGCTGTGCAGAGGCACGGGGATCAACAGCCAACTCACCATCAGGGGTACTCTCCGCTACGCCTATCCTGGTAAGTTCCACGTCATTGCTGGTGGCCATGTGTCAAGATGTATACCCAATCACATTTGGTGACCTCCCATTATGTTCTGCTATTCATCAATTTGGTGTTTGTTCCCCTGGTCCCCTTTTGGATTGATAAGTGGTGGTGGTAAAGGGGCTTATGTATCTGAATGAAGCTGTGAGCTATACCATGTAGGGCCACTGTAGGTGGGCAGGTGATAGCAGATAGGTCAGACAAATCCCAGGCCACTAGACAAGGAACTGGCAACCCACTCCAGTATATTTAGCATGCAAACCTTGTGGAACAGCACAGGCAGTGACCTAGCTAAATGTGCTGCAGTCCATAGGTTCACAGAGAGTCGGACATGACTGAAGGACTGAACAACAAATAATAAAATGTTCCCCTAGTACTTGCTATATGGGATGTGGCGGTGTAATTTGGCCACTATTTGTTTACCTAATGTAGATGTGATGAGTGAGATGTATATGCAATTATATTGATATTTTACGGCCCACATTAGAGCCACTGTGAGTGAGAAACGGTTAATATGGAATGAATGTCATCTTGGTGTGTTGCCTTTTTAATCAGATAGTGTGTCTTCTTTAATTGCTTTCTGTATGTTGCAGCATGGCTTTTCATATTGGCATATGCATGACCATTCCAACATATGTTGAAATTAAATATTTGTAAATGTTTTATTTGGGAATTATTGTACAAGTAATTGTAATGCATTGCCATGCTTTCCCATATTTTAAAGTCCACTGGTGTGTTTATATTGTCTTTTGTGTGTTGAGAGGTTGTCTGTAAACCCTTTGCGTGTCCTATTTGGAGCCCGTAATGTTTTTGCCTCCATTTGCGGGTTACGGGCTTGAACGCCAGGGCATCTTTGGAAACTCGTAGCAATTTAATAGCGATTTTACATCATAGCAGTTACAGGCTTGACGGATCAAACGATTTGCGGCTGTGGAGTTCAAATTTCCACACCCCGTAGGGTTTTTCCGCCTGTAACCTGCAGGTTATTTGCGGGTTGCTTTACAGGGCCAATTTAATAGCCGTAAGTCTTGCGGGCTTCTATGGCTATGGTTTTACACGTTGAGGGAATTTAATGGGGCTGTAGGTGTTTTGTTTTAATATTTTTTTTTATTGAGTTCACAGGATAAAACAAACAAGGGACATGTGTAAACTGATTTAGAAAACAAAGCATATTTGAAGAAAGACCCTCATAAACCACCTTATGAAAATTACAACACACCATGTAAACTTTTACAACTTTTTTCAGAAATGTTAAAATACAGAGTTGTAACATTGTCTAAGTAATATGAAATAAAGCTCTATGTGTTACCACCCACTCTTATCCAAAGCATGTTTAGATCCTATTCCATCTGTTAACAATAGATATAAATGCTCATGGCAGGCAAATTGTAATATATGACTACTATGTGTCAATAGAGCATACTACTAGCAAACTTACTGTATTGCACATCACTCTGCTATCAGATTTATTAGCACAAGGCCTAAACCTTACATACTGGGGTTCTGTTGTTTAAACACAAAACTGCAAAGTGTAGTAAATAATTCTGTAAGCCTTTCATTGTGTCTGCTTTGGTGAATGAGAATGTCTGCAGTCAGCATGGTCTGAATGTGGGTGAGTATTGTGTGTCAGCTGACCTGAGGAGTTTAAATTCCAGCAGAGGGCAAACAGACTTTGCTGATTTGTTGGCTTGTTCACTACAATGCATTATTGTATATCTGTTCCAATTTCTGATTTCCTGGTACATGACTTTGGGCCTTATTCAAATGCAAGCTACAATTACGCTACAATTACGGAGCAATTCAATTGAACAAGCATGCAATCTACAGACCGAAAGTCTAAACTGTAAACCATGCACCCGTAAGTAGTATTTCAGAGTATGATCATGATCAATTAAGCAAGTCCATAACTACGAATTTTATAAACAGCCAATAGTAAATCAAACCATCATAATTACATCAGTAAAACATGGAGGTTAAACGTCAATCAATTAGAGTTTAGATGTCACATATACAATCAAACTTGCAATCTGGTAATGTACAACATAATAAAAATGAATGCCAATACTGTTCTAGTCCATGTGGGTGGCCTGATATGTATTAACTCCTTGATTCCTGGGATCAATATAACATGGAATGGAAACATTTTTTTTTTTTATTGCACATTTGCGAGCTTGAGACTTTTGTGTAATTAATTCTAATGTCTTTCATCACTTTCCCCGTCTTTAAAGTGCAGTATTGATTTTTTTATTTTTTACAGGTAACTGTAGGATTTTCTTCTACATTTGCCATTTGCGGGTGTGAAAATATTTGGGGGCTTGAGGAACTGTAGCAATTAAATAGAGATTGTAACATTTGCTGGCTTGAAAGATCAAAGGCTTAGATGAGTTGTAAGTTTCGATTTTGACGACTGCAGAGATTTTCAGCATGAAACCCATAGATTGTTTGCGGGTAGCTAAAATACACCATTTGAATAGCAAATTAGTTTACGAGCTACATTACAGGCTCCAGTAAATGACAACTGCTCAATTGAATAGGGCCCTTTGTTTATTGGGCTCTCCTTTGGATTGCTAGCTGGACTGACTTTTTTACATGTTTGGACTCGTTTGAACCTGATTTTATGCCTCTGGCCTTCTAAGTCTAATACCATTGGACACTTCTGCAGTAAGAATCCAAACACCTGCTGTTATTGCTTACACATAATGTCATAATTAAGTATAAAGTTAATGCACTTAATTATAGTCTGCAACTAATATAAGATAACAGGACTAATCTCTGCCAGGGTAAAAGCAGGTCATGAACCAAAACCAAACCTGATATTTTCTAAAGTTACTCCATAACTAGCTTCATATCACAGTAAATGAAAATAAATAAAAACAAATACTGTAAAAAAAACTCTTATGCCATGAGCTAGTTAACTACAGCCCAACTTCGGCCAGTAGCTGCTTCCCCAGCATAGAGGGGGGTGGAGCAATCATGGACTCTAACTGACAAAAATAGATGAGATAGCTAGTGCCAGTGGCGGAACTAGGAAATGGAGAGCCCTGGTGCAAAAAAAAACATTTGGACCCCCCCCCAATTTTTTTACTTTCCCCAGGTCAGACTCTATATACATATATATATATATATATATATATATATATATATATATATATATATACAGTAAACTCCAAGTTATCCGGCACCTAAGCAACCGACACCCTCAAGCAACCGGCACCGGCATCAATTCTCCATTTAAAAAAAACTCATGCTAAACCGGCATAACCGGCACTATCTGGCAGTTCGAGACTGGAAAAAAAAGATGCTGACTTTTTTTCTGATTGTTTTTTTGGGCCCTAAATGGCCCGGTTTAAGTACTAATGCCTTTTTAAAGGCATTTTGATGGGTTTTCGGGTGTTTAAGGGTCGTTTAGACCCTTCTTTTTGGGGTCTCCCGATCCGGCAATAGGGAGTCCCCATAGGTGCTGGATAACAGGGAGTTTACTGTATTATAAATAATATATTATATCTATCTTTCTATATATATATATATATATATATATATATATATATATACAGTGTAAATATATTATTTATATTCTAAATATATTATACATATACACACACAAATATATCACATATAATAGTTATTAAACTGCGAGTCGGCATCATGCGAGCTCGCCGAACTATGTCCCTGGAAAAGCGAGGGACGCATTTCTGGCCTCAAATGCGGACGTCGCAAAGCAAGGGCCACATTTGCGGAGGTGGAGGCTCCAAATGCGGCAAATGCGAACCTTCGCAAAGCGGGGAGCGCGTTTGCGTAGGGGGACATAAACTGCAATGACCCGAAGGCTCATTGCAGGCCGCAGATGCGGACCTCGCAAAGTGAGTGTTAGGAAACACAGAAAATGCTTGCGAGGCGCGTAACACATAGAATATCGCCGTCATTTTACAACACTAAGTTGCAAATCTATGTTGCAAATCTATGATTCTGAAATGGCGTTTTTCCCGCCTAAACCAACGGTTCTGTCACGCAACCTATATATAGGGCACAAATTCCACATTGCTGACACTTTCTCCTCAGGTGATGACATTCTGACTGGACATTTTCTGCTGCTGGAAAATCCAAAGAGATTGTTAGCTCTTCACGATATTGATTACTGGCTATTAATTATAAATAGGTAAAGTATATTAATTTATTGAGTAATTAATTATTAATAAAGCTTTAAAATATATTTATTAATTGATTAATTAATTTTTAATTGACATTAATTTAGTAATTAGTAATCATTATGAAAATAAAAAATGTATATTTATGAATATATTCATTAACGCTTTCTAAAATATTTATTGATTAATTAATTATTAATATTTATTACTTAATTAGTAATTAATTAGTAATAATACAAAACATGTTTATACTGGCTTAAAAATATGTACATTTTACAGTGCACTTATATTTATGTGTTGCTTCTCAATTATTAATGTTCATTAATTACTTAATTAGTAATTAATTAGTAATAATAATATTATGTTTTTAAGCTGGCTCAAAAAATATGTACATTTTACAATGCACTTATATTTCTGTGTTGCTTCTCATTGCCTGAAATGGATAGGATCCTCAAAGCAGTTACATATTGAAATCAGTTTATTGTATTATGACACCTGCTACATTTAATATTTTTTAGTGCATTTACTTATGAATATATCCATGCTTACACCTTTACGTTTTGCATGTATGCCAATTAAACATCATACTCTTAATGATTAATTAATTAATTGCATTCAAACATTAAAAATGCTTTTCAATTAATTTTACAATTTAATCATCTGTGCAGCTGACTGACACTTTTTACTATTTTTGAATACATTTACTTATGAATATATTGATGATTAGACCTTTACATTTGCATGAATGCAAATTAAACAGGATACTTTCAATGATTAATGAAATCATTCAGTCAAAACATTAAACATGCTTTTTATGTCATTTTACAGATTCCTCATCTCTGCACCTGCCTGAAGACAGAGTGAGCTCTGCAGGATTTGACCTGCTATAACATCAACTTGACAGGTATTTGATTTAATTATGATATTCTTTATGAAAATAGGATTAATTATTTTTATTTTGCATTGATGACAGTTATTGATTATCTAATTAACATATTTAATTGTATTCATTAATTGTTAATCAATAATAAAAACATAAAAAAGTTATTATGAATACAGATATGCTTAGCCATTTATGTTTTGATGAATGACAATTACATCTCATAACTTGATTTATTAATTCATTAATTTAATCAAAATATTCCAAATCCTTTTCAGGCCAATCTATAGTTTGCTCATAGCTCTTTGTGTTTGCCCTTCTTTAGGAACACATGATTACCTGTTTATGTTTTGCATTGATTACAGTTTTAGATTATTTCATTAATGTATATTAATTTATTAATTACTTCATAATTCATTATAAAAAAATAAAAATATATATTATACCATTAAATTATTGATATATATATATATATATATATATATATATATATATATATATATACTTAGCTCTTTAGCTTTGAAAGTATGCAAATTAAAAATAACCCATTGATTGATTAATTAATTCATTTAATGAAAACATTACAAATGCATTTCAAGTAATTTTAATGATTCATTACTGCTATTTAGGTTTTGCATTGATGACAGATAAAAAAAACATGTACAATAAAAAAAACAATATCTTACACCTGCATTTAAAATTACAGATTACAATGGCGGACAATGCAGAAGACAAGGATGAACATAAAAGGAGAATGGCAAGGGCAGAGAAGCAGAGATGGAGAGATGCACAGTCCCCTGAGACTTTGCAACGCTTAAGAGAAGAAGACAGACAGAGACTTCTAAATAAAAGAAAAATGACTAAGAACGCATAAACTGAGTGTGCTGGAGCTTCAAAGAAAATAAAAAGTAAACAAAAAAATGTCTGTAAAACATTGCCTAATGACCCAATATTGCCTCATTAAACCAATGTTCATACACATGACACCAATGTAGATATAGAAAGTTATAGTGATATCTACAGTATGTTGAGAAAGCTCACGTTAGTGCTTTATTTACAGCACTAACAGTAGACACTCATTATTGTGGAATAATGAATGTAGTTTGTCAGTTTTGTGGGGCCTATCATTTCTGAAGGAAAGACCAACTGATGGAGAGTGTATTAGTTGCTGTCAGAAAGGAAAGGTAAGACTTCCAGAACGACACACATTTCCTGAATATTTAGAAAGTATGAGTGATCCAAAATTTCAAAATTATACCAATTTAAAAAAAAACATTAGGTCTTATAACAGTGCAATTTAATTTGCTTCAATGGGTGCAACATTAACATAAAATGTCCCAGGACATGGTCCTTAATGTTTTAAAGTACAAGGACAAATTTACCACCGGACTTCACATTTACACCCAGAAGCAGGTAAGCAAAGGAAATGTGCACAGCTATATGTCCTTGATACAATGGAAGCTGTTGAACAACGAATGATGCTTCCTGAAAATAAACAATGCTTATCCATAGTCTTTGAACAGCTCGATAACAATATAGCCAACAACCCATATAGTCAAGCACGAAAAATTAGCAGAGATTGAAAAAGAACCACAGGCACATGTGCAAATAAATCAATTGCCAACGCCAAGAGTAAATATGGTTCCCAAAAGAGATCGCCATACTGATCAAAGACGTTATAATTTACAGCAAATGAGGTTGCCAAGGTCTTTAAAAATGATGATGTGAACCACCATTTGAGCGCTATATTAGAATGTATCCACGCAATAAAGACCAACCTTTTATAAAGAAAAATATTTTAAGTAGTAATTTGGATCCAAAGACATATCCCATTTTCTCTTGAAATGGTGAGTCAGGATGGCAACCAAAATTACTACTGCAAAGTTATCCCAATGGTAAAGTTTGTGTTAGAAATAATATTTCTATGCTGAAATATAAAGTGGCACAAACTCATATTAGGGATCATTTTAATCCTATTTTATGTGGGTGGGGGTGGGGGGAAACACACACAACAATGGATTATTGATTCCTATCTACAAGTCAAAGAAAATAATCTACATTTTGTAAAATTTCAACAAGCTTCAAAACAAGCTTTGAGTAGAACAATATTGTGTATTAATGGATTATGTCACTGAATTGGCTGCAAACAGAGACATTCCTGCTGGAAGAGCAATGATTTTGCCATCCTCTTTCCAAGGATCTCCTTGCAAAATGCGAGAAAGATATAATGATGTCATGGCTACTGTGATTACATTTGGCAAACCAGATTTATTCATTACATTCACATGTAATCCAGAATGGCCAAAGAAAATTTTCAATCTTGGACAAAATACTTCTGACCGATCAGATGTGGTGGCTAGAGTAATCAATGTGTGGCTTTTGTTTATAGCATTGAATTTCAAAAAAGAGGCCTGCCACATACACTTTTAATCCTGCAAGAAAAAGATACATTGAATATGGCAAACAGAGTGGATTCAGTAATTACTGCTGAACTGCCACATCCAGAAAAACATTCAAAACTTTATGAGATTGTAACTCATAGAATGATTCATGGTCCATGTGGAGATATCAATCCAAATTCACCATGTATGACAAATAAAAAATGCACAAAAGAGTTCCCAAAACAATTTCAAATGCAGACTTATGCTAATTTTGATGGATACCCTTTGTATAAAAGAAGAGAAGGACAAACCACTTTTATCCATGGCCAAAAGGTTGATAATAAATATGTAGTTCCATACAATCCACATTTGCTGATGAAGCACAATGCACACATCAATGTGGAAGCTTGCATTTCTATCAAATCCATCAAATATGTGTATAAATATATATATACAAAGGATATGATGCAGCAACTGTTGTTGTGCAAGGTGCACAAAATGAACAAGACAATCCAGTTTTTCATGACAAACTTTCACCTTATTTAGATGCTCGACATGTAAGTGCTCCAGAAGCAATGTGGCATCTTCTCAAATTTGAGATGCCTGCTCGTTCACATGCTGTGTATAGATTAGCTGTCCATTTGCCACAAAGTCAATTTGTTTGCTTCGCTGCAGGGAATGAAAGAACTGCTTTAGCACAAAGTGAACATAGAGGAACAACACTAACTGCTTGGTTTCAATTAAATTGTCAGTACACTGAGGCCAGACAATTTTATACATTGAGATTCCATATCAATAGGTATTTGTAAATGGCCAATAGCGACAACGAAAAAAAGATAATCATAAAATTATCTTACAAATTTATACTGTTAGTCCATGAGACATTGACTGTTTCAGTTTAAGATTACTTCTTTTACATGATCCCGGAGCACAAAGTTATGAAAATTTACGCACAGTGTACCTGATGCATTAGCTTTGTGGGAAACATTTAAATTACATATGTGTGAAGACTTCTTGAAACGTTACAATGAGACCATTGCACTATTAAATGCATTCATGGAAATTCAGGAAATCTTTCTTTGTCATGGATTAAATTGTGCAAATTTTAATCTGCCTGATCCAGGAATTATAGATGAAATTAACTTTGGCGAGTATGACACTGAGATTGATTACTAAAAAACACAAGAACAAATTGAAATTTTAAATGCATTACAATTGGAAGAATTCAACGCCATTACAAATGCAATAGACGATGACATGCTCAAAGACCATTATTTCTATCTAGATGGCCCTGGTGGATCAGGAAAAACTTATCTATATAATTTATTGATGAGTTGCATTCAAGAACAGGGTCAAATAGCACTGCCATTTGCAACAACTGGAATTGCCGCACTTTTGTTAGAAGGTGGTTGAACTGTGCATAGTGGATGTAAACTGCCAGTTCCCATTCTAGAAACATCAGTGTCAGATATTCAAATTAATTTATTACAAACCAAACAATTTCACAAAAGTAAATTATAATAGATGAGGCAACAATGATGTCATGTCATGCCCTGCAATGTATTGATCAATTATTAAAATAAGTTATGGGTAATGATTTGCCATTTGGTGGAAAGGTGATGTTGTTAGGAGGATATTTTAGGCAAACATTACCTGTGGTGCCACATGGCAATAGGACTGGCATCTTAAACTGTGGAAAATATTTACACACCTTAAATTAGAAAAGAATATATGAGATCTGAAGGCCAAAATCAATACAATGATTGGCTAATTCAGATTGGAGAAGGAAAACTTCAAAAAATAACTAATTTACGTGATGGTACTGTAGAAATTCCATCAGAAATGATTTGCAAAGAATCACTAATATCGAAAATCTTTCTCAATACCATCAATAACGAGAAATACTCAAACATTGCAACCAAAGTCATATTGACATAAAAAAATATAGATGCCTTGAATCAAAATAACGAAATTTTAAAATTAATCAATGCACTCCAAAAAAGCTATTACAGTGCAGATTCTGTTCTGGCTGATGACAAAGAAAGTGAATCTAACTTTACTATGGAATTTATTAATTCTTTAACTCCCTCTGGAATGCCACCACATATTTTGCAACCTAAAAAAGGGGCATTTGTCATGCTACTAGGAAAAGATTCCAAAAAAAGACTTTGTAATGGGACTAAGCGAAGGATTTAAAGGATCATTTTTATATATGCAGAAATTATGAATGGTACCCATAAAGGTGAACCAGTTCTTATACCAAGAATTGATTTGTCTTTGCCCATGGACAACTCTATGTTGCATTTTCATGATGCAACAATCCAGAGGAAATTAAAGTTCATATTGAAGAAAACCCAAGTCATGGTTATTTATTGGAGGATGGACAGATTTTTATCAAAAACAGTGTGTACTTTGAAGTTCTGTAAACACAGAGAAAAATGGTTCTATTTTGAGGACAACATTTTATGTCACTCGGACTTATTTTAGAGGACCACTATTTCACTAAGAAACTCTATAAAATGGCCAAAAAACATAGCAAACAGTGGTTTTACTTCCAGGACAAACTTTTATGTCACTGGGACTCTTTTTAGAGGACTATTTTCACAAACTATAAGAATAATAACAAAAAGTTAAAAACAACAACAACAACAATAAACAGCTGTTATATCCCATAGACAAAATTACAAGTCTGCTGTGCTCTTTTTAAGGGAACCACTTGGGCATACAAAAAAATGCAATGTCTTCATAATTAGCAACATTAAAAAAAGGAACACTTATATCAAAGCAAAAATGTACAAAATATGCCACAACCAACAACAGTGGTTTTAGTTCGGGGATGAAATTTAATGTCACTTGGACTATTTTTATAGGACCACTATTCCACTAAGGACACTCTATAAAATGGCAATAAAGATAGAGAACAGTGGTTAAACCCCGCGGACAAACTTTTATGTCTGGCGGTCTCTTTTTAGAGGACCACTATTTCACAAGAATAACAACAACAACAAAATAATGCAAAGACAAAGTAACATATTGGAATGTGTTAGAAGTTACCTTTTTGCATGATTGGCCTCACAAAACAATTATGTGGCAATTTCGTACAATTAAAGGTTAAATGTTATTATTTTAAGGTACTATTTCAGATGTTAACATTGTATTTTAAAAGGTGTGCAAAGTTGTTTCATTCGAGGCACGAGGCACGCAGGACTTTAAAATACCATACACATAAGCACAGAAAGCGCTCATGTTGATGGACGCGATAGCCGTCGAAAAACGTAGCCCTTTGCCACTGATCACGAGGAACGCAGTTTACTAATTTACAGGCCAAAATTGTTTCAAGGGCATAACTCTAAAATCCAGAAAAAAATGCAAAATAATAAAAAAGAAATAACACACTCACTCACAGCACAGGGGGAGAGCCAGGAAGCCTGGGAGTGAGGTTGCAAGTGATTTTGAGCCATATTTGGTGATTCTCGTCAATCGAAAATCGGCTAAGCGAGGAAAAAAATGGCGGCCGAAAAAACCTAAAAATTCTGAAACAGGATGAAAAGCCAGGCACACAGGACTTAGAAAATACATGATGGAGAAAACAGTAACACACACGAACAGAGCCAGGCACTCAGGACTCAAATGCCTCACATTGTGTGGCAAACAGCATTGCCAGCCTTAAAATGTTATTCCCATAATTTTTGATGGACAATTTCCTAGTATATATATAGTCCCCAGTGCAAATATTTTTTTCTTATTGGGGCCTCCAGTCTATGCTCCACGGTTCCCAAGCCTATCCTCCATGGCCCCAAGCCTATCCTCCATGGCCCCCAGCCTATGCTCCATGGCCCCCAGCCTATCCTCCATGCCTCCTAACCTTTGCTCAATGCCCCCCCCCCCCTAGCCTCCTCAGCCCCCTCGTACTACTTACATTGATCAGGGAGTTGATTTATATTGCTACATGTCTCCCCTGATCAAGGTAAGTAGTAAGAGGGGCTGATGAGGCTGGAGCCCCTCCACAAGGTGGTAGCTCCGCCACTGGCTAATAAAGAGTACGTCCTATGCATTTGGATCAAAGGCCCAATTCAATATGCTTAGCAGCTCTATAGCTGAGGAAAAGAGTGAAGGAGTATGACTGGAGATCTGAATAGGTATGTTACTTCCCCTTTTACCAGTAGGAATCAAGTAGCAAATTTGAAGAGGAAGGGTGAGGCAAAGTTTATCTAAAAAGACTACTCCAAAGAATCAAAAGTCTTTTAATTTCCAAGGCTAAAACTCCCATAGGGAACTTATTGCTCTTCACCTAGTTTATCAAGGAAAGTACTGTGTGAATATTGTCATACACCTGTCTCTGAATCCTGCCTGATCTTTATTTAAATGTGAGGGGGGAAATAATTGAATTAAAGCAAAATTTTGACATTACTATTAATGAAAGAAATGGTTCCTATTTTATTTAGTAAATATCACATCTTTATCATCTTTGAAATAACAACTATTTTGTCTTACATACGTTCTATTAGGACGCCACAGCCTTCTCTGATATTATCGAAAAGCGGGGTTAGATTTGCAGAATTTATTTTCTTATAAAGCAGTTAAGCAGACCACCAGGCCTTGGGGTTTTACCAGACTTTCAGCCCCATTAAATCCCCTCAGAGTATAAAAACGTAGCCCAAAACGTAGCCCGCAAGACTTGTGGCTATTAAATTGGCCTCTTAAAGCAAGCAACTGACGATCTGCGGGTCAGGAACTAAAAAACTCTATGGGACGTGATAATTTGAACTGAGCGCCCGCAAATCCTTTAATCTGTCAAGCCTGCAAGAGTTACGATTAAATTGCTACAAATCCACTGGCGTTCAAGCCCGTAATCCGCAAATTTAGCCCAAAAGCCAATGGATACTAGATATGTTCTAATTTAATAGCTCTGTAACTCAGCCAAATTTCAAGCCCGCAGCCGATACGGATCTCACGTTGCACTTATGGTCTTAGAATTTATCAACTTAATGGCTTGTATAACCTATTCAATTGTTTTCCTGAGGTTAATTTAATCTCTTTGTGACATTTTTGGAAAGTCACAATCCACTGAGGTTGCCTCAATAAGCAAGCAGTTATAAATGGTTCTTCTAGAGGTGAGAGTAAAAGGAGTGGAAGATATCATGCATTTTATTAGGATTTATAGTAATATGGCATAACAATGTTTTCAGAATAATTAGGGATTTCTTTTGAACCTGTTTTAATTGGGCCTCTAGCAATTTATTAGGTTTATTTGCGTATTTATAATATTTTTGACCTGTTCATCTAAGCACGTTTCCAGTGTAATTTCCCTGTCTAGTTCATGCTGTTTGATGAAATAAACCTTTAGGCCCTCATTCAATTGCACTTTGGCCAATTGAATAGGGCCCTAAATAAGCACATAACATATTTTTTTAAAATAAGTTTTTAGTTAGCAAGCATCTATCCAAAAGCAAGGTTTTCACTAACTAAAAACTTCTTTAAAAAAAAATATGTTATGTGCTTATTTAGAGCCTTATTCAATTGGCCAAATCGCAATTGAATGAGGCCCTTAGTATCTAGCTGCTGATGTTTAGATATGAGTCAGTTAAGGAGGATTCATGAAAAATACAATTTTGTTTCTTCGGTTTGGATACTAATTTACTAAGGAAGCATCTGTTAAAATCCTTATGGACTGCCCAGAACCTTTACTGGTCAGATGTACCATTAATTATATTTTGAAGGAATTCCGATAAATGGGAATTAACTTGCAAAAGGTAACTCCCGCTCTACACTAATCTCAATAACAATGGGGTTCGATTGAGACAACCATGGCGCCTAACAATAAACTCCTACTATAGGGGTCCCTAATGGACCCCAGTGGCACACAAAAGTATCCCCTATGTAGTTAGGGACCCCTCTGGGAGGGGCTAATATTAAGGGTTGATGGCTAGGTGCCATGGGTTCTAAGTAGACCCCATTGTTTATAGGTTTATGTAATGATCACAAATGCAGGGGAGACTTCTGAGCTGACAGCTGGGCCCTCTCCTCTTCTCTATCTATGCATCCTCCCTTGGTACCCTAATAACATATTTTGGATTTCAGTATCATCTCTATGCAGATGACACTCAAGTCTACCTCTTGGCACCAGATATATCCCCCTATATTTCAAGCTCAAGTTGCTAACTGCCTCTCTAGCATATCCTTCTGGATGTCCAACTCAAACTCAACATGTCTAACACTGAACTCCTTATCTTTCCACCCTCTACTGCAGCTTTCACTCCTCAAATATCTCTCACTTTTGACAATGCCACCATGACTCCCACCTCCCAGGCCCGTGCCTTGTGGTTCTACTGGACCCTGCCCTCTCTTTTATTCCTCACATTCAATCAATAACAAGAACTTGTCAGTTTCACAAAAAATCATCTCCAAAATATGTTACTATCTTACAAAAGACACAGCTAAAATTTTAATGCACTCTCTCATCATATCTCAACTCGACTTCTGCAATTCACTCCTTGCTGGCCTCCCCATCTCTCGTCTATCTCCACTCTAATCCATAATGAATGCCTCCACTAGACTCATCTACCATACGAAACGCTCAGTGTCTGCAGCTCCTCTCTGTCAATTACTCCACTGGCTTTCCATAGCCTCCAGAATCAAATTTAAGTGCCCTCTTCCTTTTGCTAATTACCTTTTTCTTTCCTCCTCTTATATCACCTCCTCTCACTCCTGCCTTCAAGACTTTTCTCGTGCAGCCCCCACTTTCTGGAACTCCTTGCCTCGCTCCATTAGACTATCTTCCTGCCTCAAAACCTTTAAAAAATCACAAAACACACATCTGTTTAAAAAAGCTTATCACCTTTAGCCTTAATATGCACAATTGCACACTCCACAGCCTAATAACGCTTATAACCACAATCTACAGTACAACACAAAGACACGTCCACTTGATTAAACAACTTGCTTTCACACTGCAATCTTGCATCTTTCCCCCTCTTGTATCACTCCCAAACCCTTTAGATTGTAAGTTTACGAGTTTTCAATCTTTTGTCAGTGCTTTGGAAACAAGCACTATGTACATTTGATTTTAAGCTAAAAAACAAGGACCTCTATTCTTTGCAAAGTTAATTTTGTTTTTGCCATGTACTTAACCCCTGTACAACACTACGGAATAAGCTGGTGAATTGCAAATAGAATATAATATATATATATATATATAATATATATATATATATATATATATATATATATATATATATATATATATATACAGTATGATAATAATAATATTAATATTAACAAGTCACTTTAATTTAGCATCATCAGAACAGGATCTCTTTCCTTTTCTTGAAGTATCAGGTGAACTATTGGAAGTGGGATGAGGCCTAATCTATGTAAAAGAAACATCCCTTCATCCACTGATTTAAAGGAATATTGTAAGTTTTGGAACAAGAAACACAACAATTTTAACAGCTCTGTAATCATCCTTAACATTTTTCAAATGTTGCACTAAGTAGCTGGATCTAGGGTAAAAAATGATAACCAACTCCTCTTCTTTCACAGAATACAACTTTATAGTTGTTTAAAGAAAATAATGCACTATATTATTTTTCAGTGAAAATCTTCTCAGTTAGCCAAAGCACCAAGGTTAAGTTTTTAATGGTGAGCATTATGTTATGAAATTTAGAATAATGTGGTTGCTCAAAGTGGTGAAAAACCTGCCGGGAGCTAAGACTTAGAATATTAGAACATGTCTACAGTATTCAAAAAGATTTTGACACTCCAGTAGCCATGCATGTAAATAATAAACATAAAGGTGATACCAATTTTATCTCCTTTAGAGCCATAGACTCTATTAATACAACCATCAGAGGAGGTTATATAGATAGAGAATTATTAAAGAGAGAAGCCAAATGGATATATACTTTAAAAACAAAACAAAAAAACAATGGGCCTAAATGAAGGTTTCACCTTCTCTCCATTCATCTGAAGTATTGTTCGCTAGCTATTCTCATTATTATATACCTCTATCATACAAACAAATGTGTCATATTGACATGTTCAGCTATAAATAAAAGAGTTGTACTATTCTATTTAAATCTAAGTCCAAGGTAAGATATCTTGGGACTTTTTTGATCTTATGCTATTTTAATCCTATACTTTCTTGATAAGGGAGATACCAATGTATTCCCTCACTTGTGGAGATATCAAATATTAAATATTATTTTCATCCTTATATTTTTTGATTCATATATGTTACAACATGTATATCTAACAGTGATGGCCTAAGTATTTATGATAATAAAGACATAATTATTATTTATGATGTGAAGAAATAGAATGAAGGTATTTTATTTATCACAATTAAGTTAATAATCATCAATACGTTTATCAATATGATATATACTAACATTCATATTATATAATTTTGCATATGTTCCTTGTCTTTATTTCAAATTCATAAACATCATTTCATTAACATACACATGTTGTTTCTTAAATATGTAGCATTCTAGGAGATGTCTCAACCTATCTTTTATGCAATTATATTGTTTTTAACTTGGTTTAATGAGTAACCATAGTAACCGTTTGCTTAAATAGCCTCTTCCTTATGGCAACGATAACTCCTGAAGAAATTCAGAAATGTGCGTTGAGTTTGACGCTACGTTATGTGTCTCATGCCGATGACGTTATTTCCATGCATCTAGGCATTGCAACATGAGTTAGAATAACCCCAGCGCTCTATATTGTGTATTTACCAACCCTCTTAGCGATTTTTAACACTTGTGCTTTGTACACCTAATTCAATTGTATAAGGTAGGAGGAAAGGGAACAATAATAAGAGGATAACACAGGCTATTCCCATTACATGGCCCACATTTATGACTTATATTAGTATAATTTGGTATCCTGTGTCCAATTGCATTGGCTGTCCCATAGCACTATATTATTCATTAGCACCTTATTCCCTATTACTTAGCACTTTATTAAGGATTACTTCACTGAGTCACATTAGCACTTAGTACTTTATTTTACCCAAGGGTGTGCTCCTCCAAAAGGGGTTCTTTCCCTTCTTTTTGTTCATATTGAGCATTACGTTAATTCATAATATGACCACTTGCACGTGTCCAAATTTCACACAGAAATGTAGATAACAGAAAAGTATAAAATATGCTTTTAGATGTTTGTCTCAGTTTGCAAAGCATGATGGTAGAGACACAAAGAACATTGACATTTGTAATGTTATTGTTATTCAGTTTATAAACTTTATTGGATAAAAAAATAAACAGTGGATATAAAAGTAAAAAGTATTAATTTGAACACAATGTGAAGTATTGGGATTTGACGAGCTAGTATGTATATCTAAATTTGAGCTTTAACAAATAATTTGGCATACTAATACAGAAATATACAGTATATATAAGGTAATATACCGATGTGAAGTCTGAGCGCCGTTGAATTGTGGTGTTGGTGAAAATGACTTAGAGTCCCTTGGACTGCAAGAACTTCCAATAAATCAGTACTTCAGGAAATCAAAACAAACTGTTCGCTGGAAGGTATGATCATGAGGCTGACACTCAAATATTTTGGACATATCATGAGATGGCAGGATTCCCTAGAGGAATCTCTGATGCTGGGAAAGATTAAAGGCACAAGAAGAAGGGGGAGACGTAGATAGATAAATGTGATCATTGAAGCAATGAGCATGAGCTTGATAGAGCTCAGTGGGGCAGTGACTGAGAGATGTACCTGGCATCATGCGGTCCATAGGGTCACGAAGAGTCGGATGCAATTGAATGACTAAACAAAAAAAAAAATACAGAAATGGAAATGATGTATCTTGCTTATGCTTGTACCAGATCAGAAGAACAATAATCCCAATTATTCAAATATACAGACAAGAGAGTATTGTAGAAAGAGGCGCAACCTAGTCCTATTAATTGTCTCCTATATAGATTGTAACGAGAAACGAGTATGTAACAATGAATATGTACGTATCTGACTGTTTGAAAATAAAAACAATATTAATATTAATATTAGTACTAAATTTAGCCACCTACAAGTCCTGGCACAGAGTCTGATGTAACATATATATGTCCAAGAGAGTATGCGATCAGATGTTCAAAGTGGAGGAAAAAACTCTCAATATGAAGGCGTGTATATATATATATATATATATATATATATACACACACAACAATGTGCAATCCCACCTTAAAATCCAGATGCAGAGTCCGATGTTGTTTCTTACATGTAAGAAAGTACGTATATTTGTCCAAAACAATGAGCAGTCAGATGTTCGAAATGGATGGATAATGCAGCTGTCTAACAGGGCGCTGTTCACAAAGTACATGTAAAAAAAAAAATGGGATGGGAGAGAGAAGCGCAGGACCACCCAATAGTGAAGTACAGTAAAACTTTTATTATAAAAACTAAAGAAGTATCAAATTTACACTCACATTTGTTATCCTCATATTATCAGATATCTGTATGGCTTCAAAGAATATGTCCCGGTGGTCCTCGCAAATCTCGTACTGCTTAGTCCTGATATTACCACTGCAGGATATATTCAATGTTCCACCATGAATAAAAACCTGTGCAAAATTGTCCTTCCCAAATAGGAACACAGTAGTCCAGGAGATGGAAAGTAGGAAAATCCCAGGCTGATCGAGTAGACCAAGGAAAATATATGAAGCCCTCCACTTGACTAATCACAATATAGATCTGAGCTGGAGGATAAGTATGTGGTATAATATATTCTCTCAACAAGCTTGTTCAGACTCTCATGGCAATGGGGAGCTTCAAGCTAGTAATAGAACAAAAACAATGGCAATAGTCTTAGATCTTAGACTCTAAGGGCCTCATTCTATTAGCGGCCGCAGCCGCTGCGGGGCCGCAAGGACCGGCCGCAAGCTATTCGGCTATTCTATTCCCTTACGGCCGGAGGCTCCGGCAGGCTTGCGGCCGGTGCCTTGCTATCTCTTGCGCCCGCTCGCGCCAGAGGAAAGCCTTTGATCTAAAACGGCCGCAAGAGTTTTGCAATTCAATTGCTCCGGGAAACCTCTCTGCAAGGCTAAAAACAAGCCGCTGCTTACTTGCAGGAAAGAGGTCCCGCTAGCACCAATTAAGCACATAAAATAGCTCAAATAAAGCCATCCTGCACTTTGAGAAGACTATAAAGGGATTTTAGGTGTTAGAAAAAATAGCACATAATTATCCTATACTCAAATCCGTAAAATATTTTATTTTTAATATCCGTAAAATATCCATGTAAAAAGTCCAGAGTGCTTGGAGCACCTCAGACCCGCCCACGCCGCAGCCGGAAAATAAACAGTTAATTTGAACTCGGGTTTGGGCTGATGTGCAAGCTTGAGAGTGGGTTCCTTTTAATCCTCATGTCCCCCAATATGATCCCTAGCATTTACAGAGCTGTACAGTGCAGGCTTGAATTTATTTTTGTGTTTTTATATTTCACAGATTACGGCCTGTTCCAAGATATGCGGCCGGCCGTAAGGGGAGATCCTTGCGGGGCCGTATAATAGAATCGCGAGTTAACTGAACCCCCGCAAGGAATCGCAGCCTTACGGACGATTTACGGCCGCTAATAGAATGAGGCCCTAAATACTTAACTATGACCAACCTTTTCCACCTCAATAAGTTCCTTCATTATGAGTGAAGGTTGTGCCCTACGATATAACATTCATAGAGTTTCTTCAGGCTTTCAACAGTTCCAAGCTAAAATTCTATGGACTATGAGAATTAAGCATTGACAGCCTTATTAAATTGCGATTTGGCCAATTGAATAGGGCTCTATATAAGCACAGAGCATATATTTTTTACAGAAGTTTTTAGTTAGTGAACTTCTATCCAAAAGCAAGGTCTTCACTCACTAAAAAAATATGCTCTGCGCTTATATAGAGCCCTATTCAATTGGCCTAATCACAATTTAATAAGGCTGTGAATATGTAAATGAATTAGTGATATGATAATAATATTGCTATAACTATAAAAGAAACTAAATATGTGCAAGCAATATTACACCATTTAATTTGCTAAAATCTGATGGAAGTTAACTCCCTTCTAACATTTTGCAATATTTACCAGGTCAAGATCAAAAAAATGAATATTTGGTCTTACAATATTGTTTTTTTTCCACATGTTAATGGGCATAAATATTATTGTACATACCAGTATTTGCATGACAAACATATCTGATCCCTTAAACTATAATGGAGTAGTAATTTAGGCTACAATATGCACACAGAACATCTGTCTCATGAAAGCAAACACTTCAATGGACCTTGAACTTATACACTGAAAGTATTTAATCATACAGCAAATTAAATTTCAGTTTGATATTCTTCACTGGAACTATCACTAATTATTACCTGTATTTGCTCTGTACCAAAAAAACAGATGTCTACATTGCGTCTTGTGTCAATAGAAGTTTTATATCTGCATCTACCACCAGGCATAATGTAGATAGTTATCTTAAAACCGACAGGAAATATATTGGTACAATTCTTTCATATGTACAGAGACATAGTTTAAGAGATGCTTTTCAATGTTTATATCTTTATCAGTTGTCTATGTTTCATTACAGGACCACTGTGGTCATTATTGTCTATATGATATTTATAAATACATATATATGTGTGTATATATATATATATATATATATATATATATATATATATATTTATATTTAGTAAGTATTAATCCATATATATATATATATAGATTAATAATGAGTATTGCAATATAATTTGATACTTTTTGTATTGGACAAAACGTCTTATTTGTAATGACGAGCTTTCGAGAGGCTTAACCTCTCTTTATCAAGTCTCAAGCAATACTACATGAGATGGAACCCTCAGTTTGAATAATAACAGCAGATGCAGAGAGAGTGGAAACAGCATCTGACATCATCAGGAAAATACATAAATGGGGAATAAACAAAACATAGTAAAGTAAACATATATACACATATTATATACACATATACAACAATATATACATGAAAAAGCAGAGCACTGTAGTCCACAGTGATATCTTTCCAGTTGGACAAACACCTCACTAAGGGCCACATTCTATTAGCGGCCGTAAATCGGCCGTAAGGCTGCGATTCTTTGCGGGGGTTCAGTTAACTCGCGATTCTATTATACGGCCCCGCAAGGATCTCCTTTTACGGCCGGCCGCATATCTTGGAACCGGCCGTAAGCTGTGAAATATAAAAACTCAAAAATAAATTCAAGCCTGCACTGTACAGCTCTGTAAATGCTAGGGATCATATTGGGGGACATGAGGATTAAAAGGAACCCACTCTCAAGCTTGCACATCAGCCCAAACCCGAGTTCAAATTAACTGTTTATTTTCCGGCTGCGGCGTGGGCGGGTCTGAGGTGCTCCAAGCACTCTGGACTTTTTACATGGATATTTTACGGATATTAAAAAATATATATTTTACGGATTTGAGTATAGGATAATTATGTGCTATTTTTTCTAACACCTAAAATCCCTTTATAGTCTTCTCAAAGTGCAGGGTGGCTTTTTTTGAGCTATTTTATGTGCTTAATTGGTGCTAGCGGGACCTCTTTCCTGCAAGTAAGCAGCGGCTCGCTTTTAGCCTTGCAGAGAGGTTTCCCGGAGCAATTGAATTGCAAATAGGAATTTCTTACGGCCAAAACTCTTGCGGCCGTTTTAGATCAAAGGATTTCCTCTGGCGCGAGCGGCCGCAAGAGATAGCAAGGCACCGGCCGCAAGCCTGCCGGAGCCTCCGGCCGTAAGGGAATAGAATAGCCGAATAGCTTGCGGCCGGTCCTTGCGGCCCCGCAACGGCTGCGGCCGCTAATAGAATGAGGCCCTAAGAGTGCTAAGTCTGTTATAGTATAAGAAGAAAAAATAATCACATGAATTTCTGATAATGTGTTAGAAAGCTCAAGTCTATATTAAGTCCTGTGTTTTTCGTGTTGAAGAATGTGATCATCTTTATTTCAAATGCTTTTCTCTCTTGGATGCTTTTAAATTTTCTTCTGAGTATTTAACTTTTAAGTTTTGGATGGAGTGATCATTCTGGCTAAAATGATGTCCTACTGGGCTACAATAACTGTCTTCATTATGTTTTCTTATTGAATGCCTGTGTAAATTCATCCTTAAATGCATTGTTTGGCCGGTTTCTCCAATGTAACAGCCTGTGTCACATAAAGTACATTGTACTATATAAACCACATTTGATAATGTACATGAATTTGATCCTTTGATGTTATAGGTTTTGTTGTTATGTGTGGCTGTATCATCATTACAAATGTGTTGGCATAATTTACAGGCGCGTTTGTTTAGGTTTAGTTCCATTTTTTGTATTCAGTTGTTCATTGGCCAATTTTCTGCTGACAAGTTTTTGTTTCAGGTTTGGTGGTTGTTTAAATGCAAGGATGGAGGTTTTGTTAATATATATTTTAATTCAGTTTCTTCAATTGCTAATGGTTGTAAATCTTTGATTATTTTCCGCATTTTCTCTAAAATTGGATGGTATGTGGTCACTAGAGGTATACGTGAAGTAGTTTATTTTGTTTTGTAGTCAAAATACTTAAAAGTCAAAATACTCAGAGGAAAATTTAAAAGCATCCAAGAGAGAAAAGTATTTTTCTTCTTATACCATAACAGACTTAGCACTCTTAGTGAGGTGTTTGTCTAACAGGAAAGATATCACTGTGGACTACAGTGCTCTGCTTTTTCATGTATATATTGATGAATATGTGTATATAATATGTGTATATATGTTTCCTTTGCTATGTTGTGTTTATTCCCCTTATATGTATTTACCTGATGACGTCAGATGCTGTTTCCGCTCTCTCTGCATCTGCTGTTATTATTCAAACTGAGGGTTCCATCTCATGTAGTATTGCTTGAGACTTGATAAAGGGAGGCTAAGCCTCTCGAAAGCTCGTCATTATAAATAAGACGTTTGTCCAATACAAAAGGTATCACATTATTTTGCAATACTCATTATTAATCTATATATATATATATATATATATATATATGGATTAATAATTACTAAATTACTAGATTACCGGACATTTACAGCTGCTTCACTCTTCAATTATATATATATATATATATATATATATATATATATATATATATTAATATATCCTTTAAAAATGACCCAGTATAGTTCAACAATTTGGAAATAACAATGGGGACTCATCTACTGACCTGGGGAGATCAAACTGGTCACTTGACAGGGGTTCCCTTGGTAGTACGTATGGCCTGGAGACAACTCAGCGCCAGCACTCACATAGCGTAGTAGTTTAATTAGTCCTAAGATGGGGAGACACTTCTTGCCTATATGCCTTTAGTCATGTGTCCAACAAGAATGAAATCTGATACATCCCCCCCACCCAGCATGTTGTGCCTTAGAAGGACTGCAACATGCATTCACCTGGATTCATAAATGCAATTTTGCTGCCATTTTCATTGTTTATAATCTACTTCCTGAAGTGGGAGGAAACTTGCACACTAAGCTTTTATATATCATATAGTACCTTGAATTGTCTGTTCTGTCTGTCTCAGTGCTGTCTCTGTCTGTGTGCCCTCTCCATCTCTGTGGATCCCTCTCTCTCCCTCCAACTCTTTCTCCCTCACTCTCTACTTCCCCACCTCCCTCATCTCTCTCCCTTCTTCCCCCTATTTCTCTCTTGCTCCCTCTCTTGTTCCCGCTCCCTCCCTCCCTCTCCCTCCCTCTCCCTCCCTCTCTCCCTCTTCCTCCCCTATCTCTCTTTCCCTCCCTCCCTCCTCCTTCCTCCCCTCTCTCTCCCCCTTCCTCCTCACTCTCCCCTCCCCCTCCCTCTCTCTCGCTCACTCTCCCTACCTTTCTCACTCACTCTCCCTCCCTTCCTCTAGCTCCGTCTCTCCCCCTTGCTCCCCTCTCTCTACCCCCCTTCCTCCTCTCACTCTCCCCCTCTCTCCACTCTCTATTCCCCTTCCCACTCTCTCTCCCCCACTCACAATCTACTAACTATTATAGTGGATTTGATATGTAGCAACATCAGTACTTTAATTGGGATTTGTGGGGAAGCTCATGGCATTACAAGATAACACCCTACTGAGACTGCAAGATACATGTCTCAGTGCTGTCTCTGTCTGTGTGCCCTCTCCATCTCTGTGGATCCCTCTCTCTCCCTCCAACTCTTTCTCCCTCACTCTCTACTTCCCCACCTCCCTCATCTCTCTCCCTTCTTCCCCCTATTTCTCTCTTGCTCCCTCTCTTGTTCCCGCTCCCTCCCTCCCTCTCCCTCCCTCTCCCTCCCTCTCTCCCTCTTCCTCCCCTATCTCTCTTTCCCTCCCTCCCTCCTCCTTCCTTCCCTCTCTCTCCCCCTTCCTCCTCACTCTCCCCTCCCCCTCCCTCTCTCTCGCTCACTCTCCCTACCTTTCTCACTCACTCTCCCTCCCTTCCTCTAGCTCCGTCTCTCCCCCTTGCTCCCCTCTCTCTACCCTCCTTCCTCCTCTCACTCTCCCCCTCTCTCCACTCTCTATTCCCCTTCCCACTCTCTCTCCCCCACTCACAATCTACTAACTATTATAGTGGATTTGATATGTAGCAACATCAGTACTTTAATTGGGATTTGTGGGGAAGCTCATGGCATTACAAGATAACACCCTACTGAGACTGCAAGATACATCATAGAATATAGTGAAAAAAATACATTAAAGAATAATTGCATAAAAAGTGAAACATTTAAGAACTGTGTTATTTTTTGTGCTTTTTAAAAACATTATCAAGTTTAGTTATGTAAAGAACTTAATTAGAATTATATGTGTTAGATATGATAACAAACTTCCACAAGAGGGGGATGCAATACAAGTGTTTTCTGACATGGGATAGAGGGTGATAAAACAAATGTGAGTTTTATATTTTTATCTCTTTTGATAATGTTTTTTTGTGTTGGCACTGAATTGGCATTATGTATTGCCCTTAGGTGCTTCAGTGTGATTTGGGTTAATAGTTGTTAATTGAAAACTCAGTGGTCTATGTTGCTGAGAGGAACCTAACAAACATTTTTTTTCTATAGATCAAATCATATACCCACCCTCAGAAAACCCTCATCTGACTCTGACGTTGCATCTAACTACCGCCATATCTCTCTGCTTCCCCTGGCTTCCAAACTGCTGGAGTGGCTTGTCTATAACCGCATTAGCAGCTTTATTTCCTCTAACTCCCTTCTTGACACCTTCCAATCTGGCTTTTGGCCCCAACACTCCACTGAGACAGCTCCCATTTAAGTCACCAATGACCTGCTTACCGCTAAGTCAAAAGGTCACTTCTCAATTCTTCTTCTTCTAGATCTCTCTGCTGCCTTTGACACCATCGACCATCCAGTGCTACTCCATATCCTATTCTCCCTCGGTATTCGAGACACTGCTCTCTCGTGGTTTTCATCATACCTACAAAATCGATCATTCAGTATCAACTTCTCTGAAACCTCTTCTTCTCCTCACCCCCTGTCTGTTGGTGTACCCCAAGGATCTGTCCTTGGCTCCCTCTTCTTCTCCATCTACACTTCCTCACTTGGTACCCTCATAAACTCTTTTGGGCTTCATTATCATCTCTATGCAGATGACACCCAAATCTACCTCTCTGCACCAGATCTACCCCCCTCTCTTCTAACACATGTCTCCAACTGCCGCTCTAGTATATCCTCTTGGATGTCCACCCACCATCTCAAACTCAACATGTCTAAAACTGAACTCCTAATCTCCCCCCCCTCTTCTACAGCATCAATTCCTCACATCTCTCTCACTGTCAACAAAGACATCATTACCCCCTCCTCCCAAGCCCGTTGTCTTGGAGTTCTACTGGACTCTGCTCTGTCTTTCATCTCTCACATACAATCACTAACTAAATCTTGTCTTCTCCATCTAAAAAACATCTCCAGAATTCGTCACTATCTTACACAAGACACAACTAAAATCCTTATACACTCTCTCATCATCTCTCGACTAGACTACTGCAACTCGCTACTTGTTTGACCCCTTACATCTCTGCTTTCATCTCCAAATACTCCCCCACCTGCCCTCTTCGTTCTGCTAATGACCTTCTTCTTTCTACAACTCTTGTCACCTCCTCTCACTCCCTCCAGGACTTTTCTCATGCCGCCCCATGTCTCTGGAACTCCTTGCCTCGCTCCACCAGATTATCCTTTTGCCTCAAAACATTTAAAACCTCACTTAAAACACATCTCTTTAAAGAAGCGTATCACCTTCCATCCTAACACACATCACCTCTCTCTCCCTCTTTTACCACTCACTATACCTTAGATTGTAAGTCTGCGAGTTTCTATCCTAAGTACTTTGGTAATTCACCATGGACATTGGATTCCTAGCTCAAAGACAGGGCCCTTCTTCCTTTGCTAAATGTTAATCTGTATTTATCTTTGTCTGAACCTAATTTATGTACAGCGCTACGGAGTACGTTGGCGCGTTATAAATAAACTATAATAATAATATTCATATGTATTAAAAAAAGACCCCTATGGTCATATAATTAAAATATATGGTTTTGAGAACTATATGTGAAAAGAATGTGCTTAGAATGGAACATCAAATAATAATCCCACATATGTTTTACATTTTAAATGCAGTTATACTCACGTGATCCGCTGTTTTGGTTTATGTTGATCAACTTCCTGGAGAACGCAGGGACCTTAAATTCACGGAAACTACTATTTTTTCATTAGATCTAATGGAATATAAATTAGGCCACATTCTACTGAAGAAATAACAGACAATGGGCCCTATTTTTATTTGTCTAAATCACAATTACTTGAGCCTGTAATGGAGTCAGTAAATGTTACTGATATTCAATTGGCGACATTTTGCTTCTTGCATTCCAATTGTTAGTTACAGGCTCAAAAACGTAACTCGGTCCTATCTCCTCCTTTGATGTTTCAAGTTCGTAAACGTTACCAGTACTAAAGACGCAAAATCGATATTCAATTACAACAATTCTTCAAACCGTAAATGGCAAATGTATCAAAACATTCTATGTACGGGTTCATGGTATGCGTGTGGTGCCTGTGAGCCTCTAAATGTAAAAAATGTGGAACCTGCAGCAAAAAGTGCAGTTTGAAGGTAATTACAGACTTGGAATTAAATAGGTGCCATTATTAGCTAATAAAATGGATTCTTGCCATAATAAATAATTGGATATAAAAAAAAATGTAAATACTGTGTTTTTTTTATTTATTTATTTGCTTCTAAAAGCATTTAGCCTATTATGAAGTTTAATTATTCAAAGACCATATAGAAAAACTTTGACCATCTCTCTGTCTTAAAAACATAACACTGTAGAATGACGTGAACAATTTGAAGAGCTGTCACCTCCACGAATATCATTTTAGATCTGTACAAAAGTGTTGTTATAAGCTTTGCTATCAGCTAAATGTTAAGACAAGTCAATTCTGCTATCAAGATAGGTAAATATTTTCAATTTCTTTGGGATCAGGAAGCATCACTGTCTTGAAACAACTGTGCAGTACACTTTCATTTTTATTTGGCTAGCTTTACAAATACAATCAAATGTATTTTACAGAATAATGAAAAATAATTTACTGTATATACTCGAGTATAAGCCGAGTTTTTCAGCCCTTTTTTTAAGGCTCTCAGGGAATGGTAGATAAAAGTTACAAGGAGTTATATGCTAAGTTTCAAAATATTATAGAGAAATGGAGAGGAGAAAAATTTTCATTTTAAGGTAGAATTGCTATAGTTAAAATGATTTTACTCCCAAGAATAAATTATGTTTTGAGATGCATTCCTTACAGCATTCCTAGATATTGGTTAAACAAATTACAACAAATAATTGATTATTTTATACATCACTCGAAATATATGAGGGTGAAAAAAGCGGTGATGGGGAGGAGTTTCCTAAAAGGAGGAGTTTCCTACCCATGGCTGCAACTTTACCAAGAAGCGAATAGTATAGTACACTCTTTGAAATGGTTGGAACCAGCGGACAAGCTACCTTGGATGACTATAGAAAGGGCCTTAATCCCAGATTACCATCTATCAGCTTTGGTATTTGGGGAGAAACCCCTCTACAAGGATCTTGTGATTGGATCATCTGTGATAAAAGAAATCTTAAAAAAATGGAGACAAATTAACAAAAGCAAAAATTTACTCCCCAAAGGCAGTGTAGTCACGCCAATGGAAGCTTTGTTACATCCAAATATGGGAGGTGGGCTCAAAGTGTGGAATAACAAAGGATTAAAACGTGTTAAAGACACGTTGATTGAAGGGTCAATAGCGTCCTTCAATCAAATTAGAAACAAATTTGATATCGCAGCAGAAGGATGGCTAATATATGAAGCCTATAGAGCAACCTGTCGCGATTTTAAATTTGGTCCACAAAATGAGAAGGTGTTAAAACCAATGGAAAAAATCCTCCTTAATCTAGGGAAAAACACTTGATATCAAGATGTTTTAATATCATAAGATCCTTGGGAGAACAAACTAAAAAGAGCAATATGAAGCAATGGGAACTACATTTAAATCTGGCTGTAGATATGAGGGTCTGGGAAGGAGCCTTTAAACTGACCAACAGATTTATTAAACAACCTTCTCTTAGAGAAATGCATTTCAAAATAATTAATAATTGGTATATTTCTCCGATGAAAATCTCGCAGATTTCACACTCTCCTTCGGACAGATCATGCTGGAGGGAGTGTGGTAACTCTGCTAATTTATCACATATCCTATGGGAATGCCTTAAACTAAGGTCTTTTTGGGAAAAATGTTATGAATTGATATTTAGGACAGTGGGAATTCATTTCCCAATGACAGGAGAGTGCAGTTTGCTACACTTTTTTCCAAGTGATGTCAGCACGGAAAAAAAAGCATTTGCTATTTTGACTTTTTCGATAGCTAAGAAGTTAATAATTAGTAATTGGAAAAAGGAGGCTGCTCCTCTCTTTGCCGACATTATTTGGAAAATAAAACACACTCGTGAATTGGAAAGGAGCTATATTCAGAAGGGTTTATCTAAAATGTATCCTTTGAAATGGAAATCATGGGACGAAAGTCAAGAAATAACTAGTTGATTTTTATTTTCCTTTTTTAAAGTTCCTTTCCTTTAGTATAAATGCGGAATGAATGAGTATGATTGGAAACTACTTAATGTAATGTTCTTTTTGTAAAAGTATGTCAATATGTATTTAATTTATTTGTATGTTTAAATTTTTTTAAAAATAATAAAAAGGAAAAAAAAAATAATAATAATAATCCCACATATGTTTTACATTTAAATGCAGTTATACTCACGTGATCCGCTGTTTTGGTTTATGTTGATCAACTTCCTGGAGAACGCAGGGACCTTAAATTCACGGAAACTACTATTTTTTCATTAGATCTAATGGAATATAAATTAGGCCACATTCTACTGAAGAAATAACAGACAATGGGCCCTATTTTTATTTGTCTAAATCACAATTACTTGAGCCTGTAATGGAGTCAGTAAATGTTACTGATATTCAATTGGCGACATTTTGCTTCTTGCATTCCAATTGTTAGTTACAGGCTCAAAAACGTAACTCGGTCCTATCTCCTCCTTTGATGTTTCAAGTTCGTAAACGTTACCAGTGCTAAAGACGCAAAATCGATATTCAATTACAACAATTCTTCAAACCGTAAATGGCAAATGTATCAAACATTCTATGTACGGGTTCATGGTATGCGTGTGGTGCCTGTGAGCCTCTAAATGTAAAAAATGTGGAACCTGCAGCAAAAAGTGCAGTTTGAAGGTAATTACAGACTTGGAATTAAATAGGTGCCATTATTAGCTAATAAAATGGATTCTTGCCATAATAAATAATTGGATATAAAAAAAAAATGTAAATACTGTGTTTTTTTTATTTATTTATTTGCTTCTAAAAGCATTTAGCCTATTATGAAGTTTAATTATTCAAAGACCATATAGAAAAACTTTGACCATCTCTCTGTCTTAAAAACATAACACTGTAGAATGACGTGAACAATTTGAAGAGCTGTCACCTCCACGAATATCATTTTAGATCTGTACAAAAGTGTTGTTATAAGCTTTGCTATCAGCTAAATGTTAAGACAAGTCAATTCTGCTATCAAGATAGGTAAATATTTTCAATTTCTTTGGGATCAGGAAGCATCACTGTCTTGAAACAACTGTGCAGTACACTTTCATTTTTATTTGGCTAGCTTTACAAATACAATCAAATGTATTTTACAGAATAATGAAAAATAATTTACTGTATATACTCGAGTATAAGCCGAGTTTTTCAGCCCTTTTTTTAAGGCTGAAAAAGGCCCCCTCGGCTTATACTCGAGTCACCCTGTGTCTCTTTCCCCCCTGTGTCTCTCCACCGCCGTGTCTCTTCCCCCCTCTCCCTCCCCTGTGTCTCTTTCACCCCCTCTCATTTGTGTCTCTTTCCCTCCCCTCCCTTATCATCCTCCTCATGCACCCTCCTCAACCCCCCTCCTCATCCTCAACCCCCCTCTTCAACCCCCCCTCCTCATCCTCAACCCCCCTCCTCAACCTCTCTCATCAACCCCCCTCCTCAACCTAAACCCCCCTCCTCATCCTTCCTCCGCAACCCCCTCATCACTTTACCCCTCTCTAAATACCTCCCCGCCTCCCTTTCCCCTCACTTACCTTCCATCAGCAGCTGCTCCTCCGCTCCTCTGCGCGTCTTCCTGCTGTGTCGGGACCCGGCATATGCTAATGATGTGACGTCACATGCGCGTCATGTCATTAGCATTGGCCGGGTCCCGACTCAGCCGGAAGACGTGCGGAGGAGCGGAGGAACAACTGATGGAAGGTAAGTGAGGGGAAAGGGAGAAGGGGAGGTAATTAAAGAGAGGGGTAAAGTGAGGAGGGGGGTTGAGGAGGGAGGATGAGGAGGGGGGTTGAGGAGAGGGGTTGAGGAGGGGGGTTGAGGATGAGGAGGGGGTTGAGGAGTGGGGTTGAGGATGAGGAGGGGGGTTGAGGAGGGGGGTTGAGGATGAGGAGGGGGGGTGAGGAGGGGGGTTGAGAAGGGGGTTTGAGGATAAGGAGGGGTGTTAAGGAGGGGGGTTGAGGATGAGAAGGGGCTTGAGGATGGAGGTTGATAAGGGGAGCTGAGGAGGGGGGTTGAGATGGGGGGTTGAGGATAAGGAGGGGGTTGAGGAGGGGGGTTGACGATGAGGAGGGGGCTTGAGGAGGAAGGTTGAGGATGTGGAGGGGGGTTGAGGATTCGGAGGGGGTTGAGGAGGAGGGATGAGGAGGGAGGATGAGGAGGGGGGTTGAGGAGGGGGGTTGAGGAGAGAGGATGAGGAGGGAGGATGAGGAGGGAGGATGAGGAGGGAGGATGAGGAGGGAGGATGAGGAGTGGGTTAAGGATGAGAAGGGAGGATGAGCAGGGCTGTTGAGGAGGGGGTTGAGGAGGGAGGATGAGGAGGATGATAAGGGAGGGGAGGGAAAGAGACATGAGGGAGTGGGGGAAAAGAGACACAGGGAAGGGTGAGGGGGAAGAGACACAGGGGAGGGTGAGGGGGAAGAGACACAGGGGAGGGAGAGACACAGGGGAGGGTGAGACACAGGGGAGGCAGGGGGGGGAGACACAGGAAATGAGTGAGGGGGAGAGACACAGGGGAGGGAGAGGGGGAAGAGATACATGGGAGAGAGAGGGGGCACAAGAAAGGGGCACAGAGGGCACACAAGAGAGGGACACAGAGGGCACAAGAGGGACACAGGGGGCAGCACATTTCCCACCCTCGGCTTATACTCGAGTCACTATGTTTTCCCAGTATTTTGTGGTAAAATAGGTGCCTCAGCTTATACTAGGGTCGGCTTATAGTCGCGTATATACGGTAATTAAATGTTATTCTCAGCAAACAATTTCTGTAATAGTGCTGCTCTGAACATAGCATGACAGGGATAAAATATAAATTATAACTATTTAAAGTTAAGTTTTACCCTTCTGCTTTTTAGTATAGGGGCACCCCTGGATGGTCTGGGTTCTTATGATCTTAGCATCTCTGACTTGTTCAACCAGGACATCAGTTTAGGACCACAGGAACACAGGAGCCAAAAAGTAAGCTTGGCAAAATAATAAATGCTTTTATCTCTATCTTTCTCTAAAATGACAAATATATCTTTTTTATGTATCAACCATGAGAGCAAACTTTAATAACTGACTCACAGCATGACAGTTACAGATGACATCATAACATTCCAAATGTAGTTAACTCCTTATGAACTGGCTACAACTAAAATGTAATAAAGAGTTTAAACACATAACATCAGAAATTGTCTTTGTGATAAAACTAGGTGGCTGTTTTTTGCGACACAGCTCCCACGTAACCACAAGGCAGCATACCCAATCTGATCCCAGCGGATCGGCTTGGGGATGTCTGGGGGAGTCCTCGCAGATCACTTTTCCAGTTCAGTTTGTCTGTATAATCCATCAGTGTTGCCGTTTTGCTTTCCCAGGCCGTAGCGTATTGTAAACTCAAAGGGCTGCAGCGCTAGACTCCAGCGAAGAAGACTGGCATTGTCTCCTGCCACCCTATTGAGCTACACTAACGAGTGGAGATCTGTGAATAAGGAAAAGGCTTGGGCATACAAATACGGCTGTGGCTTCTTGAGGGACCAAACCACAGGCAGGCATTCCTTTTCGATAACGGATTAGCTTACTTCTCTGGGTAATAATTTTCTGCTTAAGTAAGCCACTGGGTGTTCGCTTCCATCGGATCCGATTTGGCTTAATAAAGAACCCAATCCAAACATAGAAGCATCTGTGTGATCAGGAGCAGCCAGTGCAGGGGCCATTTCAGTTTTCATTTGTTGAAATGCCTATTCACACTTTGGGGTCCAGACTACCTGCCTGGGGAGGTTCTTACAGATCAGATCAGTAAGGGGCTTGGCTAGGGCACTATAGTTGGGCAAAAATTTGCGATAATATCCTGCTGTTCCCAGGAAAGCTAGTACCTGAGCCTTCGTACAGGGGGTCGGCCATTTGGCTACAGCCTCTATCTCTTCTGGTTCTGGTTTCCGTTGACCACTACCTACTCAATGACCGAGGTACTGCACTTCAGCCCTCCCTATGTGACACTTACTAGGTTTGAGGGTCAATCCAGCTTCCCTGATACGGTCTAACACTGCTCCTACGTGTGTCAGGTTTTCTTTTTTTTTATAATTAACTTTTTTATTGAAAGAATAAACAAATAGAACATTGTAAGTTCAGCAAATCATATAACAAATCTCTCAAGTATTAACAAGATATATCAAAAAGTTTCTTTCAAAGTTTTTCATTTTTGGTTAGAATAACACATGAACATGTAAAACATATATATAAAGTCACACAATGTCTTGAACATATATACATTCCTCAAAGCAGACATGTGTCCAGGAGGTACAGTAAGGTGAAACCATAGATCAAACATCAGGTCAACCCATAAAAGTAGTTCACACAAACCTTATTGTGGACCTCGTAGAGTCCATAAGTCCCAGCAGGAGGCCCATCGACGGTATCTTTCATTAATTTCAGCTGAAAGTGAGCTCATAGCCCGAATGAACCTGATTTTGTGAAGTACTTCAATGTGTTGTTAAACATTGTTCTGATTTGAATAGCCCCGTAATTGGAAGGCCTAGCAAAGCTTCCTCAGGCTTTTGTGTTACTGTTGTCCCCAAAAGTGTTTCTAATAGGTCGTATGTTGCTGTCCAGATGGGTCTTATTTTCGGACACTCCCAAAGCATGTGAATCAGTGTACCAGTGTCTGTGCAACCCCTAAAACATGTGTCAGGGTGTGTTTTGTTCAGAAGATGTAGTCTTGCTGGTGTAAGGTACCACCTCATTATTGTCTTAAAAGAGTTTTCTTTTAGTGTCACGTTTAGTGAAGAGGTATTGGCTTGTTTGAGGATCTTATTCCATTGGCTGTCGTCTAAAGTTACCTGCAAGTCAGCCTCCCATGCAGTTTGGTAATGTGGTTTAACCCTGTTGGTGAGAGACACCATCTGATTGTAAATGATGGCTATATTGGCCTTACCTCCGGGATTGTTGATACAGCATTTCTCAAAGGGAGATTTGGTGTGATATTTGTTGATTTTCGTAGAGTGTGTTAGTGTCTCATTAATTGCCATCAGATTAAGCCACTCTCTATGTGGCACCTGAATTATGTCAGTGATAATTGATGATGTGTTGCTTTTTGAGGTCACCCAGGTATCTGCCACAATTGTTATTTTGTTATTTATCCACCATTTCATCTGGGTACATTTATTGAGGTGCTGACCTTTGTGTGATTGCCATAGTGGAATCAAGCCAGAACCCACACTCAGGAGGTCCACCCTTCTGTTCAGGTCTTTCCATAATTTCAAAGAGTGGCTAATACAAATTGGTAACTCTCCTGTTCGTAGGTCCCGACCTAAGCTAAGCCATAAAACCTGCGATAGTACCCAATGCTTGTCTTCTAGAAGTTGCCTCTCTATGTCTGCCCACACCGGTATGGCCTCTTTTTTAAACCAGGTCGTGGTTTGAGCTAATCTAGTGGCCTTATAATACTTGATTAGATCAGGGAAGGCTAGCCCCCCTTTCTGTTTAGGCGCACACATTGTGGTTCTATTAATTCTTGGTTTCTTGTTATTCCAGGCGAACTTAAAAAGTGTTTTTTGCAACACTCTAAGGTCGGGTAACCTGATCGGGGTTGGGATTGTCCTAAATAGGTATAATAATTTGGGAATCACATTCATCTTGATGGAATTTATTCTGCCCAACCATGAGATGTTAAGGAAGGACCACTTGGAGATATCTGCCTTGATTCTGTTAAAGACAGGAGGAAAATTTGCCTCGTATGTGTGTCAGGTTTTCTGACCAAGTGTCGCTGTAAATAGCTATATCGTCTAGATGATACCTGTCCAATAGACAATCAACCATCGGCTGGAAAGTTGCTGAAGCGTGACTCGAAACTGGTACAGGCCAAACGGGTTGACAAACGACGACTTCGGTATGGCATCTTTGGCTAGTGGAATTTGCCAGTACCCCTTATAGACGTCTATTGTAGTGAGGTAGTGCCCCCGGGCCATTTTGTCTAAAAGTTAATCTATCCTGGGCATTGGATAGACATCAGACACCATTTTGTCCTTTAGCCTCCTATAGTCCACACAGAATTGTTTCGTTCCATTTCGCTTTGGTACTAGCACTAGCGGGGATGCCTAGGGACTATCAGAATGTTCAATAACCCCTAGCTCAAGCATCTTTACGCATATTCTCCTTTACAGATTCAGACCTGCGGTAGGGAGTTTGGCGTAGTGGTTGTTGGCCAGGGGTGTCTACTTGGTGAGTGGTCAGGGGCGTGCACCCAGGCAGATTGAATAAGGTGGCCCCCTTGGCCCTGATCAACCCCTGGGTACGCTCCTGTGGGCTCAGCCGTTCTCCTAGTTGTACCCCTCTGAGACCTTCTGTCTGGTCTCCTTTTTCTAAGAGGTCTGGTAGCGAGAGGTTCTCAAAATCTTCAGAGGCTGGGGCGCAAATAGTCACCACATCCTCTGTGCGCTCAGGATAAGGTTTTATATTCACTCTCTCTCCCAATGCTCTCTTATTAAGTCTAACAGGCCTCTCACCCTTTTACCGAACAGTAGTTCAAAGGGGGAGAATCTGGTGGATTCTTGGGGGACATCCCTGTACGCAAATAGAAGGTGGGGAAGGAATCTTTCCCAGTTTTTCATAGTGTCTGCAAATGTCCAGAGCATTTATAGCGTCCCATTAAAACATTTGCAGAGACCATTGGACTGGGCGTGGTATGTTGAGTTTACTATAGGCTTAATTCTGCATAGTCTCCAGAGTTGGTGGGTGACGCCAGTGGTAAATTGGGTCCCCTGATCTGAAATAATCTCTTGGGGAAATCCCATAGGGGGAAAAAATCGGCATCAGGGCATCAGTGACCATTTCAGCATGGATATTGGTCAGTTCCACAGCCTCTGGGTATATAGTGGCATAATCTACTATGTATTTCTTGCCGGAAGGGCTCGGTCTAGTTAGGGGCCCTACCAAGTTTACAGCTACTCTGCTAAACTGTTTTTCGATAATGGGAAGAGGGTGAAGTTTTGCTTTATTGTGGTCCCCTCTCTTACCCACCTCAACAGGTGTTACAAGTACTAACGAATATCTTTCAAAATCCCTGGCCAGAAAAAATTTCTGAGTTAGCCGGTCTCCCAGATGTCGGGATAACGGAATATCATGGGCTAACCGGAGTAATTCCTGCCTATATTTCTGGGGTCCTACCAATTGTTTCATGGGGATTGGTATGGACCCAGCCCCAATCCTCTCTGAGTTCCTGTATAGTAATCCCTTGTCACAAGAGTACCTCTCCCCCTCTAATCCTGCCTGACTCAAGGTGACCCGATCTTTGTAAACTTTTAATGTGGGGTCTATGGCTACCTATTTCCCAAACTCTACGGGAGCATCCCAGGGCAAGGTCTCTGGGGGGGGGGGCGGGAGGAGCCTCAGAGTGTGCTGGCGGGTCCGTGGTGCGAGCCTACTGCCGTGTGGTAACCGGTAAATGTCTTGGGTGGAAGTTTGGGGTATAAATGTGGAAGTTAGCTGGCCCAAGTCATTCCCAAGTAGTACATCTGCCAGTAAGTTTTGCATCAATCCTTCTCCCACAACCTCTGACCCCACAACAAAGTGTAAATGAACCTTGGCAGTGGGTAAGCTACCCGTACTGCCACAGCGCCTCTGGTATGTGCTTTGTCTAGGACCAAGTGGTGTCTAACGAGGGTTAGCGTTGCTCCGGTGTCCCTTAGCCCTTCAACGTTCTTCGCCTCCAGACATACGGTTTGCCGATGATGTTGTCAGTTGTCCAACGCAGCCTGTTCGGGGTCGACTTCATGTAACATCCCTAGTTGTTCCTCCAGGTAGTGGGATTCGGCATCGTGGGTACAGGTCTCGGTGCGGTAGCAATAGGCAGTTGCTCTGTTTGGCGGTGGTTGCCCACGTGTTATGGTCAGGTTCTGGGGGCATTCCCTTTGGACAGGTCCCAACTGCTGGCATCAGTGACACCGGATATTGGCACGAGGTTGGTATCTTGAAGCGGTGGTGTTGAACCCTTTGCCCCTGCCCTGACAGGGTGGAGCAACAGCCAGGGAGTCCTGGGTACAGCACTGCAGGCTTATACAAGGGGTGAGGTGGTGGTCAGTGGTGGCGCCGTGCATCATAGTGTTCATCAGCCAGTCGAGCGATGTCAGAGAGTGTAAGGGGGTTACAGTCCCTTATCCATACTTCCACCTCTGGGATCAGTCCATTGCAGAACTGCTCTATTAGAATAAATAGCAGAAGTTCTTCCATGGTTGAAAAGCTGCTGAACCCATCCCATGGAAGCTATCTGCAGTTGATAAGCCCACTCGGCATGGGAGTCCTTCTTTTATTTGTGGAGCTCCCGAAATCGGCGTCGGTATGCCTCTGGAGTGATAGCATATCGCATTAAGATGGCCTGCTTCACCCGGTGGTAATCTGTGCAGTCTTCATCCGGTACTGCCCGGTATGGCCAGACAATTTGCTTGCCAACAGAGGTATCCAATCTGCTTGTCCAATGTCATGTAAGTGGCATGTTCTTTCAAAATCTTGAAGGTACCCATCAATATCTTCTTTTGTGTCTGTAATGGCTTTAAATGCGTTGTATGGGAGCTTCGCTTTTCCTTGTGTGGTGGCCGATACTGCTGGTGAACCCTCTCATATTTTTTATACAGAACTTTTTAGTTACTGAAGTTCTATCCAAAATCAAGGTCTTCACTAACTAAAAACTTCGGTCAAAAAATATGTTATGTGCTTATATAGAGCCCTATTCATTTGGCAAAATTGCAATTGAATAAGGACCTAAGTGAATACATGAAGTTTGTGAAATGACATGCTGTAGGTTTAATGAATTAAACCCATAATAGATATCACATATATAGTTGTGAGCATACGAGCCCGCTCGAGCCGTTGCTCACGCTTGCGGGCTCGCACAACTCACAACTCCTCCTGCCCGCTCGCCGCTCGAAACTCCTCCCCCGCCACTCTTAACTCCTCCCCCGCCACTCTTAACTCCTCCCCCGCCACTCTTAACTCCTCCCCCGGCGCTCTCAACACCTCCCCCGGCTGCTCTCAACACCTCCCCCCTGCTGCTCTCAACTCCTCCCCCGGCTGCTCTCAACACCTCCCCCCTGCTGCTCTCAACACCTCCCCCCTGCTGCTCTCAACACCTCCCCCCTGCTGCTCTCAACACCTCCCCCCTGCTGCTCTCAACTCCTCCCTGGGGAGGGACCGGCAGACATGAGGTGAAAGAGACAGCCTGGAGGGAAAGAGAGACAAGAGAGACAGGAGGGACACAGACAGGGAGAGTCAGGAGGGACACAGACAGAGAGCAAGAGAGTGACAGGAGTAACACAGAGAGAGTCAGGAGGGATACAGATAGAGAGACAGGAGGGACACAGATAGAGAGAGAGTGACAGGAGTAACACAGAGAGAGTCAGGAGGGACACAGATAGAGAGAGAGTGACAGGAGTAACACAGAGAGAGTCAGGAGGGACACAGATAGAGAGAGAGTGACAGGAGTAACACAGAGAGAGTCAGGAGGGACACAGAGAGACAGGAGGGACACAGATAGAGAGACAGGAGGGACACAGATAGAGAGACAGTAGGGACACAGACAGAGAGAAACAGGAGGGCCAGAGAGAGAGACAGGAGGGACACAGACAGAGAGAGTCAGGAGGGACACAGACAGAGAGCAAGAGAGTGACAGGAGTAACACAGAGAGAGTCAGGAGGGATACAGATAGAGAGACAGGAGGGACACAGATAGAGAGAGAGTGACAGGAGTAACACAGAGAGAGTCAGGAGGGACACAGATAGAGAGAGAGTGACAGGAGTAACACAGAGAGAGTCAGGAGGGACACAGATAGAGAGAGAGTGACAGGAGTAACACAGAGAGAGTCAGGAGGGACACAGAGAGACAGGAGGGACACAGATAGAGAGACAGGAGGGACACAGATAGAGAGAGAAAGGAGGGACACAGACAGAGAGAAACAGGAGGGCCAGAGAGAGAGACAGGAGGGACACAGACAGAGAGAGAGAGACACAGGAGGGACACAGATAGAGAGACAGGAGGGACACAGACAGAGAGAGACAGGAGGGACACAGAGAGAGACAGGAGGGAGACAGAGAGAGACAGGAGGGACACAGACAGAGAGAAACAGGAGGGACAGAGAGAGACAAGAGGGACACGGATAGAAAGACAGGAGGGACACAGACAGAGAGAGACAGGAGGGACACAGAGAGAGACAGGAGGGAGACAGAGAGAAACAGGAGGGACAGAGAGAGACAAGAGGGACACGGATAGAGAGACAGGAGGGACACAGACAGAGAGAGACAGGAGGGACAGAGAGAGACAAGAGGGACACGGATAGAGAGACAGGAGGGACACAGACAGAGAGACAGAAGTGACAGAGAGAGAGACAGGAGGGACACAGACAGAGAGAGACAGGAGGGACACAGACAGAGACAGGAGGGACACAGACAGAGACAGGAGGGACACAGAGAGACAGGAGGGACAGAGAGAGACAGGAAGGACACGGATGGAGGGACACAGATAGCGAGACAGGAGGGGCACAGACAGAGAGAGACAGGAGGGACACAGACAGAGAGAGACAGGAGGGACACAGATAGAGAGACAGGAGGGACAGCGAGAGACAGGAGGGACACAGATGGAGGGACACAGATAGAGAGATAGGAGGGACACAGGCAGAGAGAGACAGGAGGGACACAGACAGAGAGAGACAGGAGGGACACAGACAGAGAGAGACAGGAGGGACACAGACAGAGAGAGACAGGAGGGACACAGACAGAGAGACACAGGAGGGACACAGAGAGACACAGGAGGGACACAAAGAGACACAGGAGGGACACAGAGAGAGACAGGAGGGACACAGATAGAGAGACAGGAGGGGCAGAGAAAGACAGGAGGGACACGGATGGAGAGACACAGACAGAGAGAGACAGGAGGGACACGGATAGAGAGACAGGAGGGACACAGAGAGAGAGAGAGACAGGAGGTACAGAGAGAGAGAGAGACAGGAGGTACAGAGAGAGAGAGAGAGACAGGAGGTACAGAGAGAGAGAGAGACAGGAGGTACAGAGAGAGAGAGAGACAGAAGGTACACAGAGAGAGAGACAGGAGGGACACACAGAGAGAGAGACAGGAGGGACACACAGAGAGAGAGACAGGAGGGACACATAGAGAGAGAGACAGGAGGGACACATAGAGAGAGAGAGAGAGACAGGCGGGACACATAGAGAGAGAGAGAGAGAGAGACAGGAGGGACACATAGAGAGAGAGAGAGAGAGAGACAGGAGGGACACATAGAGAGAGAGACAGGAGAGACACAGGCAGAGAGAAGAGACATGAGAGAGAGACAGGAGGGACAGAGACAGGGGGGGCAGAGACAGACAGAGATAGAAAGACAGGAGGGACACAGACAGAGATAGAGAGACAGGAGGGACAGAGAGAGATAGGGACAGAGAGAGAGAGAGACAGGAGGGACATAGAGAGAGACAGGAGGGACACAGAGAGAGGCAGGAGGGACACAGACACACAGAGAGAGAGACAGACAGGAAGGAGGGACAGAGAGAGAGAGACAGACAGGAAGGAGGGACAGAGAGAGACTGACAGGAAGAAGGGACAGAGAGACAGACAGGAGGGAGGGATAGAGAGACAGACAGGAGGGAGGGATAGAGAGAAAGATTGACAGGAGGGAGGGATAGAGAGAGAGACAGGAAGGAGGGACAGAGAGAAAGATTGACATGAAGGAGGGACAGAGAAAAAGATTGACATGGAGGGACAGAGAGACAGACAGGAAGGAGGGACAGAGAGACAGACAGACAGGAAGGAGGGACAGAGAGACAGACAGGAAGGAGGGACAGAGAGATGAGAAAAGTGGAGTGGAAGTGACAGGGGAGGGAAAGCGGGTAGAAGAGACAAGGGAAGGGAGAGGGGTGGAAGAGACAGGGTAGGGAGAGGGGTGGAAGAGACACAGGAAAGGGAAATGGTTGAAGATACACAGGGAGGAAGAGAAGGGAAAAGAAACGGGAGGGAGGGAGGGAGGGAAGAGACTCAAGGGAGAGGGGTTGAAGAGACACGGGAGGGAGAGAGGGGAAAGGGGACACATGCGAGGGGTAGGGGGGAAGAGATACAGGGGTGGAGAGGGGGTAAGAGACACATGGGGAGAGGCTCACAATGAGCGCCTTTGGCGCTCATTGCGAGGCCCATGATGAGCTTCAAAGGTGCTTAGTAAAGTAGAGGGGGGAGTGGCTCTCATTGAGCGCCTACCGTCAAGTAGAGGGGGGAAAAGGTAGAGGGGGGAGAGGCTCGCAATGAGCGCCAAAGGCGCTCATCGCAAGGCCAGTTAAGTAGAGGGGGAGAGGCTTGCAATTTGTGGCAAACACCATTGCCAGGCTTCAAATTTTATTGCCGTCATTTTTGACGGGCAAGTGGCTAGTTCATGATAACTTCAATAACTTAACTGAAGTAGTCCAGAACAACTCTGCGTGATCAGGTAACAGGAGCAGCTGTGCAGGTAACGCAAGCACAACCCAGGATTTAAGAACTGTGTTATTTTTTGTGCTTTTTAAAAACATTATCAAGTTTGGTTATGTAAAGAACTTAATTAGCATGATATGTGTTAGATATGATAACAAACTTCCACAAGAGGGGGATGCAATACAAGTGATTTTTGACATGGGATAGAGAGTGATAAAACAAATGTGAGTTTTATATTTTTATCTCTTTCGATAATGTTTATTTGTGTTGGCACTGAATTTGCATTATGTATTGCCCTTAGGTGCTTCAGTGTGATTTGGGTTAATAGTTGTTAAATGAAAACTCTGTCGTCTATGTTGCTGAGAGGAACCTAATAAACATTTTTTTTCTATAGATCACATCATATACCCACCCTCATCTCTCTGCTTCCCCTGGCTTTTTAAACTGCAGGAGCGGGTCGTCTATAACCGCCTTACCAGATTTATTTCCTCTAACTCCCTTCTTGACACCTTCCAATCCGGCTTTCGGCCCCAACACTCCACTGATACACCTCTCACTAAAGTCACCAATGACCTGCTTACTGCTAAGTCAAAAGGTCACTTCTCAATTCTTCTTCTTCTAGATCTCTCTGCTGCCTTTGACACTATCGACCATCCACTGCTACTCCATATCCTATTCTCCCTCGGTATTCGAGACACTGCTCTCTCGTGGTTTTCATCATACCTACAAAATCCATCATTCACTATCTCCTTCTCTGACACCTCTTCTTCTCCTCACCCCCTGTCTGTTGGTGTACCCTAAGGATCTGTCCTTGGCTCCCTCCTCTTCTCCATCCACACTTCCTCACTTGGTACCCTCATGAACTCTTTTGGGCTTCATTATCATCTCTATGCAGATGACACCCAAATTTACCTCTCCGCACCAGATCTCTTCTAACACACCCCTCTCTTCTAACACACATCTCCAACTGCCTCTCTAGTATATCCTCTTGGATGTCCACCCACCATCTCAAACTCAACATGTCTAAAACTGAACTCATAATCTCCCCCCCCCTTCTCCTACAGCGTCAATTCCTCACATCTCTCTCACTGTCAACAAAAACCTCATCACCCCTCCTCCAAAGCCCATTGTCTTGGAGTTCTACTAGACCCCGCTCTGTGTTTCATCCCTCACATACAATCACTAACTAAATCTTGTCTTCTCCATCTAAAAAACATCTCCAGAATTCGTCACTATCTTACACAACTAAAATCCTTGTAAACTCTCTCATCATCTCTCGGCTAGACTACTTCAACTCACTTCTTGTTTGCCTACCCACCACCCGACTGTCTCCACTTCAATCAATTATGAATGCCTTTGTCAATCACTCCACTGGCTTCCCTTAGCCTCAAGAATAAAATTTAAAATCAGGACCCTAACTTACAAATCCCTCAACAATAATGCTCCCCTTACATCTCTGCTTTCATCTCCAAATACTCCCCCACCTGCCCTCTTCGTTCTGCTAATGACCTTCTTCTTTCTACAACTCTTGTCACCTCCTCTCACTCCCTCCTCCAGGACTTTTCTTGTGCTGCCCCATGTCTCTGGAACTCCTTGCCTCGCTCCACCAGATTATCCTTTTGCCTCAAAACACTTAAAACCTCACTTAAAACACATCTCTTTAAAGAAGCGTATCACCTTCCATCCTAACACACCTATCACCTCTCTCTTTCAATCTATACCTTAGATTGTAAGTCTGCGAGTTTGTATCCTAAGTACTTTGGTTATTCACCATGGACTTTGGATTCCTAGCTCAAAGACAGGGCCCTCCTTCCTTTGCTAAATGTTAATCTGTATTTATTTTTGCTTGAACCAAATTTATGCACAGTGCTACGGAATTTGTTGGCGCGTTATAAATAAACTATAATAATAATCATATGCATAAAAAAGACCCCTATGGTCATATAATTAAAATATATGGTTTTGAAAACTATATGTGAAAAGAATGTACTTAGAATGGAACATCAAATAATAATACCACATATGTTTTACATTTTATATGTAGTTATACTCACGTGATCCGCTGTTTTGGTTTATGTTGATCAACTTCCTTGAGAACGCAGAGACCTTAAATTCATGGGAACTACTATTTTTTCATTAGATGTAATGGAATATAAATTGGGCCACATTCTACTGTAGAAATAACAGACAATGGGCCCTATTTTTATTTGTCTAAATCACAATTACTTGAGCCCGTAATGGAGCCTGTAAATGTTACTGATATTCAATTGGCGACATTTTGCTTCTTGCATTCCAATTGTTAGTTACAGGCTCAAAAACGTAACTCGGTCCTATCTCCTCCTTTGATGTTTCAAGTTCGTAAACGTTACCAGTACTAAAGATCAAAATCGATATTCAATTACAAGTCTGCAATTGCCTTCAAACCGTAAATGGCAAATGTATCAAACATTCTATGTATGGGTTCATGGTATGCGTGTGGTGCCTGTGAGCCTCTAAATGTAAAAAATGTGGAACCTGCAGCAAAAAGTGCAGTTTGAAGGTAATTACAGACTTGGAATTAAATAGGTGCCATTATCAGCTAATAAAATGGATTCTTGCCATAATAAATAATTGGATATAAAAATAAAAAATGTAAATACTGTGTTTTATTTATTTATTTATTTGCCCCTAAAAGCATTTAGCCTATTATGTAGTTTAATTATTCAAAGTTCATATAGAAAAACTTTAACTATCTCTCTATCTTAAAAAAATAACACCGTAGAATGACGTGAACAATTTGTCACCTCCACGCATATCATTTTAGATCTGTGCAAAAGTGTTGTTATAAGCTTTGCTATCAGCTAAATGTTAAGACAAGTCAATTCTGCTATCAAGATAGGTAAATATTTTCAATTTCTTTAGGATCAGGAAGCATCACTGTCTTGGAACAACTGTGCAGTACACTTTCATTTTTATTTGGCTAGCTTTACAAATACAATCAAATGTATTTTACAGAATAATGAAAAATAATTTACTGTATATACTCAGGTATAAGCTGAGTATTTCAGCCCTTTTTTAAGGCTGAAAAAGGCCCCTTCGGCTTATATTCGAGTCACCCTGTGTCTCTTTACCCCCCCCCCCCCCAGTGTCTCTTTCCCCCTCTGCTTTCCCTTTGTCTCTTTAACCGCCTCTACCTCGTGTCTCTTTCCCTCCCCCTCCCTTATCATCCTCCTCATCCCCCCTCCTCAACCACCCTCCTCAAACCCCCTCCTCAACCCCCCTCCTTATCCTCAACTCCCCTCCTCAACCCCCTCGTCATCCTCACGCCCCTCCTCATCCTCAACCCCCCTCTTAAACCCCCCTCCTCATCCTCGACCCCCCTCCTCATTCTCAACCCCCCTCCTCATCCTCAACCCCCTCCTAAACCTCAACCCCCTCCTCATCCTCCATCCTCAACCCCCTCCTCACTTTACCCCTTTCTAATTTCCTCCCTTCCCCTCACTTACCTTCCATCAGCTGTTCCTCCACTCCTCCGAGGGTCTTCCGGCTGTGTCGGGACCCGACATGCACGTGAGGGGTTTTGAGGAGGGGGGTTGAGGATGAGGAGGTTGGTTGAGGAGGGTGTGTGAGGATGAGGAGGGTGGTTGAGGAGGGAGGATGAGGAGGGAGAATGAGGAAAGCTGTTGAGGAGGGGGGTTGAGGAGGATGATAAGGGAGGGGGAGGGAAAGAGACACAATTGAGAGGGGGAAAGAGACACAGGGAAGGGAGGGAAGAGACACAGGGGAGGGAGAGGGGGGAAGAGACAAAGGGGAGATAGGGGGAACACAAGAAAGGGGCACAGAGGGCACACCAGAGGGGGACACAGAGGGCACAAGAGGGACACAGGGGGCAGCACATTTCCCACCCTCGGCTTATACTCGAGTCACTACGTTTTCCCAGTATTTTGTGGTAAAATAGGTGCCTCGGCTTATACTCGGGTCGGCTTATACTCAAGTATACAGTAATTAAATGTAATTCTCAGCAAACCATTTCTGTAATAGTTTTGCTCTGAACATAGCATGACAGGGATAAAATATAAATTATAACTATAGAGTTTTACCCTTGTGCTTAGTAGTATAGGGGCACCGCTAGATGGTCTTGGTTCTTACGATCTCAGCATTTTTTACTTGTTCAGGCCAGGACATCAGTTCAAGACCACAGGAACACAAGAGGGAAAAAGTAGACTTGGCAAAATAATAAATGCTTTTATCTCTATCTTTCTCTAAAATGACAGATATATCTTTTTTATCTACCAACCATCAGAGCAAACTTTAATAACTGACTCACAGCATGACAGTTACAGATGACATCATAACATTCCAAATGTAGTTAACTCCTTATGAACTGGCTACAACTAAAATGTAATAAAGAGTTTAAACACATAATATCACAAATTGTCTTTGTGATAAACCTAGGTGGCTGATTTTTGAGACACAGCTCCCCTGTAACCAAAAGCCAGCATACCCAGTCTGATCCCAGCGGATCGGCTTGGGGATGTCTGGGGGAGTCCTCGCAGATCACTTTTCCAGTTCAGTTTGTCTGTATAATCCATCAGTGTTGCTGTTTTGCTTTCCCAGGCCGTAGCGTATTGTAAACTCAAAGAGCTGCAGCGCTAGACTCCAGGGAAGGAGACTAGCACTGTCTCCTGCCACCCTATTGAGCTACACTAACTAGTTGTGATCTATGAATAAGGAAAAGGCTTGGCCATACAAATACGGCTGTAGCTTCTTAAGGGCCCAAATCATGGGCAGGCATTCCCTTTTGATGACGGATTAAGTAAGCCACCGGGTGTTCGCCTCCATCGGCTCCGATTTGGCTCAATACGGCACCGAATCCAAACATAGAAGTATCTGTGTGATCAGGAGCAGCCAGTACCGGGGCCTTTTCAGTTTTCAGTTGTTGAAATGCCTATTCACTCTCTGGGGTCCAGACTACCTGCCTAGGGAGGTTCTTACGGGTCAGATGAGTAAGGGGCTTGGCCAGGGCACTATAGTTGCGCACAAATTTGCGATTATATCCTGCTGTTCCCAGGAAAGCTAGGGCCATTTGGCTACAGCCTTACTAGGTGTGAGGGTCAATTCTGCTTCCCTGATAAGGTCAAACACTGCTCCTATGTGTGTTAGGTGTTCTGACCAAGTATCGTTGTAAATAGCTATATCGTCTAGATAGGCGCAAGCATACTCCTGAAACCCAATAGACAATCAACCATCGGCTGGAAAGATGCTGGAGCGTTTTTCATCTCGAAGGGCTTGACTCGAAACTGGTACAGGCCAAACGGGGTGACAAACTTGGGTATGGCATCTTTGGCTAGTGGAATTTGTCAGTACCCCTTATAGAGATCTATTGTAGTGAGGTAGCTCCCCCAGGCCATTTTGTCTAAACAGTCATCTATCCTGGGCATTGGATAGACATCAGACACCGTTTTGTCCTTTCGCCTCCTATAGTCCACACAGAATCGTACTAGCATTACCAGGGATGCCCAGGGACTATTAGAATGTTCCATAACCCCTAGCTGAAGCATCTCCTGAATCTCTTTATGCATATTCTCCTTTACAGATTCAGGGCTACGGTAGGGAGTTTGGCGTAGTGCTTGTTGGCCAGGGGTGTCTACTCGGCGAGTGGCCAGAGGCGTGCACCCAAGCAGATTGAATAAGGGGGCCCCCTTGGCCCTGATAAATGCCTGAGTAAGCTCCTGTGGGCTCAGCCGTTCTCCTAGTTGTACCCCTCCTTTTTCTAAGAGGTCTGGTAGAGAGAGGTTCTCAAAATCATCAGAGGCTGGGGCGCAAATAGCCACCACATTCTCTGTGACTGTCTCAGCGTGGATATTGTTCAGCGCCACGGCCTCTGGGGATATAGTGGCATAATCTACTAGGATCAGGATGTATTTCTTGCCGGAAGTGCTCGGTCTTGTTAGGGGCCCTACCAAGTGTACAGCTACTCTGCTAAAACGTTCTTCGATAATGGGAAGAGGATGAAGTTTTGCTTTATGGTGGTCCCCTCTCTTACCCACCCTCTAATAGGTGTTACAAGTCTGACAGTACTGCCGAATATCTTTCGAAATCCCTGGCCAGAAAAAGTTCTCAGTTAGCCGGTCTCCCAGATGTCGGGATAACGGAATATCATGGGCTATCCGGAGTAATTCCTGCCTATATTTCTGGGGTCCTACCAACTGTTTAACGGGCATCGGTACGGACCCAGCCCCTATCCTCTCTGAGTTCCTAGTAATCCCTTGTCACACGAGTACCTCTCCCCCTCTAATCCTGCCTGAGTCGAGGTGACCCGATCTTTGTACACTTTTAACATGGGGTCTATGGCTACCTCTTTCCCAAACTCTACAGGGGCATCCCAGGGCAAGGTCTCTGGGGGGAGAGACTGGTTGTTAACCTGAGCCTCAGAGTGTTCTGGTGGGTCAGTGGTGTGAGCCTACTGCCGTATGGTAACCGGGTAAATATCATGGGTAGAAGTTTGGGGTACAAATGTGGAAGTTAGCTGGCCCAAGTCATTCCCGAGTAGTACATCTGCCGGTAAGTTTTGCATCAATCCTTCTTCCACAACCTCCGACCCCACACCCCAGTGTAAATGAACCTTGGCAGTGAGTAAGCTACCCGTACTGCCACAGCGCCTCTGGTATGTGCTTTGCCTGGGTCCAAGTGGTGTCTAACAAGTGTTAGCGTGGCTCCGGTGTCCCTTAGCCCTTCAACGTTCTTCGCCTCCAGACATACGGTTTGCCGATGATGTTGTTAGTTGTCCGATGCAGCCTGTTCGGGGTTGACTTCATGTAACATCCCTAGCTGTTCCTTCAGGTAGCGGGGTTCGGCATCGTGGGTACTGGTCTCGGTGAGGAAGCTCTGTTTGGTGGTGGTTGGCCCGGGCGAACCCAAGTGTTATGGTTCAGGTTCTGGGGGCATTCCCTCTGGACATGTCCCAACTGTTGGCATCAGTGACACCCTATATTGGCACGAGGTTGGTACCTGGGAGGGGTGGTGTTGAACCCTTTGCCCCTGCCCTGACAGGGTGGGGCAACAGCCAGGGAGTTCTGGGGACAGCACTGCAGGCATATACAATGGGCGAGGTGGTGGCCAGGGGTGGCGCCGTGCATCATAGTGTTCATCGACCAGTCGAGCGACGTCAGAGAGGGTAAGGGGGTTACGTTCCCTTACCCATACTTGCACCTCTGGGGTCAGTCCATTGAAGAACTGCTCTATTAGAATAAATAGCAGCAGTTCATCCATGGTTGAACTGCTGCTGAACCCATGGAAGCTATCTGCAGTCGATAAGCCCACTCGGCATGGGAGTCCTTCTCTTGTTGTTGAGCTCCCGAAATCGGCATGCCTCTGGAGTGATAGCATATTGCGTTAAGATGGCCTGCTCCACCCGGTGGTATTTTGTGCTGTCATCTGGTACTGCCCGGTATGGCCAAACAATTTGCTTGTCAACTGAGGTATCCAATCTGCTTGTCCAATGTCATGTAAGTGGCAAATTCTTTCAAAATCTTGAAGGTACCCATCAATATCTTCTTCCATCTCTGTGATGGCTTTAAATCCACTGTATGGGAGCTTTGCTTTTCCTTGTGTGGTGGCCGATACTGCTGGTGACCCCTCTTTGGATCGCTGATTTGCTAGTTGTAGCTGTATTGCCTGTTGGCCAATATGTAAGCTTGTACCTCCACCATCACTCTGGTTACAGTTTCTTCTGATGGTGTTTCCCGGTAAAATGCCAGCCTTATCCTTAGTTCCCTTGCGACTTCGCTTTCCTCCATCTCTGGTGAAGGTCACAGCATGGTCTCCCTCCATCAGTTCGGGAATTAGAATAGCTTTCGCTTTATTGCTGGCTATCTTGCCCCTTGCTTCCAAAAGTTCCTTTAAAGTTGTTTGTTTTAGATAAATTGTACGTAACCCGCTGCCTCGTTGTGAGGCTCTAATCCAGTCACTTGCCAGGAGTGAGAGGGACATGTTCACCCCTTAACCCTTCTGCTTACTAGTATAGGGGCACGCCTGGATGGTCTGGGTTCTTACAGTCTCAGAATTTTTTGACTTGTTCCAGCCAGGACATCAGTTCAGGGCCTCAGGAACACAGGAGGCAAAAAACAGGCTTGGTAAAATAATAAATGCTTTTATCTCTATATTTCTCTAAAATGACAGATATACATTTTTTATGCCATCAGAGCAAACTTTAATAACTGACTCACAGCATGCCAGTTACAGATGACATCACAACATTTCAAATGCAGATAAGTAAAGGAGTGAAACTGCAGTGAAATGTAACAGTAATGACATATAATGAAGTTTGGTATAAACAAAATACTTTTACAAATACAACAGAGCACTTACAAGTGTTTAAAACCATATATAATAATAATAATAATAATAATAATAATCACATATATAGTTGTGAGCGTACGAGTCGTTGCTCACGCTTGCGGGCTCGCGTAGCGAGCCCGCAAGAACTGCGTCCCTCGCGAAGCGAGGGACGCAGTTCCCCGCAAAATGCGGGTCCTCGCGAAGCGAGGGCCCGCATTTTGCGGTGGTGGAGGCTCAACGTCGGCTGTGTTAACACACACATACACACACACGCCTTTTTAACAGAATAAACCCAACCGCCCAGCCAACAAAAACCCAACAACGTCCCCGCAAATGCGGATCCTCGCGAAGCGAGGGTCCGCATTTGCGGTGGTGGGAGCATCCCAACATCGGCTGTGTTAACACACACATACACACACACACAACTTCATAACAACAAAAAAACTCAAAGTCGCCTCACACCCACTTACACCCAGACACACAGACGCAAGACTTAACAAAAAAACAGTAAAAAAGGCCCTTCACACGCTCTTAACACACATACGCACGACTTAGAAACAAATACACTGCGTCGTACACGTAAAAGCTAACTGCGTATATCGCAAAAAAATACGGCAACATCGCAACTAAATACGGCCGCATCGGAAAAAAATACGGCCGCGAAAGACCCATTCCAACCGCCGCGCATCAAAACATCACAAACACAAGAAATAAACACAACAAACACATAAAAAGTTTACTTACAGCACGGGGGGGCATCCGGCACCTCCAAAAGTTCATTTACACGTCCATTTAAGTCCAAAACAAAGAGTTTACAAACGACCGAAAATCGGCTAAGCGAGAGAAAAAATGGCCGCCGAACAAAACGAAAACGAGGCTCCAGACGTAACTACACTACACTTACTCGCAATAATGAAACACATACTATGCGGAACGGATCACACTCATATTAAACACCATTTTAACCACTACTACGCACAAAATGGCGGATGGAACGCAAATTGTAAGCTGGAACGCAAATAGCGCATGCGTATTGCGTTCTAACGGTCTAACTTTCCAGAATGTTCTACAAGTTTATAAATACTGCCTATTTGACAGAGAAAAATACATTTCTCCTCAGGTGATGAACAGAGTGACTTCAGACATAACTGCTGCTAAAACTTGAGAAGATAATTCTTTCCTAATTTACTACTTTACATTGTGCAAATTACAACTGAGAGGTAAGCTATAATATATTACTTATTTTCAAGACAGGACATCAAAAAAAAAAATTAAACAAGACAAAGAGGTTTATGTATACTGACAAGTGACACGCACATATATGCGTATAATGTATACTGACATGTGACACGCACATATATGCGTATAATGTATACTGACATGTGACACGCACATATATGCGTATAATGTATACTGACATGTGACACGCACATATATGTGTATAATGTATACTGACAAGTGACACGCACATTTATGCGTATAATGTATAGTGACATGTGACACGCACATTTATGCGTATAATGTATACTGACAAGTGACACGCACATTTATGCGTATAATGTATAGTGACATGTGACACGCACATTTATGCGTATAATGTATAGTGACATGTCACATGCACATTTATGTGTATTGCCCCTGCAACAAACTAATTAAACAACTACATTTAAATTACATTAAAAAAAAATAAGTTGGGACTATTAAAATACTATTAAAATATGAGTCATGTATACTGATATGTGACACGCACATATATGTGTATCATCTATAGTCACATGTCACACACACATTTATGTATGTTGGCCAAAAATAAAAATAAGGCTAATTTAACAATTAAAATATGATTCATGTATAGTGATATGTCACACGCACACAAAAAAATTACTTTCAACTATGGAAATGTGCTTCATGTATGTGACATATGTGTGTAGCACACACCAAAAAATAATGTTAATTCAAATTAATTACAGAAGTATATTTCAATGAAATTAATTTACTGCAATTCAATAGATCACCTAAAACTCAATCTTTCTACTTTTTTTAATATTCAAACAGACTCTGCATCAACAGCGTCTCTCAACAATTTGCACCGTGCATTGTGAAGCACAATCCCTTTTAAAGAACACCAACAAAGAACAAGAGGTAAGATACAAAAATACTTTAAATGCTGAAAAGGCCATGGTTTGTTAAATACAAATAAAAAATTCTATAATTCACTATTTCACTTTATTTTTCAAACAGACACTACAAGAAGACCGGCGGATTAAGATTGGCAGGAGGGGACCCTCTGTCATTCCACACTTCAATCAAGGTAAAGTATTTAAGTATAAAAAAGAACCGAACCATGAGCCTTATTCAATTGTGAGTTGGCTAATTGAATAGGGCTTTATATAAGCACATAATAGGTCTTCACTAACTAAAAACTTCTGTCAAAAAATATTTTATGTGCTTATATAGAGCCCTATTCAATTGGTCAAAACGCAATTGATTCAGGACCTAAATATGTTTAATGGCCGAGGGCCTCATTCAAATGTGATTGTTTAACAACGTATAACCATTAGAAAAAACACTACATAAGTATAAGAAAAGTGGTGCCCATCAAACAGGATTGTACGAAAACTCACACAAACACATAACAAACTACATTTACATTCTTATTTTAATGTTTAACAACCTATAAGCCTTAGAAAGAAGCCTAAATAAGCATACCAACATTGGTGCCCACCAAACAGGATTGTATGAAAACTCACACAAACACATAGCAAACTACATTTAGATTCTTATTTAATGTTTAACAACCTATAAGCCTTAGAAAGAAGCCTAAATAAGCATACCAACATTGGTGCCCACCAAACAGGATTGTATGAAAACTCACACAAACACATAGCAAACTACATTTAGATTCTTATTTAATGTTTAACAACCTATAAGCCTTAGAAAGAAGCCTAAATAAGTATACCAACAGTGGTGCGCACCAAACAGGATTGTATGAAAACTCACACAAACACATAGCAAACTACATTTACATTCTTATTTTATATTTAACAACCTATAAGCCTTAGAAAGAAGCCTAAATAAGCATACCAACAGTGGTGCGCACCAAAAAGGATTGTATGAAAACTCACACAAACACATAGCAAACTACATTTAGATTCTTATTTAATGTTTAACAACCTATAAGCCTTAGAAAGAAGCCTAAATAAGCATACCAACATTGGTGCCCACCAAACAGGATTGTATGAAAACTCACACAAACACATAGCAAACTACATTTAGATTCTTATTTAATGTTTAACAACCTATAAGCCTTAGAAAGAAGCCTAAATAAGTATACCAACAGTGGTGCGCACCAAACAGGATTGTATGAAAACTCACACAAACACATAGCAAACTACATTTACATTCTTATTTTATATTTAACAACCTATAAGCCTTAGAAAGAAGCCTAAAAAAGCATACCAACAGTGGTGCGCACCAAACAGGATTGTATGAAAACTCACACAAACACATAGCAAACTACATTTAGATTCTTATTTAATGTTTAACAACCTATAAGCCTTAGAAAGAAGCCTAAATAAGCATACCAACATTGGTGCCCACCAAACAGGATTGTATGAAAACTCACACAAACACATAGCAAACTACATTTAGATTCTTATTTAATGTTTAACAACCTATAAGCCTTAGAAAGAAGCCTAAATAAGTATACCAACAGTGGTGCGCACCAAACAGGATTGTATGAAAACTCACACAAACACATAGCAAACTACATTTACATTCTTATTTTATATTTAACAACCTATAAGCCTTAGAAAGAAGCCTAAATAAGTATACCAACAGTGGTGCGCACCAAACAGGATTGTATGAAAACTCACACAAACACATAGCAAACTACATTTACATTCTTATTTTATGTTTAACAACCTATAAGCCTTAGAAAGAAGCCTAAATAAGCATACCAACAGTGGTGCACACCAAACAGGATTGTATGAAAACTCACACAAACACATAGCAAACTACATTTAGATTCTTATTTAATGTTTAACAACCTATAAGCCTTAGAAAGAAGCCTAAATAAGCATACCAACAGTGGTGCGCACCAAACAGGATTGTATGAAAACTCACACAAAAACATAGCAAACTACATTTACATTCTTATTTAATGTTTAACAACCTATAAGCCTTAGAAAGAAGCCTAAATAAGTATACCAACAGTGGTGCGCACCTAACAGGATTGTATGAAAACTCACACAAACACATAGCAAACTACATTTACATTCTTATTTTATGTTTAACAACCTATAAGCCTTAGAAAGAAGCCTAAATAAGCATACCAACAGTGGTGCGCACCAAACAGGATTGTATGAAAACTCACACAAACACATAGCAAACTACATTTAGATTCTTATTTAATGTTTAACAACCTATAAGCCTTACAAAGAAGCCTAAATAAGCATACCAACACTGCTGCGCACCAAACAGGATAGTATGAAAACTCACACAAACACATACCAAAGTACATTTACATACTTATTTTATGTTTAACAATCTATAATAAGCCTTAGAAAAAGGCCTAAATAAGCATACCAAAAGTGGTGGACACCAAACGGGATTGTAGAAAAACAAAGAAATAATGTCATTTTTTCGTTCATACAAATACATTAAAATAATATTACATTTTCATTTTTATTTTATATCAGATACTGCGTCAAGAACATCGGAACAGGAGTTTCAACTGAGGACCACACCAGCGGACGAGGACTTTCAACAGAGGACCAGACCATTGGACGAGGACTTTCAACAGAGGACTACACCATCGGACGAGGACTTTCAACAGAGGACCAGACGATTGGACGAGGACTTTCAACACAGGACCAGACCATCAGACGAAGGCTTTCAACACAGGACGAACAAAGATTCTGCTTCAAATCAAACTTCAACCAAGGTACAGTATAACAAGTAAAAAAAGAGAAAAATTAATTAATATTCTTCTTTAATGTTTAACCACCTATAAGCCTTAGAAAATAGCCTACAGAAGCATACCAAAATTGTGGCGCACCAAAAAGGATTGTAGAAAAACACAGAAATAATGCAATTTTTTCATTAATACAAAGACATTCAAATAACATAACATTTTCATTTTTATTTTATAATAACAGATACTGCGTCAAGAACATCGGAACAGGAGTTGGAACTGAGGACCACACCAGAGGACGAGGACTTTCAACAGAGGACTACACCATCGGACGAGGACTTTCAACACAGGACCAGACCATCGGACGAAGGCTTTCAACACAGGACCAACAAAGAATTTTGCTTCAAATCAAACTTCAACCAAGGTACAGTATAAAAAGTAATATCTATCATCTATCTCTTATTTGTCTTTTAGGGCCAATAATCTTTAACAGTAAATACAAACTTCAATGTAAACTTAAAAAAAATAAATTGGCATAGTCCAAAAAAGTCTAAAAACACAGAATATATACAATTTGTCATTGTAACATTCCAGTGCTAAACCCTAATTTAATTGCCATTTGACAAATTGAATAGTGCTGTAAATAAGGACATAACATCTTATTGAAAATACCTTTTTAGTTACTGAAACACTTGCTTTTGGATACATGTTTAATAAATAAAAATTTCTTTAAATAATTATCTGATGGCCTTATTTAGACTTTGATTCAATTGACCGCATTGAAATTGATTAAGTATAAAATGTTAACACATTATTGATAACTATTTGTCATGAAAAACAACTTAACATCTCAAAATAAACTAATGGTACATTATTTTATTTTTACAGATTAACATGGCTGATAACGAGAGTAAACAAGAAAAGAAAAGACGCCAAGCCAGAGAACGACGACAGAGAGCAGACAGCCAGCAGACACCGGAGAAGAAGGAAATTCGACGAGAAAAAGAACGCAAAAGAATTGCAAGCAAAAGACTGTCACTTGCAGAAATTAAAGATATGTCAAAAAAAGCAACAAAGAAAATAAAGCATTTACAACCTGTTGCTCAAACATCAGATGACATTTTACCAGAAAAAATACAAGAGATACCAAAAAAAGCAACAAAGAAAACAAAGCATTTAGAACCGTTTCATGAAACATTACATGACATTTTACCTCAAACAATACAACATATACCAAGAAAAGCAACGAAAAAAACAAAACATTTAGAACCTGTTGTTGAAACATTATATGACATTTCACCTGATGAATATGAAAGTCAAAATCCTATATGCTTTGCAAATTGTCCTCTACTCAAGTCTTTAGCAGTAGAGGTTCATAGTTGTGGGGACATGACTACTCAATGTCAGTTTTGTGAGGCTTATTATTTTAAACAGGAGAGACCCAGAGATGGACAATTTATTAGTTGTTGTCAAAAAGGCAAGTTCAAACTTCCAGAAAGGAAAGAATTTCCAATTTATTTACAAACTATTATGACTGAACCTACTTTTCCAAACTACAAAAATTTTAAGACAAACATAAGATCCTACAATAGTGCCATATCCTTTGCATCCATGGGGGCAACATTAGCTGCTAATGTACCAGGACATGGTCCTTACTGTTTTAAAGTCCAAGGACAAATTTATCATCGCACTTCCCATTTACATCCAGAGGAAGGAAATAAAAGAAAATTCGCTCAACTATATGTCCTAGATACAATGGAAGCTGTTGACCAACGTATGCAGATGGAAGAAAATAAAAAATGCTTACCCACTGTTTTCATAGAGCTAAATAACATTATGGACAACAATCCCTACAGTAAAGCTTATAAAAAATTGGCAGAAGTAGAAAATGAACAACTGCTTCATTCACAAACACATCAATTACCAATGCCGAAGGTTAATATGGTGCTTAAAAGAGACAGACATACTGATAAACGTCGTTATAACTTGCCAACAACAAATGAGGTTGCAATGGTGTTTCAGAATGATGAAGGAGAACCACCATTTCAAAGAGACATACGAATATATCCTAGAAATGAGGACCAACCGTTTATTAATATGAGTATCTTAAGTCCAAATTTAGATCCAATGACATATCCCATCTTTTTCCCACACGGAGAAGCAGGTTGGCAACCAAAATTAACTCTTCCCAGTTACCCAAATGCTAAAGCCAGAATCCGAAATAATGTTTCTATGCTTGAATTTAAAGTAGCTCAAATTGCCATTCGCAATGTATTTAATCCAATTTTATGTGGTGGGAAACTAACACAGCAATGGATTATTGATTCATATTTGCAAGTTGAGGCAAATAATTTAAACTTTATCAAATATCAACAAGATAAACTCCGTGTAGAACAATATTCTGGACTCATGGACTATGTTGCTGACGTGGCTACAAGCAGAGACATGACAGCTGGCAAAGCCATCATTTTACCATCTTCCTTTCAAGGATCTCCTCGGAATATGAGAGAAAGATACAATGATGCTATGGCTATTGTGACAAAATTTGGCAAACCCGATTTATTTGTGACATTTACATGTAATCCACAATGGCCAGAAATTACACTAAATCTACTTCTTGGACAAACTGCTTCAGATCGACCAGATTTAGTAGCCAGAGTTTTTAAGATTAAATTAAATGAATTAATACGTGACTTCACTATAAATCAGTTATTTGGCAAATGTCTTGCTTATGTATATACCATTGAATTTCAAAAAAGAGGCCTTCCACATGCACATCTTCTAATAATACTTCAAGAAAAAGATAAATTAGATACTTCAGACAAAGTGGATGCAGTCATTGTTGCTGAACTACCAGATCCAGAACTATATGGTAGACTATATGAGATTGTTACTCATCGCATGATTCATGGACCCTGTGGTGACCTTAATCCACAATCACCATGTATGGAAAATAATAAATGTTCCAAAGAATTTCCAAAAGATTATAGAGACAAAACCTATGCCAATTGTGATGGATATCCACTTTATAAAAGAAGAGAAGGAGATAGTGCCATTATTCGTGGGAAAAAAGTGGACAATAGATATGTAGTACCCTACAATCCACATTTACTCATGAAGTACAACGCCCACATCAACGTAGAAGCCTGCACTTCCATCAAATCCATTAAATATGTCTACAAATATATTTACAAAGGTTACGATGCAGCTACTGTAGTCGTCAAAAGTGCAGACAACCCTGAAAGTAGTGAGTTAGTACATGATGAACTTGCATCTCATGTAGATGCTCGCTATGTCAGTGCGCCAGAAGCTATGTGGCGGCTTTTAAAATTTGAAATGCATGATAGATCACATGCAGTATATAGGTTAGCAGTACATTTGCCACAACGACATTTAGTCTATTTCCATGCTGGAAATGAAATGAATGCATTGGCCCAAAGTGAAGATCGTCACACTACACTAACTGCATGGTTTGCATTAAATTCCACTGATGCTGAAGCAACACAATACTTATATATTGAAATTCCATATCACTATGTTTTTGTGAATGGATTATGGAGACCAAGAAAAACCAGAGGCAATAAAATTATTCCAAGAATTTACACAGTCAGTCCAAGAGATGTTGAACGTTTTTGCTTACGGATATTACTTTTAAATGTTCCTGGAGCACAAAGTTTTGAACACTTAAGAACTGTTAATGACATTGTATATGAATCCTTCCATTTAGCTGCAAGACATAGAAACTTACTCGCTGATGATACAGAGTGGGAAAGATGCTTAGAAGAAGCAGCACAATGTCAAATGCCACGACAGATGAGAGAACAATTTGCTTTTATTTGTATCTTCTCAAATGCTCCAAATGCATTAGCTTTGTGGGAGACTTTTAAAAGTAATATGGCTGAAGACTTTATGCGACGATACAATGAACCCATTGCACATTTAAAAGCGTTAATGGAAATCCAAGAAGTCTTTTTAACTCATGGATTAAGTTGTGCAAGTTTTAATTTGCCTGATCCAGGTCTTATAGATGACATTAACTTTGAAGACTATGACATTCAACTACAAGCAGAAAGAACAGAAGAAAGACTTGCAACTTTAAATACACTACAATTGCAAGCATTTCATGCCATTAAAAATGCTATAGATGATGACATGGTGACAGAGCGTTATTTCTATCTTGATGGACCTGGCGGATCAGGAAAAACATATTTGTACAATTTATTAATGAGTTCAGTACGAGCACAAGGAAAAATAGCAATGGCGTTTGCCACTACTGGAATTGCTGCACTTTTATTAGAAGGTGGAAGAACTGTTCATAGTGGATTTAAACTGCCAGTGCCTATTTTAGAAAATTCTGTGTCAGATATTCGCATGACATCCTTACAAGCAAAGAAATTGAAGAAATGTAAATTAATTATAATAGATGAGGCCACAATGATGTCATGCTATGCCCTCCAATGTATTGACCGTTTGCTTCGTGAAGTCATGGATAATATTTTTCCATTTGGTGGAAAGGTAATGTTGTTGGGTGGCGATTTTAGACAAACATTACCTGTCGTTGTACATGGAAATCGAACTGACATTATCGAAACATGTATAAAGTCAAGTACAGTATGGAAACATTTTACCCATCTTCAACTGCAACAAAATATGAGATCAGAAGGCCAAACTGATTTCAATGATTGGCTTATTAAAATTGGAGAAGGCAGAACAGAAAAAATACTACATTTACCTGACGACACTGTAGAGATCCCACCTCATATGATTTGTCAACAAGATATTATATCGGCTATATTTGAAGGGAGCATAAATAACGAAGAATATTCCGAGCTTGCCAACCAAGTCATACTGACGTGTAAAAATAAAGATGCATTAATACTCAATAATAAAATCTTAAAAAAAATGTATGCACCACAAAGAAATTATCACAGTGCTGATTCTGTACTTGCTGATGACAATGAAAGTCAGGCTAACTTTTCGACTGAATTCATAAACTCTTTAACTCCTTCTGGAATGCCACCACATATTTTGCAGCTAAAGAAAGGTGCAATTATCATGTTACTGCGAAATATGAATCCCAAAAAAGGCCTATGCAATGGCACAAGATTAATTGTTCAACAATTAAAGGACCATTTTATAGATGCTGAAATTTTAACTGGGACCCATAGAGGAGAGAGAGTTTTCATACCAAGAATAGATTTAGCACCAAGTGAAAGTAGTCTCCCTTTTATACTTCAAAGAAGACAATTTCCCATTATTATGGCATTTGCCATGACCATTAATAAATCACAAGGTCAAACTTTCAAATCTGTGGGAATTTTCTTGGAAGAACCAGTTTTTGCACATGGTCAATTGTACGTTGCGTTGTCAAGGTGCAAAAATCCACAGGCTATTAAAGTTTACATTGAAAACAATGAAAGTCAAGGTGATTTATTAGAAGATGGACGTATTTTTACTAAAAACATTGTCTACTATGAAGTACTATAACTTTGAAGGATACTAATTAAAGATGCCAAGATTTTTTAAAAGCATTGCAAAATACATAACAATTGGTTGTTTAATTCAGTCATAATTAATGGAAGTCATGTTTATGAATGATTCGCCTCACAAAATACTTGCCTTGCATTGTTAGTAAAAATTATGTTAAAATGTTAAGTCACTATGTTAATGTTTCTAATGTTACAAGTTTAAAAAATATATTTTAAAGTTATTTCATTCAACATATTACAAAGTGGTTGTTAAGAGGTCAAGCACCTTTTAAGTCACAATGTAAATATTGTCTGTTATCTTAAGATTACTACCTACATTAATGTTTATCGCCAATTTATGTGCTCAGTAATAAATTACTTTAATTACGTACGTTTTAAGAAGAGTTTTACTGTATGCCTTCCTCTACATTCAATGTATATTCAAGTTAACAATTATTGTGATAGAAATTGAATTTTAATACTGATTAATTTAAATGTCAATTGTTTTTACATTCAAATGTTAATACTTTTAATAACAAATTAGGTTACAAAATGTATTCACTATGTTCCTGTTTATAATGTTCAAAATTATACCAATGTTTTGTCAACTTCTAAACTTACATAAAAAATAAAGTTCAAGTTTAAAAATATATACTTTGATGGTTATTGCTTACATATATTTTAAAGTTCATGTTAAAATTTGAAACGTTTAAAAAAGGCTTTTTACTTTTTGATTTCCTATTCATTCAATGTATATTAAAGTTAACAATTCTTCAGATACTAATTACATTTTAAAAAACCATTACATCAACATTTTACAAAAATACACGTTCATATTAAAATACTTACAAGTATCAAAAATATATGTTAATAACTAAACAACTTGACAAACATATACATCACATTGCCGTCATTTTTTGACGGGCAAGTCGCTAGTAATAATAATAAAAATAAAACAGGCTGTATATCTTGTGTGAAAGCAAGATCTCGTAAAACAATGAAATAAATGACTTTAAAACGTGATTAATATAAATGAATGATAAACTTGATAACTGAAAACGAATTAAATGAGTGTGGGAAAATTTAAGCAGCAATGAATAATACTTTCTGCAAATAACGAATAGGGACTAAGTGAATACATGAAGTTTGTGAAATGACATGCTGTAGGTTTAATGAATTAAACCCATAATAGAGATTTATGGTAACTTCAATAACTTAAAGGAAGTAGTCCAGAACAACTCTGCGTGATCAGGTATCAGGAGCAGCTGCACAGGTAATGCAAGCACAACCCAGCATGGCAAGGGGGAGGCGCTGGAAGCATGTGTGCCTGATTGAGTAGGTGGGGGTTTATATAGGGTAGGGGGAGAAAGGGACACTCCCACAACTAGCAGGTAATTAACCTGGCCATATATATATATATATATATATATATATATATTTACACACACAGTGAGGGAAACAAGTATTTGATCCCCTGCTGATTCTGAACATTTGTCCACTGACAAAGAAATGATAATTTTAATGTTAGATGTATTTTAACAGTGAGTGACAGAATAACAAAAAAAGAACAAGAAAACCGCATGTCGAAAAAATTATAAATTGATTTGCAGGTCAATGAGTGAAATAAGTATTTTACCCCTTCGACTTAGTACTTCGTGGTAAAACCCTTGTTGGCAATCACAGAGGTTAGATGTTTTTTGTAGTTGGCCACCAGGTTTACACACATCGCAGGAGGCATTTTGTCCCACTCTTCTTTGCAGATCCTCTCTCAAGTCATTAAGGTTTCGAGGCTGATGTTTGGCAACACGAACCTTCAGCTCCCTCCACAATTTTTCTATGGCATTAATGTGCTTCTTCTTGAGCCCTTTGTGGCCTTGGCTGTGTGTGTTGAGTCATCGTCATGCTGGTATACCCACCCATGACCCATTTTCAATGCCCTGGCTGAGGGAAGGAGGTTTTCACCGAATATTTGATGGTACATGGCCCTTCCATCGTCCCTTTGATGTGGTGCACTTTTCCTGACCCTTTAGCAGAAAAACACCCCAAAGCATAATGCTTCCACCTCCATGTTTGAGGGTGGGGATGGTGTTCTTGGGGTCATAGGCAGCCATTCTCCTCCTCCAAACACGGTGAGTTGAGTTGATGCCAAAGAGCTCGATTTTGGTTTCATCTGACCACAACACGTTCATCCAGTTCTCCTCTGAATTATTCAGATGTTTATTGGCAAACTTCAGACGGGCCTGTACATGTGCTTTCTTTAGCAGGGGGATCTTGAGAGCGCTGCAGGATTTCAGTCCTTCACAGTGTACTGTGTTACCAATTGTTTTCTTGGTGACTATGGTCCCAACTGCCTTGAGATCATTAACAAGATCCACCTGTGTAGTTCTGGGCTGATTCCTACCATCCTCATGATCATTGAAACTCCACGAGGTGAGATCTTGCATGGAGCACCAGACCGAGGGAGACTGACAGTTATTTTGTGTTTCTTCCATTTGCGAATAATCATACCAACTGTTGTCACCTTCTCATCAAGCTGCTTGGCAATGGTCCATAGTTAAGTCCTCAGATATCATATGCATATGTTTAAACACTGAGGACCGTGATAAACACTTAAAAATACTGTCGGACTCCTTCAGGCAGAAGGGTTACAAACCCTGTATTATTACTCAGAAAATAACCTCTGACATCAGAACACCCCAGGAACACCTGTTACAGTACAAAACTAAAGAAACAATTTCACGTACACCATTGGTCACCACATACCACCCGTCCCTAGAAGAAATATGCAAAATATTTAAGGATTTATTTCTCACAGAGGATACAGAATTTAAACATATATTCCGCAAATATATTCCTTCCATTATTTCAGTTAGACAACCACCGCATCTGAGACAAACTTTGGTTAACAGAAAATTGGCCAATGAAGAGCATGACAAAGAAAATGGAACCAACCCTTGCAATAACATTTGCTGCAAACTATGTCAACACATCTGTAAAGAGGATAGAGCCACACATAATAACAAGACCTATAGCATCAGGGGAACATTTTCATGCACATCTTCCAATGTAGTGTACATGATACAATGTACTGTATGTGAAAAGGGCTGTTACATTGCGGAAAACCAGTCATAAACTGCACATGAGGATGAATCTTCACAGACTCTCCATAAAAAAGGACAATGAGGACAGTTACTGTACCTGATGATGGACATCATTTCACCCGAAATAAACACTCTATCCAAAATCTTAAAATCAAGATACTCAGAGGACATTTCAAAAGTCTCCAAGAGCATAAAGCTTTTGAAATACAAATTATTACATTTTTTTATTCAAAACATACTGGTTTAAATATAGATTTAGGATTCTTATCTCATTATCAAAATGTTTTGTGACTCATGTTTTATACCACATCCCACATGTTCAATTGATGTTGTCCTTATCCCAAACTGTGGTGACATTTACTGCCTGGAATTAGGGCTCTGCTATGTTCTTATGCAAACCTGATCTAAAGACTCATAGGACATGGATATGGTGTTTGTCTTTAGTCCCATGCTAAACTCTAAACAGATATATGACCCCTTCTGGCACATCTTTCAGTACTGCTAAAGACTTAATAAAGAGAAGGTAATTCTCGAAAGTTTGTCATAATAAATAAATATGTTTGTCAAATAAAAAAGGTATTACCATATACTGCAATAGTCTGTTTATTCAATTATATATATATATATATATATATATATATATATATATATATATATGTATATACTAGCAACTTTCCCGTCAGAAATGACAGCAATAAAATTGTAAGGCAGGTAATTGTAATGCTGTTTGCCACACAAAGTAAGGATTTTGGTCCTCTGAGTACCTTCAGCGCTCATTGCAAGCCTCGCGCTGAGCGCCATTGGCCTGCGGCGATCATTGCAAGCCTCTCCACTTGTGTACTTTTGGTCGTCTGAGCACCTTCAGCGCTGATTGGAAGCTTATTTTTTTTTGTTCTGTGATTCTCCTGAACAGTAAGTGTGTGTGTCCTTGTGCAGTGATTAGTGGCAGCTGAGAGGGTGTGTGGTTTTGCCTGTGTAAAGCTATATCAGTGTGTGACTTTTGTGATCTGCTTGCATCTGTTCTGTGATTTCTCCTGAACGGTAAGTGTGTGTGTACTTGTGCAGTGAGTAGTGGGCAGGTGAGTAGTAAGAACCTAATAAAAACAGGGGAAGGTGCGAAACACTTCTAGCATAATGGCAGTTCTAGTATAAGTGCAGGAGTTTAAATATGGGGGAGAACATTGCAGTGCTTTATATATTTTTTTTACCCACTGTAATTATGAGTCAGTCCAGTGGCAACCTCATTCAGTGTACATCCTGTCATATGTATGCAATACTGGATCAGATGATCCAGAGTCCATACCACATGTGACATGTGTGAGCATGTTGCCTATCTTGAAACTCAAATTGGAGAACTGGAGAGGAGGATTGCAGCACTTAGTGATATTGCTCCACTGGAAAGGGAGTTGGTGCTCACTGAGCACAGTTTAGCTGGGCCTAGCATGGAGGGTAGAGCTGGGGCAAGTGAGGATGTCCAGGTAGGTAGCTGGGTTTCAGTTAGAAGGGGAATCAGGGGGAACAGGAGTAGGAGGGAGGCCAGTTCTGAGTTGGTAAGCACCAACAGATTTGCCAGATTGAGGAAAACTGTTGGGGATGTCCTTTCAGGAATGGCAATGCCAGAGAGAGCTGTTCCCTCTAACAGCCGGGAGAACAGTTCTACTGGAGGAGTGGGGGGGGTAGAATAGGCAGAGCTACAGGCACGTTCTGGTGGTTGGGGACTCTATTATTAGGAAGGTAGACAGGGTGATTTGTCACCCAGATCCCAGCAATCAGTTTGCTGTCTCCCGGGTGCTCGGGTTTGGCATGTTGTGGATCGGGTAGAAAATTATTGGGAGGGGCTGGAAATGAACCGGCGTTCTTGGTACATATCCGTACCAATGTCAAAGTTAGTGGAAGATGGAATGTCCTAAAGAATGATTTTATAGAACTAGGTAAAAAGCAGAAGGCAAGGACCTGAAAGGTAGTATTTTCTGAGATACTACCAGTGCCATGTGCTAGCCCAGGGAGGAAGATGGAGCTTAGGGAGGTTAATGTGTGGCTAAAAATGTGGTGCATTTAAGAGGGGTTTGGGTTTTTAGAGCACTGGGCTGATTTCTCACTTGGGTACAATCTCTATAGCAGGGATGGATTGCACCTTAATGATGAGGGAGCTTTTGTGCTAGGGGATAGGATGGTAGAACGCCTGGGTGGGTTTTTAAACTAGTAGGTGGGGGGAGGGACAAGATAGAAGTAATGGGGTAGTAAGTGTAGAGGGGGTAGGGAACTTATTAACTAGTCATGGGGGAGGAGATGGGGGAGGGTTAGTACAGTCAATAGTGAGATATTGCTAAGTAACTCAAGTACAGTGGCAGGCACTTCAGAACTACAGACTCATAACATAAGGTGTATGATTGCTAATGCCAGAAGCTTGCCAGGAAAAAGGGAGAGTTAGCAGTTAATGAGAAATGGGATTTAATAGGCATTACTGAAACGTGGTGGGATGAATCTCATAACTGGACTGTTAATCTGGATGGTTATAACCTATTTAGGAAAGATAGAGGCAATGGTAAAAGAGCAGGATGGATTTGTCTGTATGTTAAGCCTGAATTTAAGCCTATAGTAATAGAAGATATTTCTGGTGCAATTAGCGGTAATGTTGAATGTTTGTGGGTAGAGTTAAAAAACAGAGAAGAAAATTCTAAAAGAATATTAGTGTGAGTATGCTATAAACCCCCAAATATAATTAAAAGTGAGGAAATGCAGCTAAGCATGGTCAAGTTCTAATAATGGGAGATTTTTAATTTTAATTTTAATTACCCAGACATAAACTGGATAAATGAGACCAGCAGTTCAGCTAAGGGGAGCAGGCTCTTGAGTACACTCAGGGATCATTATCTGGCCCAGGTTATACAAGAATTTACTGGAAATGAGGCGATCTTGGATTTAGTTATCACAAATTATATTGATATAGTATGAAATGTGGAAATAGGGCAACCTTTGGGAAACAGTGATCACAACACAGTCTCTCATTTGTGATTGAATTAAAAAAACATGACTGTAAGGGGATAACGAAAACGCTTAATTTTAAAAGGGCAGATTTTAAAGGTCCATGGGCAGTGATACAACACATAGACTGGGACAGAGAATAGAGAGGTAAAAATACGGAACATAAATGGACAACGTTCAAATCCTTACTAAATAAACATACTTATCACCATATACCATGTGGAAATAAAGTAGAAGGAGTAATTCACAACCCATATGGCTTAGCAATGAATTAAAGATGAGGAGTAAAAAACAAGCGTTCAAATTATACAAACAAGAGGGGACAGAGACTGCTTTACGCAAGTACAAGGAAATCAACAAGGCTTGCAAAAGGGCTATTAGACTGGCTAAGATCAAAAATGAAAAGTTAGTTGCAAAGGAGAGTAAGAGTAACCCTAAAATATGTTTTAAATATATTAATGGGAAGAAGGCAAGGAAGGAATCTATAGGAATCTAACATTACAATGTGCCACAGGACGTCTGATAATTAGTGACCAGGAAAAGGCAGATGAGCTAAATAAGTTATTTTCTTTGGTATAAACAAGGGAGGTACCAGTGGTTGGGTCGCTTCAACATAATGGGACTACACTACCTTCACCAAATAACTGGTTAACGCAGGAAGAAATCCAAAAGATTGGAAAAAATAAATGTTAATAAAGCTCCAGGTCCTGATGGAATACATCCAAGGGTACTGAGGGAACTGGGCTCTGTAATAGCCAAACCATTATATCTAATTTTTCAAGATTCACTTAACACAGGGTCTCTACCAGATCACTGGAGAAAGGCAGAGTTGGTACCTGTAACGGATCTACTGGCACCCCGACCGGGTACCTCCGTTGATAGACGCGTCCTAGTTTGCGTTGAGGCCTACAAGCACCGTACCGGACACCAAAACCACCACAGACTCCAAGGATAGTACATCAGGAACAAGGGTTCAGTTGGTACAGCTCAAGGGAGTATGCAAAAGCATAGCAATCCCCAGTATGATATAGCGATCCCTTCAATAACGAGACAAGGCTACGTTTTGAAGGGTCAAGTAGAACTATTTTTTAATAACAGGGGATCTCCCTTTATGCAATGGTGCCCTCTGAAGGGCTACACCCACATAATTATCACAACAGCCAATTATCTGCATGGTTCAACCCCCACGTCTCCTCCCCTCAGATAACAGGTAACACAATTAAAACAGACACAATTTTAACCACATTCTGGATGTACCCCAAATACAGGGGGTACACCTTTAAGTCCTGCACCATTCAATAGCTCTCACCCAGGGGAACAACATATACAAAAATGGCATGAATCAGACCAGGGGTTCAAAAGTTAGTAAAAGTATGTTTTTACACATAACACACAGACATTGCACATATCCCCCACACAATACACATAGAGGGACAATAGGTGAGTCACACCTCCCTGGCAACTTGGATACAATCAGACATTGATTCAATTACACTTCTTTGTTCTTATCAGAGAATGAAAACACTTTGGAAAATGCAAGGATCCTTTACAACTTTCTTATCTCTTGAATCTCTGTAATAGGATTATCTATTAGCCTAGGTCTGCAAAAGTCTGGGACAATATTCTGCAGAGCATCAACCAACATACATATAGTAGGATCATATTTTAACCATAATAATCATAAAACAGGGTAAAACAGTGATGGGTTCCGCTACACACCTCCCCCGTGACCATAAGCCGGCATACACGGTCTGATCCCAACGGATCGGCCTGGGGATGTCCGGACAAAAGTATTTGTTGGTCAATTCTCTAGTTTGACAACCCATCAGCATTACTGCAATTCACATTGACTCACATTTCACATATCCCCAGATAGCTGGGATCTGAGCGCACAAAACAACCGAATAGCGCTCAGATCCTCTTCACACAGTTCAATTGCCATGTAGCTAAAGTCTTTCCCATAGTCTTTCATTATATGAATGGGCTTCATGGCACAGTTATCTGGGGTATCATGGTTCACACAGGGCAAGTACAGAATGACCCCCCCCCCTATTTGTAAAGGGCCAGAATGAGTGACTTACACTCTGGTATGGACGAACACTGGTTCCAAAGGGCAATATGTCCCAGGGCCATAGTCGCAGGGCAGGAGGCTGGCAAACAGTCCTCTCCAAGACAAAGTGGCGAAGGGCACTTCGTCACACATCTCCCCTTTGCTGTGGTGATGGGGCAACACGCTGAGGGGACTTGAGGGGCAGAGGCCAGTGGCACTCTGCCCCGCTGTCAGCTCATCTGCTGGTATAACCTGCAGGACGTATTCTGGCTCAGTAGCCAGGGAAACGTGGGGGTCAGTGGGGGTTAACATTTCCTCTGTTAACCCTGGGGCCACATTAGAAGTTAGCTGGGGAGGGGAATTTGTACTTACCCCCTCCTCCGGTTGTCCCAGTGACGGTAGTTGGGGATCTGGACAAGCTGTGGGCGCAGAGACCACGGTCCCATCTGCGCTGTCTGGGAGATTGGTGTCTCCCCTGGTTAGGGTAAACTGTCGCTGGGGGGGAAGGACGACACCTTCTGCCCCCTGTGTTTCACACTGCCGCTGGGGGGGAAGGACGACACCTTTGGCCCCCTGGGGTACCCACTGCCGCTGTGGAGGAAGGTCGACACCTTCTGCTCCCTGGGGTACACACTGCCGCTGGGGGGGAAGGACGACACCTTCTGCCCCCTGGGGTACACACTGTCGCTGGGGAGGAAGGACGACACCTTCAGCTCCCTGGGGAACACACTGCCGCTGGGGAGGAAGGACGACACCTTCAGCTCCCTGGGGTACACACTGCCGCTGGGGAGGAAGGACGACACCTTCGGCCCCCTGGGGTACACACTGCTGCTGGGGAGGAAGGACGACACCTTCAGCTCCCTGGGGTACACACTGCCGCTGGGGGGGAAGGACGACACCTTCTGCCCTCTGTAGGGCCGGTAGAGAGACCTCGGTCCCATCTCTACCTGCCATCTGGAGGTCATCCCAGGACCAGTCAATGAAGTCTGGTTCTGCTTGTCGAGTAGGTTGGGGCTGCACAAGGCTAAGCAGGTGTTGGTAGTCCTGCTCCAGTTCCCACTCTCTCGTTACCAGGTGGGTCATGTCTTTGCTCACCTCGCCTTCGTCATCCCAGACATACATGCCCATCCGGTAGTCGTAGATGTCCCAAAACCTAGACCCCTCCGTGCTGCCAAGATCAATATCGTCCTCCAAGGCATCCCATAATAAACCCGGGCCATCATAATCATCCCCCTCCGGTAAGTCGTGTTCAGACGTCCAGGGGGTAAGTCGAACGGTATGCCACCAGAGGGCCTGGTATGCGTTGTCTAGCCAGAGCTCTCGCCATACCAGGGTTTCTAGTCTTGTCACCCACTCATCCAGGGGCTGCTCTCCCAATAGATACATCCGCATCGCCACACGCTTCTGTAGCCGCTGCTCATCACTGGGGAGACTCTCACCTCGCCGCCATTGGGCATCTTCCAGGGCATCATACCAGAGTTCCTTTCTGTCTGCATCCCTGTAGTCCGCGGCCGCCTCCTCATCATGAAACGCTGTCTGAAAACTAGCCGGTTCCATCCTGCTGTAGCCAGGGGCGCTGTACGGATACTAGCGTTGCCCTCAATTTGTAACTCCAAACGTTACCGGTGTCTCCGTGCTGCTTTTCCTCTTACTAGGACGCCATCCCACCACTGCCAGCCAATGTAACGGATCTACTGGCACCCCGACCGGGTACCTCCGTTGATAGACGCGTCCTAGTTTGCGTCGAGGCCTACAAGCACCGTACCGGACACCAAAACCACCACACACTCTAAGGATAGTACATCAGGAACAAGGGTTCAGTTGGTACAGCTCAAGGGAGTATGCAAAAGCATAGCAATCCCCAGTATGATATAGCGATCCCTTCAATAACGAGACAAGGCTACGTTTTGAAGGGTCAAGTAGAACTATTTTTTAATAACAGGGGATCTCCCTTTATGCAATGGTGCCCTCTGAAGGGCTACACCCACATAATTATCACAACAGCCAATTATCTGCATGGTTCAACCCCCATGTCTCCTCCCCTCAGATAACAGGTAACACAATTAAAACAGACACAATTTTAACCACATTCTGGATGTACCCCAAATACAGGGGGTACACCTTTAAGTCCCGCACCATTCAATAGCTCTCACCCAGGGGAACAACATATACAAAAATGGCATGAATCAGACCAGGGGTTCAAAAGTTAGTAAAAGTATGTTTTTACACATAACACACAGACATTGCACATATCCCCCACACAATACACATAGAGGGACAATAGGTGAGTCACACCTCCCTGGCAACTTGGATACAATCAGACATTGATTCAATTACACTTCTTTGTTCTTATCAGAGAATGAAAACACTTTGGAAAATGCAAGGATCCTTTACAACTTTCTTATCTCTTGAATCTCTGTAATAGGATTATCTATTAGCCTAGGTCTGCAAAAGTCTGGGACAATATTCTGCAGAGCATCAACCAACATACATATAGTAGGATCATATTTTAACCATAATAATCATAAAACAGGGTAAAACAGTGATGGGTTCCGCTACAGTACCTATATTTAAGAAGGCAGCAAGAGCAAATCCGGGGAATTATAGACCAGTGAGTCTCACTTCGGTAGTGGGAAAGCTTTTAGAAGGGTTAATAAGGGATAGTATACAGGAATATGTCTATTCAAACAGGGTTATAAGTAGGAGCCAACATGGATTTATGAAGGATAGGTAATGTCAAACAAACCTAATTAGTTTCTATGAGGAGGTTAGTAGGAACTTGGATCAAGGCAACTCAGTAAACTAAGGGATACAGGAATTGTCATTAATGCCATTAATATTTGCTTATGGATTGAGAGCTGCACATCAGCAAGAGGTCATAGAATGCCAGGAACAGAAGAGCCATTAATTGTTGAGACAAGCAGAAGAGGCCACAGAGCAATGGCTGAGACAAGTAGAAGAGGACATAGGCCGTATGAGAAAAAATTGTCATGGTTTGAGATTTACGAATAACACTGTAGCTTCACAATCAAGTGGTTGCCTAAAACCTAATATCTTACTAAAGAAAATGACAAATAAGGATGATGTTGAAACATATCTCCTAAGTTTTGAGAGAAATGCCACTACGGAACCGTGGCCCTACAAGCACTGGGCCACAGTTTATAATGCAGTTTCCTGTTGAGGAACCTGATGCAGAAGTGATTCAGGAGTTAGTGACATATTTGATGTCAGTGAAAGCTCAGGAAGCTAACAGTTCAGCACTGAGAATAAAGTTGACAAAGCTGGAGCTACCAAAGAGATGGCTGGTGCAGCTAAAGACCATTTGCCCCTGCTCCTGGAGCAAGATGATGATAATATAAAAGTGACTGATGTTGTGAGTGACTGATGTTGTGAGCTGGAGACCATATGCCCCTGCCCCTGGAGCAAGATTATGATAATATAAAAGTGACTGATGTTGTGAGCAAAGGTCAAAGAGAAAAGGACATTGTGTTGTCACTGACTGTGTGCAAAACAAGCCTCAGTATAAAAGATGTTGATCAAGATACTGTGGAAGAGTAGAAAACTAACCGATGCAGAAACCTTATGGGTAAGAGCAATGAAGAGATCTCCATTAGTAACCTGGACAAACCCAGACACATATCCCTGGTGAATACTTTTGAGGAGGAGGGTGATACTAGAGAAAGAAAATGCCTGACAAAGATCTCTGTCCTAGAGAAAGGAGAGATCAAACAGATTATTGCAGCTATTCTTCTTTCAAAGTAAGAATGTCCAGATTTTGTTGAAGAAACAGGATCCCCTGCTAAAACGAATCATGAGGAAGATGAGAATCTGGAGACTGAGATGGTGAAAGAGGAAACATTGTCCCTGAGAGGAAATATGAAGCCGAGCATAGACACGGGTCCCATTAAAATTATGAAGTATACTGACAGCTCTCTGTCTCAGATGGACAAAACACGAAGTGCTCTGTAAAAGGAGAGGCCATAGGGGAAAAAGCACAGCAAGAAGTAAAGACGGAGTCTATCCCAGTGGGATTGAAAAAGCCTGAAAAAGAATTGCTACTAATATGTAGCTGAGGTAGGTACTGTTTTAAATATATATAAATAAAATCCCTTCCCTCTAATCATGTAATCTGAGGGGATTTGTCCCTCCACCCCCCAATTCCTACACTTCTGGTCACAGCAGAGAAGTCGGACAAATCATGGTTTCCTGGAGAAGGAACTGGCAACCCACTCCAGTGTATTTAACAAGATAATTTATGGATAAGTACAAACAGAGACATAGTGATATGGCACCCCCAGCCCTCATAATCAATCAAAGAGTGACCAAAGCAGTTCTCGGTTCCAAGTCAATAAATTACAGAATGATATAAATTTGAATTCAAGGCAAGCCATTTAACATCACAGCGATTCAAGTCTGGGCACCAAACATGGATGCTGAAGAGGATAAGTTGTCCAATTCTTCAAGGATATTCAACACCTCATAGATATAACATTAATAAAATAGGAGATTGGATTGCTAAATTGGGGAATCAAAAGATACCTGGAATGACAAGCAAGTTTTGCCTTGGTCATAGAAAACACACTCTTCCAACAGCCTCAGAAACTACTGTACACATGGTCATCACCAGATGGACAATATAGAAATCAGATTTACCATATACTTTGTAGCCAAAGATGGATGCGCTCTATACAGTCAGCAAAAACAAGGCCTGAAGCTGAGCAGATACAACATTTATAATACCTCCTGTGAATATATTGTGGAGGTAAGTAAAAGATTTAAGCGACTAGACATGGCAGATAGAATATCTGAAGAATTTTGGACAGAAGTTTCTGATATTGCCCAGAAAACAGTAACTAAGAATATCATCAAAAGAAAGAAAGCTAAGAAAATATTGTGATGAGGCTTTGAATGTTACCCAGGAAAGAAATAAAGTGAAAGGTAGTGGCAATATAGAAGAACATATTTGTCCAGCTGAATAAAGAAACTAAGAGATCAACAAGAAGAGACAAATAGACATTCTATAATGAGCAATGTAAAGAGACAGAAGAATATAACAGCAGGGTAAAGTCAAGCGATCACTTCAAGAAAATACCTTTCATGCCAAGATGATCTTGGCCGGTGCGGGGGCAGCCCAGGCACGCCGGGTCTGACGCTGCGCTGTGTGACCTGGCGGAGCCTGGGTGATGCTGATTGGCTGGGAGGAGTAGGAGGGACTCAAGCCTGTTTTGCGGGCTTCCTCCTCACTCCGCGCCTGCCATTGAGCTGATCTGAGGTCTGCACGCTGCGCTCTCTGCAATAAACATAAGGGCAAGTAGAAAAGGGGCACTAAATTAATAAAGTGACCCCCAATCCCTCCTACCCTCTGCCCCTTATAGTTACCTTGATCACCCCACTAGTAGAGCCCCCTTTCGCTGGGTTCTGGCAATAGGGCCCCAGGCACTCATCATTAGCCCTATAATTCCCCATAGCATCATTCCCTGCTTTGTAGGTTCCTGGGTGAGGGTGTCACATTTGTCACAAGTGGGGTGGCAGCTTAATATGGACCCTGGGAAGTTAGAGGCCTTACTGACCATGGTCAGAACTCGGGCATTAAAACATGGGGTTAGATGGGTCCAGGACAGAATGGACTCAGGCCATCTAGGGGGTGAGGCTGACGCCACTGAGGCACAGGGCCAGCCTACAGTGACCAGTAGCCTAGGCCAGGTGGACAGGCCTCATAGCCTAGATAGCCTGGCGGAGTAGCGTGCTACCTCTGATTGGAGCAATAGGGCTAGGAGCAGCGTGGTGAGCACGGATATGGTCCTTGAGAGTCAGGAGCTTATCCCCCCACCGCAGAGAGCGTGGTGCCAGCGGGAAGCGCGGGTGAGGGCCTAGACATCCGGCCACCACCCAGCGTTTTGTCCCATGGCCCACAGCAGAACCAAGGTTCCGGCGACACCCCTAATCAGCCTCGAGGCTCCAGGGGAAACAGCAAAAGTACAAGGAGCTATAAAAAAGCTCCTACAGGTTCTCAGCGGTTGGCCCCTGCGGTCCCCACTGCCGCACCCACTGCCAGCGCTGCCGGTGTACCACAGGGACGACGCAACGCCAAGGGAGAGGCCGAGAAGAAAAAAGAGACGACCAGAGGAAGAAGGGATCATGTGATAGAGGAGATGGTTGCAGACGACAGCATGGTGGTCATTGACGAGGTTCTGGTAGCGGCCAAGGTGGCATGGCAGAAGCGCCCCACTAGGGTCCGGAAGTCAACGAACAGGTACAGTACCTTGATTTTCACCTCAACACCAGCCAAGAGACAGAAATCACCTGACAGGAGAGCTAGGCCACAACGCAACTCACCCATCCCTGACATCATTACGGATACAGGAACGCCCATAGTGACTCAGGGGCAGGACCGGGTAGGGATAGCATTGACCACCATATGCCGCCGAGCCGGAGGGAATCTTTACGCCCTAGCGTAGCCGCCGAGTCGGAGTACTCCTTTGGGGGGTAGCGGACCACGCGTTCCATAACGAGGGATAAACGCAGAAGAGCTAGTGATAGAAAAGTAGCAGATAAGGAAGTAAGGTATGTCTAGAGGGCGAGGCTGGTTGAGCAAAGTTCAGAAAGCTTAAGCTAGGTTTAAAAAAAAAAAAAAAAAAGGGGTTGGAAAAGAGTTGAAGGGTTAGGATTCTGTGAATTCTAAGTTAGGATGCACATAGGAATGTCTTTGGTTGGCGGGAGGTAAGGCACCCATCCTACAAGCTTGAGTGGTCGCTGCCCTGCCTCATGGGCGTGCTTAGGAAAGCACTGGGAGGCTCTGGGCGCGGGCCCAGGGTGTGAGGTTACTGACCGGGCTCCTCCTCTGGGATGTTATTTGAGCTGTGATTTACCAGTGTTAATTATGTTAATTGGCTATTGGTTTATGGTTGCTTTAATAAAGCTGTGGCCCATATTTTTCCCAAGAAACACTGTTTCAGTGTGTTTATTTATTCTAATGCCCAACGGATCTTGCCAGCGTCATGATAAAATACAAAAATGGTAGGGACTCAACAGAAGCAGACCCGATAAAGAAGAGATAGCATTTATTTTGGAGAGTGAAGTGAGATAGTGGGCCCTAGGAAGACTTGATTATAACAAGGTTGCAGGACTTGATAGGATCCCAGCTGAATTGTTAAAAATCCCACAAGAGGATGCTTTGAAAGTGTTGCTTGCATTATGTCAACAAATTGGGAAAACTCAACCATTGCCAGTGGGCTGCAAAAGGTCAGTCCACATCCCAATTCCCCAAAAACACAGGGTGTTCCAATTATAGAACAACTGCTCTCATTTCAAATACAGGCAAGGAAATGCTTAAGATCATGCAAGCATGGCTCCAACAATACATAGAATGAGAACTTCCAGATGTGCAAGCAGGGTTTTACAGAGGCAGATCAAATTGTCAATGTCCGTATAATAAAGAAAGCAATAGTGTTCCAGAAAAATATTTACCTCTGTTTCATAGACAAAATGTGGCAAGTTCTCCCTGGAACTGGAGAGCTACAAATAGAAAGAAAGCTACAATATGTAAAATAGTAAATATGCATATTGCTGTACTAGAAGATAGATAGATAGATCGATAGATCGATAGATCGATAGATAGATAGATAGATTGTCTGTATGTCCCCACCTTCATGGCCTGCACCTCCACATCATGTCCGCCGCAGCAGGAAGGTTCTCTGTATCAGTACTCTGTATCAGCTCCCCTGTAAATGAAAGCATGCTTATCCTCCACTTATATTGTCACGCTTTTATTATTCCACTTGTTTGTGCATCTATTGTGTTGTGTCTAGGTGTATCTGTTTCTGTATTTACTGTATGTGTGTATCTATGTCTGTGTTTTGTCTGTGTGTTCGGACTAAGTGATCATGATGTGTATATGTGTGCTTGTGTGCGTATCTGTGTCTTTGTGTGTCTATGTGTGTGTCTATGTCTGTGTTTTGTCTGTTTGTGTGTGTGTGGACTAAGTGATCATGCTGTGTCTGGCTGTCTACCCACCTTCAGACATATAAATGTAAATTACAATCATTCTTATATGACATATTGTAAGGACGTGCCGACAGCGGGTGCAACACATCATGATCACTCATTCAATGATCACTTATATTACAATGGTGTTTATTGTTATGATTAAAGGTCCACTGCAGCTCAAGAAAAAAGACACCTGTTTGCCAAGCATGTATAAGTCATGGACATACATTTTTTTGGGGGGGAATCTGAATTTCTGTAGCGTATTTATGAGTATCGGAATCCATTTTGATCTTCATAAGAGCTGGATCATGAAGGTGTGTTTTTTCATTGGAGAGAGGGTTGAGGATAGAGGGAACAGAAATCATTTCTTAATTGGAGATGATTGAAATTGATACCACTCCCCTTCCCCCTAACTTGCCCAGAAGCAGACTTCTTGCTTCAGGAAATGCAACCATATATCTCCTGAAATGTTAACCCCACTCTCAAAGCTGTATGACTTTTTATCCTTATTACTTATGCTCTTGGTTAGACTCAATTTTTTCACACAATTTCTGTTTTCATTGTGCAGTGGCTTTTTAACTATCATAATTACTCTGTTTTAATTTGCGATACAAGTGATCACAATATGTGTTGGTGTACCATGTGCTGCACTCCCATAGAAAAATATAAATAATATGACCCACCATCAAATGCATTTAATAAGTAATTGCACTGTGTGGTTATGAGTAGTTATGTTGTTAAAATCGCTGTTATGCAGAAATATCTGTGATTTGCTCACACAGCAATTAAAGTCAGCAGAGAGAGTAAATATATTAAAGTGAATAATGTTGTTGGTACCACATTTGTATAAAATGAGCGACTTCCACAATTAGCTGCTTTGATACGATAAATAGGATTGCAGTCTGCTTGCCTGTCTGTGTGGTGGCCCAAAAAAATGCCAAATGTCATCAGGCAGTTAGATCCCTTTCTCCTCCCTTGTCAAGTACTCAGAGCAGAAAATTAACATTCTGAGTCACCCATTAGCACACAGGGGCTACAGAACCAATGCTGAATATCTCATTGGCTAGATCAATGCATAGCCTATTTTAATGCTGTTCAAGATGAAACAATATTCTGTTGGGGTGACAGGATCCTTTTAATGAATATGCACAAAGCATGCACAGTGGCTAAAAAAAAATCATACACAAGCTTCTTCAGAATGTATTTGCATTCATGTCTAAAGACCAAGCCCCCGTGCTAATCACTATATAGCAAAATTATACCATGTTTAAGAGAAAAGTATAGCTAACTAGCCATGTTAAATACCCATCCCTGAAACTGTGACTGCAGCCAGCCAGAGACAAAAAGTACGCCAAACTATTCTACTGATAAAAATACTCCTTAGACTTTTACACCAAAAACCCTATAAGACTTTACTGATCACTCGCAAAATTTGGCAGTGCAGTAACTATAAAAAACAGAAGAAAATCTTACGGGTACCAAAGATCACACGCAAATGGTTTGCAGCAGCAGATTAAGAGACAGTATAGCACCAACAGTCCAATATAAACATAAGTGTAATTAAAAAATATGATATTGTATTTTGTCCGTTTCATTATACCACATCAAGTGAAACATACAACCCAGTATTTAATGGTTTAATACATATGAGGAAACCATGTTGCCTAGGAACAAAGTGCTCTAATGACACGTTTATATTAATCTTTTCACTTGCCATATTATGCCACAGCCCACATCTGTATATTCTGCCTTATCCCTAAAAGATTTCAGCATAAGGGGTATCCAAACCAAGCTTTACAGATAAGAAACAACTCTAGGAACCAATAGAAAATGAGAACCTCATGATTATTATCATGAAGGAGAACAAGTGCTGTAACTGCAGTAAGAAACAGTTCTCTTTGGAGGCACACTCTTCCCCTTGTAACTGTAAGGGATGAAGTAACTATTCATGAGCGAAGGGGGAGAGTTAATATAGTCAACAGGGAGGTATTTCTAAAAAAAACTCAAATACAGTGGCAAGTACTTGATTGAGAACAGAGAGCAAATGTTTATTGTAAATAGTACATACTGAGATTGGATTAATGTGGTAAATGGGGTTCCTCAGGGTTTAGTGTCAGGTCCTCTCCTATCCACTGTCGCCACCTTTTTTGGTAGAGAATTCCATGGTGTAACCACCCTTACTTTGAAGAACCCTTTTCTTTCTTTAAGGGTCAATCCTATTTGTTCTAAATACAAGGGATGTTCTCTTGTCAATTGAAAACCTATTGACACAAATTTCCCATGACAAAGCCTTATATTGACCCTGGATGTATTTTAGATGCCTTTTTGTCTTCATATATTATTCCATCCATTCGCCTTACTAGTTTTGTTGCCCTTCTCTGTACTTTTTCCAGCTCTAAAATGTTTTTTTTTATGAAGTGGTGCCTATAATTTTACTCCATATTTCCCAATAAAGTTGTACTATTGCAGGGGTGTCCAAACTTAGTCCTGGTGGGCCGTTCACAGATATCTCTACCACACCCAGGTGAGACTATTGCTTCTTCAGTCATCCCGATTGACTCACCTGTGCATAGAAAGGATAGTGGCAGAATTATATTGACTTTCCTTGCCTCTGTACCCTTCTTAATATATAGTTATATTGTTCTTTGCCTTTGCAGATGCTGCTTGGCATTGAGCACTGTTACAAATGAGGTTGTCCACAAGCACTACAAAATCCCTTTGTATCTCCAATACCCCTACAGTTGTTCCATTTAGATTATAAATTACATGGTTATTCTTTTGTTCCCAAATGCATAACTGCCATGTAGTTGCCCATTCTTCTACTTTATGTAAATCCTTTGCAATGAAAGTACACCATTTTCTGATTTAATTACCTTGCACAATTGAGTTTCATCAACAAATATGGAGACGTTATTTTTCGCTCCTACTTTTACATCATTAATAAATATGTTAAAAAGGAGAGGACCTAACAATGAACCCTGAGGAACCTCACTTACCACATTAGTGCAATCTGAGTATGTTCTATCTGCAAAACCCTTTTTCTTCCGGTCATTTAGCCAGTTCTCAATCCATGAGCATACAGATTTCTGTATCCCTTCGTTTTCACATTAATGCCATGTGGCACTGTATCAATAACATTTGCAAAATACAAAAATACATTGGGCCTCATTCAATTGGCTAAATTTGAGATATGGAGGCCCTTAAGTGAGATCGCAGTAAAATTTGCTATTCAGGTGGCGTTTTTTTGAGTGCTTGGATCAGGCTACGAGTTACGAGCTGGAAAAAATGTTGTCCATCCAACTCGTAACTTGCACCATCCAGAAGCCTTTGATGTGTCACTTTCGCAGCACTAAAATCGCAAATCGCTATTCAATTGCTCCATTTCCCCAATCTCGCAAACGTATTCACACTCGTAAACCGGAATTGCATAGCCTCGCAAACGGAGTCCAACTGGAGCACTCAAATCGATCGCAGACATGCAGCCGTCTGGGAACGAGTTGCTAGCTTTTAATTGAATGAGGCCCTATATCTCTGGCTACCCTTGACTCCACCCCCACTGCCTCACACAGAAATATTGACGGTAAAACCTCTTTGTTGACGCCTCATTTACCATAAGCAAAAAGGGAGAAAAAGAACACCTATATATCATAAATAATGATGCCTCATTTACCATGCCTAGTGACATCACATGTGGCGAAACTAGTGACTTCACATAGCCCCACTCCATTTATTGCGCATGCTAAGTCTGAACCAGACTAATGAGATTTTTTTTTTAGTCCAGGTCCCAGTTAGCACTGGCCACACCCGCTGATAGTCACAGGTAGGTGAAGAGAAGTGACTCATCTTGGGTAAAAGCTTACAATTTCAAAAGAAAGACAAATATTAACTTTCATTTACTTTATTTACTATGTCCAACAAAGATGCATGAACTTTACTTGTAAATGCACTACAGAGGTGCTTTAATTATAGAGTCTTGCAACATCTTTCTGCCACTGTCAGAAATCATAATACCCAGGGAGAGACTCTTCAGCCATGTAAGATCTATTTTCGTTAGGGTGAGAGCTTTTACACTAACAAGGTGAGACCTCACTATGTCCTATGTTATTCTAAGGCATGTCTTCGTAAGTCAGAGAGATTTACTCAAACTTTAATGAATAGCGTCTATAGAAAAATACAAATTAAGAGGTATATTTTCCCTAAGTTACCACTGTAGCGAATTTATCTTAATTTTTCAAGACAAAGGATGTCCATAAATGACCTATTAAGGCCAAAAAACACAATGTCTTAAGTGTGGTATACTGAAAATGATACCAGATGGTATATTCAGCAAAGCTACACTATGCATTAAAGGATGATTGTAAAGCTTGAATCTAACTTACTTTGTGCAACAAACTCCCATGTGGCACTGTATCAAAAACATTTAAAATACAAATAGACTACATCTACTAAGTTGCCTTGGTCCAAGTTCCTACTTACCTCGTTATAGAAACCAGTTAGTAACCTTTTAGAAACCAATTGCCCATTCCTCCCAAATCAAATTTGAATTCTACTTATTCACATGAATTTAATCCTTACGCCAAATAATTCTATATATACTTCTTAGAAGCTTCCACACTATAGAGGTGATGCTTACTGGTCTATAGTTCCCTGGATTTTATCACATCTGCTTTTCTCCAATCCTCTGGCACTAAAAGCTAGAAATGTTTCAAGATAACTGGTTTACATAAAATCTACAAAAAAAGTGTAAAAAATATATCAGTTTGAAAAAAAAAAGGTTTTATTTTTCACTTGGTTTTTAGTGCTCTGCTTGATGATGTTGAGTAGTATAATTGAATTCCATGGCCCTTTAAGGCATTACATGGGAATTCATTTAAAACTTAGTGCAACATTTTCCTAAGAAGAAGGGTGAGGCATCACTGTAAATACCAGGTGACGTTATACTGTTTATAAAGCAGCAGAGCCACTGAACCTATGACATTGCCAACAGAGACCGAGACAAGTAATGTTGGTTATAAACACAGATCAGCTGTGCAGGTGCAGTTTACCTAATATAGTTATGTATTTTGCCAAGTGGTGAAAATGTGGCCAAACAATCTGAATCCAAAGTCAATTGTGAAACATGCTCCAGATAAAGGAGTATGTGCAGATTTCCAAGGGTCGTCTGCCGGTGGAGCTGTTGAAAGGAATATTCAGCTAAACTCGTCTTTATCTTCAAATCATTTTACAGGTAGGACTTATTCATTCATATTCTTTATCTAGCATGGATGTACGAAAGTATAGAGAACAGTGCTGCTGGCCAATGAGATCTGTGTCTTTAAATATAAATGTGCCTATACTATATTAGTGACATAATAATTATACATTCTTGAAATGCTTATTATGCTGCAGAACAGACTCAAATTAGTATAACTGCACATAGCATATTATTAAAATTTCATTTTACATAGTATTTACATTCCCTTTTAATTATCATATGGTTTTTCAAAGCTGATACAGCTTTAAATTTGGCTGCGCATTCTCCAAAACTAAGCTACATTTCTCAAAAGAGAAACTATTGTATTCTAATTGTGGAAATTGTATACAAGCTTTAAAGTGTGTAATTGTTAAATATAATATATATTCAGTTTTGATTCTATGAGAGAAACTATAAAAAAATATATGTTAAAGGTAAAAATATTGGAAATGGCTCAGATCTAAAATAAGACAGTCCTGCAGGGAAGGTAGTGCTTATACCCTGGAGGTTTATAATATCACTTTGTTCTTTATTATTATCTAATCTCTTAATGTGCAGCCTACATTTAGTCTAAAGTGCAATGGGGCAATACAATTAGAAGCCATGGGAATGCTGTTTGAGACATAATTGAAACCGTTTTGAACTGTGAGGACCTTCGGCGCTCATTGCGAGGCTTGGGCTCATTGCGAGCCTCAGGACCTTCGGCGCTCATTGCAAAGCTTGCGCTGAGCGCCTTCGGTCTCTCCTGTCATGTACTTTTGGTCCTCTGAGAGATATATTTCTATGTATATGTAGTTAAGAAATAATTAATGATTTCTTAAATTAATTAATTAAGTATGAATTAATGATTTATTCAATAAATTAATAGAGACAGAGAGCACAGAGAGAGACAGATGGCACACAGAAAGAGAGGTGCTCACAGAGAGAGACAACACAGAGAGAGACAGCACAGAGAGAGACAGAACAGACAACTGAACATAGCATATGATACCGTCATTTATGATGGGCAAGTTACTAATATTTAAATAGTTTGCATATCTATTGGCATCTCAACCCTGTATTTTACTTTTTTATGGTCTATCTGTAGCAGAGCCAGTGACATCACAGCCCAGTTTATTTTATTTTCCTGTCTTGCATATCTGCTAGTGTTGTTAGTTTGTTACACATTTCACACCAGGTGAAGTTCTTTTTCCCAATATACAGTGGTCCTTTAAATGTATTAATGGACACGTCTATTTTGTAGCAAACAGCACTCTTAGAGAAGACTATGCATCTATGTAAATGTTATGAACCTTTCTAGTTTACTGGTTACTTGTGGAGAGCAGAAGGTAGGTAGAAGTAGGTGCATCCTAAAATGTAGGATGATTGTATATAATGATTCAAGCCTGTTGTGAATAAAATATTCTTTTGTTTGACCACTATTCCATACAAATGCTTTACAGACTTTGTTCTGTCAATTACATAAGATGTTAAACAGAACAAATATTGTCTTAAATCAACATATTTACTAGCCTTCTTAGATAAACAAGCTCTGCCAGACACAGCGGCAAGCTCTGCCAGACACAGTATAGCTGCTTTAGGATTATCTTGACGTATTATGGTTTGATCAGCGGCTGTGGTGACCGCTGAGGTATCATGAACCTGGGCCTGTGGCTCTCGGGCTTTTCCTGAAACACATTATGAGTATGCAACAGAGTAGGCCTTGGAGGTGAATGCCTGCATCTGCACCTGCACACAGTGAGCTACTTCCAGGTTGTTCCATATCTTGTGATGTGGGTGTTCTTTCAGGCCTGTTCCTGTTGCACGGACTCAAACAATCAGTGAGTTCTAGGGCCTTCATATTCTTGAGTACAGTGCACACTACTTTTGTTGGAGTGATATCTCTAGGTTTGGTGCCATTGCCAAGTCAAGCTCCCTGCAGTCAAGACTTGTCTTCCTGGGCCTCTGAAATCAGATACCAGCGCTTCACCCCTGAACATCCAATGGGTGACCTCAGTAACCCATGACATTACAACAGGTTCATTTATCTGGGTGAAGTTACTACTGCACTGTCACACCAAGGCTTGAGGTTTTGTCTCACCAACTGTCAACGTGACCCATCTCAATCAATGGGTGTCAGGCAAAGCCCAAGGTGACGCTGTAAACAGCTGTGTGTCACACCCTCTTTCCTTCTTTTCTAACCAAGCTGTCACTGGTGCCTGTCCCATTCTCTGCACCCACATGGAAGCTTCTCTATACAAGATGCTACAGTGCATAACATGCCAGCTACATCGGGTACTGAGACCTATGCCACATTACGATCTCCCGCCATTGCAAATATTGGCCTTTTTGCACTAAAGTACCAATTTTTTATGTTGGAGACCCAGCCTCCTGACGTAGCTTTCTTCAGCAATGTACCCTTCAATGGAATCTACACACTGAACTATTCTCGACAGTTCAGTGTAGCATTGCCTACGTGACCTCTCTCTTTATGGATGAAGTTCTGGACTGGGCTTTGCCCCTCTGCGAAAAGCACACACTTTTTCTCCTAAACATGTTCAGGGAAGATTTTTCAACCGCTGGCATACTTTGCTTGATACAGGGTAGTTGCTCAGTGTCCTTCTACACTATAGATTTCAAGACCTTGGCAGTCTAACTGTTCTGGGATTAGGCTGCCCTTCACAACATATATCTTAGTGGCCTGTCTGAGCAAATAAAGTATGAGCCCACTATGACACACCAATTACCTTGGATGAGACACATTGATTCTCATTTAAAGGACAAGTTAGCAGAAAAGACAACGTTAGGATAGAACTCCTAGAAGAGCCAGTCCTGCTTTCCTAAATGAAGAACCTTTGGAATTAGTTAAAAGCCAACTGTCTGAGACTGAGCAACAGTGGAGAAGGATGGAAGGTTTCTGTTACTACTGTGGTTACTAAGGACATCATATACTGTATAGCAAAAGTGGAAGAATTCAGGGTCTGAAGGTCCAAGAGGAGTATCCTTCAGGTTGAATTACTACTGCTCCTTGTTATGTCAGGCAACTACGAGTCCCAATGAGACTGACATTGGACAATCAAGTCATGGATGTACTGTGATTCATTGAGCATTTCGTCAATAAAAGAATTGTGAGACAGCTCAAAATACCAACTCAAGATAAAGAAAGCCCACTGGTCATCTGTGCCATTGATGGTATTCCCTTGATCACTGGACACATTTTTCATAAAACCTGTGACCTCATCATGACTAATGGCCATTTTGAAACCTAAAGCTGGTCTTACTTGATCGGTTCACTATAGACCTGGTTCTTGGAATGCCATGGCTCCATGTCATGATCTCAGGTCATGTCCTGGAGTGAATCCTGTCACAGCCAATGCTTTCCTGTATTCCCTGCTAAGCACCAGAGAACCAGTTCTAAAAAAAACCCATCCATAATAAACTTGTTTCCAAATCCTCTAGGAACCATAGAAAAACAAAGAAGGACTTTAGACGTCCTGAGGTGAAGTGTGATACCATCTCAGTTATCATGAATCCAGATCACACTAATGTTCCTGCTGCTTCTAGAAGTAATTTCTAAAGGTAAGACAAAAACATTACCACTTCACTGGCCATAGAATTGCTTCATTGAGCTCTTCCCTTGAGGTAGAATATACACTTTGACAGAACAAGAAGCAAAATCTATGTCTGACTACATGAAGGACAATCTCAGCTGAGGGTTTGTCCAAAACTTTGCCTCTCCTAAAGGAGCTTTATTTTTCTTTGTCGGAAAAAATTATGAATGACTGAGGCCATGTATTGATTACTGAAGTCCGAACAAGGGTATGGTACTGAACCGGGACCCATTACCTCTCAAATGGTGAATCATTTGAGAGGATCTAGGATACTCATCAAGCTTGTGCTCAGGGGGCCTACACTCTCATCAGAATTCAACACCAGGGATGGCCATTAAGAATACTTAGTGAAGCCATTCAGACTCTGTAGTGCTTCAGTAGGATTCCAAAGATATGCAAACAACATCTTCAGGGATATACTGTATCATTATTTGGTTGTATACCTAGACGAAATGCTTATATTTTCACTAGATATTACCACCCGTAGAGAACATGTCAAGGAAGTGTTGCTACATGTTATGTCCCATAGCCTTTGCGACAAGCTAGAGAAGTGTATTTTAGAATGGACCTCTGTGTCTTTCCTTGGATTCATAATCTCTGCTCAGGCCAACATGGACCCAGGAAAATTTTTCGGGCGTTAAGGACTGAGCAATGCCCACTAACTTCAGAGAAACTTAAATGTTCATTGGATTCACAAATTTCTATCGGAGGTTCAAGGGATTTAGCACCCCTGTGTCTCTCTTCCCCTGTGTCTCTCTTCCCCTGTGTTTCTCTTACCCTGCGTTTCTCTTACCCTGCGTCTCTCTTCCCCTGCGCCTCTCTTCCCCTTCTGTCCCTCATTGCCTGCGACCTACTATTACGACCCTGAGATCCAAAATTACAACCCGTAAAACAAACACGTAATCGCGCAAACCACAAAACACCAAAACACACACAAAAACACAATATTCATAAAAAAAACACTCACCACCAGCATGGGGGGACATCCAGGAGGTCTGGGAAGTGGCGTTCCGATCGGACCCCCAAAGTGTGCCTACATTAAGCCCATGCTGAGGGTCTTCATGGGGGACCCCCACAATTTCCCCACATTGCCCCTTTGCAGTGGGGGTCACGATTGTGTCCCCCTCTGCATTTAAAACCTATCAATTCACTGTCACGGCTCCTTAAAGGGCCTGCGGTACACAAACATTAAGGCCGGCAGCGGGGGTACTGTAAGGCACCTAACATTAACTCCCCAGTGCTGGGCTCCCCATTGGGACCCCCGGAGGGTCCCCACATTAACCCCACATTAACCATTGCAGTGGGGGTCCCCAATCGCATGCGATCGGGGACCCCCGTTGAAATCATAATTTGAATTTCCCGCCTTGCAGGTCCTTAAAGGACAGTAAAGGTCCTTAAAGGAACTGCAAAAAATAACAATTAACCCTATCACTCATGGGACTCAATACAGAGCCCCATCAGCCCCTAAATAACCATCTCACTCAGGGGGTCAATACTGGCCCCCATAATCCATTAAGTAACCCTGTCAGGAACCCCATAACCCCTTAATTAACCCTGTCACTCATGAGAGTCAATCGGGACCCCCATAACCCCTTAATTAACCCAGTAACTCATGGGGGTTAATACAGACTCCCATAAGCCCTTAATTAACACTGTCACTCATGAGGGTCAATCAGGACCCCCTTAACCCCTTAATTAACCCTGTAACTCATGGGGGTCAATATAGACCCCCATAAGCCCTTAATTAACCCTCTCACACATGGGGGTCAATACAGACCACCTATAAGCCCTTCATTAACACTGTCACTCATGGGGGTCTATTAACACCCCCATAACCCCTTTATTAACACTGTCACTCATGGGGGTAAATAGAGACCCCAATAAGCAAGCCCTTAATTAACCCATTCACTCATGGGGGTCAATCAGGTCACCCCATAACCCCTTAATTAACCCTGTCTCTCATGTTAAAACTCTTACAAATGTTTACTTTATCTTGCCTGGCTTTCCTTCCCCTTCCTTTTTTATGGCCTGCATAATTTGCCTAGATCTCCTCCTTCCCACATGTCTTGGCATTTCCTTTCTTTTAACTGCACACTCTTGCTTGCTTGCTTTCTCTTTCTCTCTCTTTCTCCCTGTTCTATCGGTCGCTCACACCGTATTTTTATTGTTTTTCTTTTAGCCCCAATTGTTACCTGCATCCTGGTCTCAGTAGGCCTCACTGCTTACTCTGAATTTTGGGAGTTCTGCCCTCCCTCCCTGCCCCTCACCCTCCCACCCCATTTCAGATAAAATTTATAGTGGAATGGGAATCACCTGACTTTCCTACTTGCATATATTATCTCACCACTAGGGGCAGACAACATATTACATGCTAGAGCCCTCACCTCTGTTCCTTTTCTCTCCCACTAATTGAAAAACCTTTTAACCTCCGAAACTTGTTATTCCTCATCTCTTTAATCTTTCCCTGGTTTCTGTCCCTTTCATTCCCTTTAGATTGTAAGTGGCGAGTTTCCAGTCTTCTAGGATGCTTTGGGAAAAAGCATTTTCTGCAAAGATTCTAAGCTCAAAACAGAGTCCTCCATTTTTGGAAGGTTGTTAATGCTGTATTTTTTCTTGTTTTTTATCCCCTGTATTGTGCTACGGAATATGTTGGCGCGTTACAAATAAAAGTTAATAATAATAATAATAATAATGAAGGTCAATACAGACCCTCATAAGCCCTTCATTAACCCTGTCACTCATGAGGGTAAATCAGGACCCCCATAAACCCTTAATTAACCTTGTCACTCATGGGGGTCAATACAGACCCCCATAAGTCAATAATTAACCCTGTCACTTATGGGGGTTAATACAGACCCCCATAATCCAATTATTAACCATGTCCTTTATAGGGGTCAATGCAGACCCCCATAAGCCCTTAATTAACCCTCTCACTCATGGGGGTCAATACAGACCCCCATAACCCCTTTAATTAACCCTGTTAATCACAGGGGTTAATACAGACCCTCATAAGCCCTTAATTAACCCCGTCACTCATGGGGGTCAATCAGGACCCCCATAACCCTTTAATTAACCCTCTCATTCATGGGGGTAAATACAGACCCTCATAAGCCCTTATTAACCCTTTCACTCATGGGGTCAATACAGACCCCCATAAGCCAATAATTAACTCTATCAGTCCAATAGGGGTCTAGAACCCTTGTGACACTAACTACAAACACTACACAGCACTATATCCCCCCAATAAACCATTAAATCTAAACTAACCCCCTCTACACTAACCTATTAACACCTACACTACCTACCTAGACTACCTAACTATTCCCTAATAACCCACGCCAATAATTACACAAAATAATATAACCTAACTCACAAAAAATAATAAAACCTAAGTTACAGAAAATAAAAAAAATTACAGAAAACAAAAAAAATACATTACAACCCCACCCCCCCACTACAGAAAAAGAAAAAAGAAAAAAACATTACACACCTGAAAAGGAAAGGCATACAATATATATATATATATATATATATATATATATATATATATATATATATATATATATATATATATATATATACACATTAGATTACATTACAATACAAGACAAAAAAGTATACAATACCTCCCTATCTAAAATACAACAAATCCTATCTAACATACATTCCCCCCTCTATATAAAATACAATAAATTCTAACATACATACCCCCCACTCTGTATAAAATACAATAAATCCTCACATGCATGCATCCCCTCTATCTAAAATAAAATAAATCCTATCTAACATACATGCCCCCTATATAAAATACAATACATCCTAACATACATACATCCCCTCTATCTAAAATAAAATAAATCCTATCTACATACCCAAACCCTATATCTAACCTAGAATACAATAATTTATGTAAACATATACATATAATAAATAAACATTTAAAATATTCTACATATTCTAATCACCTTTCCAGCATGTCCCTGTCTTTCTTTATTTCCTCTCCGGCGCAGCCGCTGTTAAAAAAATAAACTACATTAATAATGAATACATAGTCACACAAACAAAATAAAATAAACATAATATACATTGTACTTACCTCCCCACTTTTGCCCTGGCTGGGCCCTAGAAGAATCTGCGTTCTTAAAAAAAAAAACAACGGAGGTCCGCACATGAGGACCTCCCCAATGCTAATGAATCTCCTATAGCATTTTCGGGAATAAAATTCCCAAAGTAACCTTATGATTGGCTGAAAATGCTGTCAATCAAATTTCAGCCAATCAGAAGGTGCCAAGGTGTGAGCCAATCAGAATGGGATACACCCCCATATCCCATTCTCATTGGCTAATGCACTTGCCAATCTTTCTTAAACCAATCACAATGGTTTATTGCCTTCAGCCAATCACAATAGGGTACACCCCCACGATGTGATTGGCTGGAGACATCTGCGCATTCTGATTGGCTGCAGTCTAATTGATAATTACATCAGCCAATCAGAAGCCGCTATTCCATTCAGCCAATCACAATGGGATATACCCCCACGCGGTGATAGTCTCAACACATCTGCGCCTTCTGATTGGCTGTTATCTGATTGACAGTGACAACAGCCAATCACAAAGCGCGAATGCCTTCAGCCAATCACTCTCTGGGGGTGTATCCCATTGTGATTGGCTGAGGGGAATAGCTCCTTCTGTTTGGCTGTTGTCACTGTCAATCACATTACAGTCAATCAGGAGCCGCAGATGCCTTAGGCCAATCACCACGTGCGGGTGTATCCCATTGTGATTGTCTGAAGGCAATAGAGGCTTCTGATTGGTTTAAAAAAAGACTGACCGGTGCATTAGCCAATCACAATGGGATATGGGGGTGTATCCCATTCTGATTGGTTTACACCTTGGCGCCTTCAGATTGGCAGAAATTTGATTGACAGTGTTTTCAGCCAATCAGAAGGCACCATTGCCAATTTAATTCCGGAAAAGGCCTCAAGTGCGGACCTCCTATCGTTTAAAAAAAAAAAATTTTTAGCAACGCTGATTGCCGGCACCCGGTATATGCTAATGATGCGGTGCGGTGCGCGCCGGCACCGGGTCAAGGAGCGGAGGCCGGAGCACAAGCAGGTAAGTGAGGGGAGAGGGGGAAGTATTTAGGGGGGTTTAGGTGGAGGAGGGGGGTTGAGGAGGGGGGTTGGGGTTGAGGGGGATTGAAGATGGAGGTTGAGGGGGGTTGAGGTTGAGGAGGTGGGTTGGGGTTGAGGTTTAGGAGGGGAGTTGAGGTTGAGGAGGGAGGTTGAGGATGCGGGGTTGAGGATGAGGATGGGGGGTTTGAGGAGGGGGTTGAGGATGGGGGGGTTGAGGAGGAAGGTTGAGGAGGTGGTTGAGGATGGGGGGTTGAGGAGGGAGGTTGAGGAGGAGGGGTTGAGGAGGGGGGTTGAGGATCAGGGGTTGAGGAGAGAGGATGAGGATGGGGGGTCGAGGGTGGGGGGTTGAGGAGGGAGGATGAGGATGGGGGCTTGAGGAGGGGTTGAGGATGGGGGGTTGAGGAGGGAGGTTGAGGAATGGGTTGAGGATGGGGGGTTGAGGAGAGAGGATGAGAATGTGGGGTTGAGGAGGGGGGTTGAGGATGGGGGGGTTGAGGAGGGAGGATGAGGAGGGAGGTTGAGGAGGGGGTTGAGGATGAGGAGGGAGGTTGAGGAGGGAGTTGAGGATGAGGAGGGAGGTTGAGGATGAGGGGGGAGGTTGAGGAGGGAGGTTGAGGATGAGGAGGGAGGTCGAGGATGAGGATGGAGGTTGAGGATGAGGAGGGAGGTTAAGGATGAGGAGGGAGGTTAAGGATGAGGAGGGAGGTTGAGGAGGGGGGTTGAGGAGGGTGATAAGGGAGGGGGAAGAGACACAGGGAGGGGAGAGGGGAGAAGAGACACAGGGAAGGGAGAGGGGAGAAGAGACACGGAGAGAGAGGGGGACACAGAGGGCACAAGAGGGACACAGGGTGCAGCACATTTCCCACCCTCGGCTTATACTCGAGTCACTTATTTTACCCAGTATTTTGTGGTAAAATGGGTGCCTCGGCTTATACTCGGGTCGGCTTATACTATATACGGTAGTGTTTTTTTTTTAAATTTTCTGTGAGTTAGGTTTTATTATTTTCTGTAATTAGTGGGGTGGGGGGGTTTATTAGCGGGTAGTTAGGTAGGGTAGGTAGGAAGTGTAGATGTTAATAGGTTAGTGTAGAGGGGGGTTAGTTTACATTTAATGGTTTATTGGTTTATATAGTGCAGTGCAGGAGGACCCTCATAGCACTTATGGGGTTAATCGTAGCCTTCTAACTGTCCCATGACAGTCTTTATATACCCTTCTGGGACTAATGAAGTTAAACAGAGGCTTATGAGGGTCTGTATAGACACCCATAAGAGACAGGGTTAACATACTGTACTGAAAACACTTTGTATCATGAGGGTCCTGGATGACCCTCATTCCACTTATAGTGTTATTACATGGGTTCATCAGTGTGCTATAGCAGTCTATATAGTTGAGCCACCCAGTACACTCACATTGTGTCACAAACAGCATTCCCAGCTTTAAAATGTTATTGCCATCATTTTTTGACGGGCAAGTCGCTAGTTACTAATATCAATGAATCTCTGTGCAGCAAGCCATGCCAAGAACACAAAAAGCATATATCTGTGACCAAGTCAAGCCAAGGGAAACAGAAGTGCCATTGCCAAGTTTGGTGCCATCACCAAGTCCAATGCCAATGCCAAGTTAATTTCCTACAGTCAAGTCTGGTACTCTGGCCTCTGAGATCAGACCCTACCACTTCACCCCTAAACTTCTGCTGGGTGAAACTGGTCAACCCAGGCAGTTTTGTAGTAAATACTTTTAAAGTAGGATTGAAAGGTAACCTCTTATAACAATTTGTATCACTAAGCTGTTGTTTAGCTAAGTGGGGGTCCACGAGGAGAGCCAACTTACAATGGGTGCCTTACAATTTGCTTAAGATGTGCTCCTCAGGTCAAAACTATGCTCTCTGTCCTGTACCAACCATGAATGTGTTAAAATAGGTTCTGTGCCTTTTTTATTTCTGGTATTTAAATTATGTTATTATATTTCTTCTTTTGCGATCTGGTGACTTTGTTACATAGGAGCCATGATTTAATGAAAATCACCCATATTCTAAAACAAAAAAGAGAAAGAAATCAGACCAATAGCATTATTAAACATTTATTAAACATATTTAAATAAAACACTCTCCAAAATGTGATGTACATGCAGGCAGATAAATATTCTTAGCATGTTTTGTCTGTTCATTAGCAATATAGTAATAAAGAAATATCCAAATATATATGTATCTAATGATTAAAGAGATCCAGTAGGAACAACTAACTACCCACCATGGTAGTTTCCCCTGGCACCATATGTTAAATATTTATCTGACGATATGTAAAGGCTGGTGGCTGGCCATAGTAAAGAAAAAGAAACAGATGAGAGAGACAAAGAAAAGATGTATTTTATCACTTAATGACTGACAATTATGAGCCTGTGCTTATAAACTTTTTTTTACAGAATATGATATATATGATATGACTCCACAGAGGAAATATGTGGGTGTCAGAGTTCGGATGCCAGTAAGAGAAATGCTTAACAAAATACGAAAAGCAAAGACATCTTCTCCAAATATCTTTCAGGTATGTGAGGTCTCAAGCATCATCCATACATACATAGTAACATAGTAATTGACTGTTTGGTCCATATAGTTCAACCTGTTTAAATCTACTCTGAACCCTGTATTGAAGGGACTGATCACACCAAAATCAAGTTGTATTTTTTTTTTTTTTTTGTATAGAGCATGTATTAGACATTATTTTTAAAGTAACTCACTTCTGAGAAAATCCCTATTATTTATGCTGAATTTTATGCAAATGAGTGGCTCTTGAATACTAATTAGCTAAGTGACAACCCTTCAACAGGAACGTATATTAATGACATGCTAATTATGAGATTAATTATTAACAAAAATAGCGAACTTTTGAAAATGTAAAAAGGAACATCACAAAATAAAATATGAATGAAATAGTAAATTAATTGAATTGAGAGAGAATTAGTATTGAAATTGAAAAGTTTAAAAATTAAATGCAAGATCGTAAAAGGAGGAAATTCCAAAGGATTTTGAAAATATTACACCTTATACATTTTTGACTAATAAAATCCATTCATAACATAGGCATTCAAGACATAGCAGTACAACAGAAACAGAAATGAAACCATCAAGTCAAAGAATAAAAAAAGGTGATAAATTTATCAACAGGAACCAATCAAAAATTCAAGCACCAAAAAGTGAGAGATCTCAGAGACAGAAGGGTTTGGGTATCAACATCAACAATAGCAAACTGATAGACTGGAAGTTTTTAATCGATATAGCCATTAAGTCTCAATTTGAATTATTTGACCAGGTCAAGGATTTTAATCTTTTCTCCCAAAAAATATGCTGTGTGCTTAATTATGGCCCTTTTAAATTTACTGAATCGCAATTAAATAAGGCTGCATATGTTTTTAAGAGAAACAAGCTGCTCCTTTGTTCTTAAATGTCCAGTTTTTAGATTGATATTAAAGGAATCAATAAAATGTAATTTTAGTAAAGCACTATTTGTGGGGCATACACTTCAACAACAAAAGGGTGCTCTTTTTCTTTTTGTTATTTGTGATGTTTTGGTTCTATCCTTCCCTAAGATAAAATTTATATTTGTAAATATCTTCCATACCCTTCATTTTTTTAAAATGTAATGGTCAAAAATGTTTTTGTCTCAGATATAATATACCTCAGTTCCATGAACAGAATGATTCACTAAGATCCTGAACTGAATATATTTATATTTTTTATTTTTTGCAAGGAGATGGAATCCAGGATACAACCCAAAAACAGTACAGGTGAGTCATAATGTATTCCTGTTTCTTATTTAATTAGAATATAGTCAAAACTACTTTATTTCATTAGCTTAATATTAGTTATATTGATTCCTATATTTACAGTGATATGTGGCTTGCTGGGCAAGTCACTCAGTTTGTCTATTATAAATATAGGGCCCTATTCTATTGCCCCTGTAATGGAAATTTCACAATTGCCACACATTCCATTAGCTACTCTCAAACTGATTATGAGTAGACCACCCGCAATCACTATGACGAGCCAAACTCGCAAATTATAGCAGTAAAACTCCATTGGTTTTAGTACAGCACAACTGCTAACCAATTAAGGTTATACAAAATTGATATTCTATTAGACTCACAGCTTAAATTTGCAATTTTCAAACTTGCAAATGATAAAAGTATCATGTTTCTGTCAAAAATATTACATGTACTCAAGAGGACTCAAAAGTGCTTTTTCAATCAATTATTAGAGCCTTAACAACTATTAATTACACAATACTGTACATTAAAAAAAATGGGAAAGCATATTAATACATTAGAGCTAATTGCATAATAGTCTCACAGCCACAAACATGCAATTTAAAAAAATATATTTTTTTGTGTGAATTGGATCCCCGGACTTAATGGGTTAATACATATCATGGAACCCGCATGGACTAGAACAGTTGCTTTAGTTAATGTTATTGATTTCTACATTGCTGGATTGTGATTCCGATCTCTAAATTAACTTCTCAGCACTAATTAATTTGTAGTCTCTGAGTAAAGTTTAAGTATAAACTCCATGTTTTACTGACGTCATCATGATGGTCCCATTTACTATTGGCTGCTAAAAAGTATTGCGAGTGTTTAAGAAGTAAATTATGGGCTTTCTTAAGTATCGTTAGATCATATGATCATGGCCCCTGAGATCAGCCTTGCGGTTGGAAGTTGCAATAATCTATAGAATATATCTAAACATTTTTTTTTTTTTAAAACCTGCAGCAAATTTGTGAGTTTGAGGCAATTGCAAGCAGCTAATAGAACATAGTCCATAGTGAGAACTGGGGTTCTAAGGATTTTTAGTTTATATATTGGCATGACTTAAATGTATGATTACCAGACATTGCTATGAAAGATGACAGTTGCAAAAATGATTAATTGCACAATATTTAGATGCCACTTTATATATTGATATCAGTAAAAACTTCAGTTTTGCATGAGAGATATATTTGATGAAAGTTAGTGATTTTGTTTTGCAGTGCATTAGCCTAGAGGTCCCTTACAAGACAGACTGTTTTTTGTGCACATATTCATTGCATATTTGGTAGACACCTTAAACAGCTACTGAGGCCGATATTTACAATGTGATACAATATGAGACTTGAAATGGGCAAAAGTTTAAACAATAAAGTAAAACATATGTTATATATACAGCTTATATATACAGAATTTATATACAGAAATGTATATAGACAGATTTTTTTCTTAGATTAAGAAAAAATAATAAAATTAACATAATACCCAGGAATAAAAATTCCTTTAGTGCTTCACACTACTAGTGCCATATATCATCAAATATAGGGCAAATATTCTTAAACAGCTATATACTTTACTCAAAAGACCATGACGATGTAAAAAGCGTAGTATTAAAAACAATATGTGAAAGACCTTTAGCAGTGTTGTCTTTTCAACAAGATTTATACCAGCGTATTCTTAGAGCTATACTAGGAAATTGCCTGTCAAAAATGACGGAAATACAATTGTAAGGCTGACAATGCTGTTTGCCACACAATGTGAGGCTTTTGCTCCTCTGAGCACCTTCGGCGCTCATTGCGAGCCTCTCCCACCGTGTACTTCAGCTTTCCTGCTTTGCAATGATCACCTTCTGCGCTTATCGCGAGCCTCTCCCGCCTGCGATAAGCGCCTTTTGGCTCTCATTGCGATCCTTTCCTCCCGCCTACTGTAGGGGCCGCTCATTCATTGCAGGGTTAGTTAACCTGCAAACGTTGTGCTTGGGAATGCCATGTGTGTCTTTCCACCATGTCCCCCCTGTCCATTCCCTGTGTGTTTCTCCTCTGTGTGTCTGCCGAATATTTGCGTGTTACGTGCTGAATGCCCTTTGTTTTATTTTCAAAGTCCGGCGTGGCTGGCATTGCTGGTGTAAGTGTTACTGTGTTTGACGTTGTGTATTTTCTAAGTCCCGCGTGCCTGGCTTTGCTCAACCTCGTTTTCATCCTGTTTTAGATTTTTTAAGCTTTTCGTCCGCCATTTTTTTCTTCGCTTAGCCGATTTTCGATTGGCTAAGAACAGCAAATATGGCTCAAATTCGCTTGCAACCTCACTCCCAGGCTTCCTGGCTCTCCCCCTGTGCTGTTTGTGAGTGTGTTTTTCATTTTTTATTATTGTTTTTTTGCTTGTCTGGTTTTTCGAGTTACGCACTTGAACTAAGTTTGGTCGTTAAATGAGCAAACTGTGTTCCTCGTGGTCAACGGCAAAGTGCTATGTTTGGCGCCCATTGCAACCTAAGTCTTTAGCGGTGCTCATTGCGAGACCTGCAATGAGCGCCTTTGACGCTCATTGCAGCCTAAGTCCCGCGTGCGTCAACTGCTCGCCTTGCTTCGTGAGGCACGCAGTGGACAGCTCGAGAGGGCCGCACGTGCGTTACCAACATTGCAAACGTCACCAACATGGCAAGATTCACAACTATATAAGTGATACAAGGTTACTTTATTTTCCCAGTGCCCATACTTCAGAGCACATCATTCTCACTGGTGAGTCGTAGAATTTTAAAAAAACAAAATAAGAGCCTTATATAAATCCGGCTTATCCTCAAGCAAATGTATAGAATATTAACAATCTCAATTTAATAAAATTAACTTATATTTGAATGGTGTGATTCTGTTACACCAAGCTACTATATTATTATTTGACAACTTATTCCAGTTTAAAGTTAATAGTTTTAAGTTCTTTAGTCTCTTCTTTCAGATGTGCACTTTGTTTTTGTGTTTCATGTATTACAACCTCAGTAAACCTCTCATGGTGCACTAGTCTCCTTTTATTACTTTATGACACAAAATTAACTCAGAAACCTTCACTTAGGGCCCTATTCAATTGAAAATTTGTAACAGTTACAGAGCGATTCAATTGAACAAGGCCGCAGTTACCTGGCGAAAGCCTAAACTGTAAACCGTGCACCCGTAAGTAGCATTTCAGAGCATGATCATGATCAATTAAGCAAGGCCATAATTACCAATTTAGAAACAGCCGATAGTAAATGAGACCGTCATCATGACATCATTAAAACATCGAGGTTAAATGTCAATCAATTAGCGTTTAGAAGTCCGATATGCAACGTACAAAATAATAAAAATGAATAAAGAAAATGTTCTATTCCATGTGAGTTGCCTGATATGTATTAACTCCTTGATTACCGAGTTTGATATAACGCAGAAATGAAACGTGAAAAAAATAATCTTTTATTGCAGATTTGCGAGCTTGAGACTGTTGTGCAATTAATTCTAACGTCTTTCATCCCCGTCTTTTAAAGTACAGTACTGATATTTTATTTGCAGTTACAGTGCTACGAACATGTGTTTAACCCCCTTGCAGGTCCTATCTGGTACTCGTAAGATTTTCTTCTACATTTGCCATTTACGGGTGTGAAAACATTTGCGGGCTTGAGGAATTTTAGTACTTGAAAAGCGATTAGCGATTTTAGAGATTGTAACTTTTGCGGGCTTGAAAGTTCAAAGGCTTAGATAGTTTGTAAGTTACAACTTTGACAACTGCAGTGATTTTCAGCCTGTAACCCATAGATCGTTTGCAGCTCTCTAAAAAACGCCAATTAAATAGCAAATTAGTTTACGGGCTCCATTATGGGCTCCAGTAATTTACATTTGCTCAATTGAATAGGGGCCTTTATTTCTAAGTTGTTAACAATACCCAAGAACTCTTTGTTACAGCACATTAACATATTGGGCCTCATTCAATTGCAAGGCCGCAACTCACGGTATACAGGCCGTATGTCTGCGGGCTTGAACTCTGCTACAATTACAGAGCAATTCAATTCTACAAGCCCGAAAGTTGCGGGCAAAAAGCCAAAACCGTAAACCATACAATCGTTTGCAGCATTTCAGAGCATGAACATGATCAATTAAGCAAGGGCTTATCTACCCATTTAGAAACAGCCAATAGAAAATGAAACAGTCATCATTACGGCAGTATAAGATGGAGGTTACATGTCAATCAATTAGAGTTTAGAGGTCCGATATGTGATCAGACTCGCAATCCCACAAAATAATAAAAATGAATACCAATACTGTTCTAGTCCATATGGGTGACCTGATATGTATTAACTCATTGATTCCTAAGATCAATATAACCCCGAAATGAAACATAAAAATAAAGGATTTTTTCTTTTGCTGATTTGCGAGCTTGACTCTTTCGTGTAATTAATTCTAATGTCTTTCATCGCTTTCCCCGTCATTTCCAGTACAGTACTGTTTTTTTATTTGCATTTACAGTGCTACGGACATGTCTTTAACCCCTTTGCGGGTCGCATCTGTACCCGTAGGATTTTCTTCTACATTTGCCATTTACGGGTGTGAAAACATTTGCAGGCTTGTAGAAATGTAACAATTGAATAGCGATCATATCTCTTTCGGAAGTGAAAGATCAAAGGCTTAAATGGGTTGTAAGTTAAGGTTGTAACAACCTCATGGATTTTCAGCCCGTAACCTGTAGATGGTTTGCGGCTCTCAAAAAGATGCCAATTGAATAGCAGATTATTTTACGGGCTACATTACGGGTTCCCGTAGGCTACAATTTCTTAATTGAATGAGGCCCCTTGTTTCTAAATTGACAGTTAGAAGCCTATTCTGATGTATATTACAGTTTTAACTTATTACTTATACATATATACTTTATTTCTATATTGGTAGTTTGAGAACATTAATTTCAATCCTATATGTATATATATATATATATATATATATATATATATATATATATATATATATATATATTTATATATATATATATATATAAATATATATATATATATATATATATATATATATCATACTCGATAGCTTGTTTTACCCTGAGATATTTTGGGCTGTTGGTCTTGTGCACTTACATTTATACATTGTTGTTATTGGGGCTGCAAGTTCTAATCAAGAGTTAGATACCGTTTCTATGAGTAATTTCTTTTTGGTAACCCGCTTATGCCTTATACAGTACTGCGTCAATACATTCCATACTTATTTCTGACTCCAACTGACTAGCACACCAAAATGTTCCCTGTTCCCAGATTTTCCACACCCAAGTGTATATTATTTCCCAAACTTCTACAGGGTTTTGGTTGCTTTTATGAGTTACTAATGCCCATTGTATATGTTGGACTAAACCAGGGATCTCAGTAACTTAATATTCCTTACTTCTACCACCCCTGCCTCTGGTACATTGAGTCTAGCCACAACTGGAACCAAATCATAATTTGCTTGTGTCTGACAGTAATGCTAGTACGATGTCAGTTTAAACCCTATTTCCTGCTGAACTTTGATTTCATTAGAACAAGGCTCTATTCTGAAATGTGCATCTTATGCACATTACGCCTGACACATGTTTCGATGTCACTGGACAGCTTTGTCAAAGGGGAGGGGCGTGCATGATCATGCTGGTCTCTTTATATTGTCCCATTGCCATGGTAAAAACTGTTCTATCCATCTATTTACTGCTGGAGGCTGGAGTCTAATATGTTAGGCAGTAATATTAAGATCAGCTACACCATTAAAAAATAATATAAATTGTTCTTATTTAATGGTTTAAACATGTAATGCTTTATTTTAATACATATTATTCCTGTGAAAATTAAAGACTGTAAGTTACTGATGGAGATGTATTTTACTCCTCATGTCACCAACTTTTTCAAAACACCATTACAGTTCTTTATTTAAATAACTGCACACGTAAAAACATTAATATATAGTCATCCATAACAAGGTTATGTAGTGATGTCGCAAACATAAAATTTTCGGTTCGCAAAACGCGAACGCGAACCGCCGCAAATGTTCGCGAACCGGCAAACCCGGTGAACCGCCATAGACTTCAATGGGCAGGCGTATTTTAAAACCCACAGGGACTCTTTCTAGCCACAATAGTGATGGAAAAGTTGTTTTAAGGGGACTAACACCTGGACTGTGGCATGCCGGAGGGGGATCCATGTCAAAACTCCCATGGAAAATTACATAGTTGATGCAGAGTCTGGTTTTAATCCATAAAGGGCATAAATAACTTAACATCCCCCTCCATCATCATCCTCCCCTGTATCTCTTTACCCCCTCCCTCATCATCCTCCCCTGTGTCTCTTTCCCTCCTTCCTCATCACCCTCCCCTGTGTCTCATCCCCCCTCTCTCATCATCCTCCCACCTCCCTCATCATCCTCCCCTTTATCTCTTTACCCCCTCCCTCATCATCCTCCCCTGTGTCTCTTCCCCCCTCCATCATCATCCTCCACTGTGTCTCTTTCCCCCCTCCCTCATCATCCTCCCCTGTGTCTCTTTTCCCCCTCCCTCATCATCTTCCCCTGTGTCTCTTCCCCCCCTTCCTCATCATCCTCCCCTGTGTCTCTTTTCCCCCTTCCTCATCACCCTCCCCTGTATCTCTTTACCCCCTCCCTCATCATCCTCCCCTGTGTCTCTTCCCCCCTCCCTCATCATCCTACCCCCTCCCTTGATGATAAGGGGGGGAAAGAGACACAGGGATAAGTGTGAGGGGTGTTAGGGTAAGGGATGTTAGGGATAAGGGTGAGGGGGTTAGGTGTTAGGGTGAGGGGTGTTAGGGATAAGTGTGATGGGTAAGAGATGTTAGGGTTAGGTGTTAGGGCAAGGGCTGTTAGGGATAAGTGTAAGGGGGTATTAGGGTTAGGTGTTAGGGTGAGGAGTGTTAGGGATAAGTGTGGGGGGTGTTAGGTCTTAGGGATAAGTGTGAGAATGTTAGGGGTAGGTGTTAGGTTGATGGGTGTTATGGATCAGTGTGAGGGGTGTTAGGGTTAGGGTAAGGGGTGTTAGGGATAAGTGTGATGGGTGTTAGGGTAAGGGATATTAGGGTTAGGTGTTAGGGTAAGGGCTATTAGGGATAAGTGTAAGGGGGTATTAGGGTTAGGTGTTAGGGTGAGGGGTGTTAGGGATAAGTGTGAGGGGTGTTAGTGTAACGGGTGTTAGGGATAAATGTGAGGGGTGTTAGGGTTAGGTGTTAGGGTGATGGATGTTAGGGTTAGGTGTTATAGATAAGTGTGAGGGGTGTTAGGGTTAGGGTAAGGGGTGTTAGGGATAAGTTTGAGGGGTGTTAGGCTTAGGTGTTAGGGTGAGGGATGTTAGGGTTAGGTATTAGGGATAAGTGTGAGGGGTGTTAGGGTTAGGTGTTAGGGTGAGGGATGTTAGGGTTAGGTGTTAGGGATAAGTGTGAGGGGTGTTAGGGTTAGGGTAAGGGGTGTTAGGGATAAGTGTGAGGGGTGTTAGGGTTAGGTGTTAGGGTGAGGGATGTTAGTGTTAGGTGTTAGGGATAAGTGTGATGGGGTGTTAGGGTTAGGTGTTAGGGTGAGGGGTGTTAGGGATAAGTGTAAGGGGTGTTAGGGTTAGGTGTTAGTGTGAGGGATGTTAGGGTTAGGTGTTAGGGATAAGTGTGAGGGGTGTTAGGGTTAGGTGTTAGGGTGAGGGGTGTTAGGGATAAGTGAATGGGGTGTTAGGGTTAGGTGTTAAGGTGAGGAGTGTTAGGGATAAGTGTCAGGGATGTTAGGGTTAGGTGTTAGGGATAAGTGTGAGGAGTGTTAGGGTTAAAGTGAGGGGTGTTAGGCATAAGTGTGAGGGGTGTTAGGATTAGGTGTTAGGGTGAGGGGTGTTAGAGTTAGGTGTTAGTGATAAGTGTGAGGGGTGTTAGGGTTAGGGTGAGGGGTGTTAGGGATAAGTGTGAGGGGTGTTAGGGTTAGGTGTTAGGGTGAGGGTGTTAGGGATAAGTGTAAGGGGTGTTAGGGTTAGGGTTAGGGTGAGGGGTGTTAGGGTTAGGTGTAACGGTGAGGTATGTTAGGGTTAGGTGTTAGGGATAAGTGTGAGGGGTGTTAGGGTAAGGGGTGTTAGGGATAAGTGTGAGGGGTGTTAGGGTTAGGGTGAGGGGTGTTAGGGATAAGTGTGAGGGGTGTTAGGGTTAGGTGTTAGGGTGAGGGGTGTTAGGGATAAGTGAATGGGGTGTTAGGGTTAGGTGTTAAGGTGAGGAGTGTTAGGGATAAGTGTCAGGGATGTTAGGGTTAGGTGTTAGGGATAAGTGTGAGGAGTGTTAGGGTTAAAGTGAGGGGTGTTAGGCATAAGTGTGAGGGGTGTTAGGATTAGGTGTTAGGGTGAGGGGTGTTAGAGTTAGGTGTTAGTGATAAGTGTGAGGGGTGTTAGGGTTAGGGTGAGGGGTGTTAGGGATAAGTGTGAGGGGTGTTAGGGTTAGGTGTTAGGATGAGGGTGTTAGGGATAAGTGTAAGGGGTGTTAGGGTTAGGGTTAGGGTGAGGGGTGTTAGGGTTAGGTGTAACGGTGAGGTATGTTAGGGTTAGGTGTTAGGGATAAGTGTGAGGGGTGTTAGGGTAAGGGGTGTTAGGGATAAGTGTGAGGGGTGTTAGGGTTAGGGTGAGGGGTGTTAGGGATAAGTGTGAGGGGTGTTAGGGTTAGGTGTTAGGGTGAGGGGTGTTAGGGATAAGTGTAAGGGGTCTTAGGGTTACTTGTTAGGGTGAGGGATGTTAGGGTTAGGTGTTAGGGATAAGTGTGAGGGGTGTTAGGGTTAGGTGTTAGGATGAGGGTGTTAGGGATAAGTGTAAGGGGTGTTAGGGTTAGGGTAAGGGGTGTTAGGGATAAGTATGAGGGGTGTTAGGGTTAGGGTGAGGGGTGTTAGGGATAAGTGTGAAGGGTGTTAGGGTTAGGTGTTAGGGTGAGGGGTGTTAGGGATAAGTATGAGGGGTGTTAGGGTTAGGGTGAGGGGTGTTAGGGATAAGTGTAAGGGGGGTTAGGTGTTAGGGTGAGGGATGTTAGGGTTAGGTGTTAGGGATAAGTACGAGGGGTGTTAGGGTAAGGGGTGTTAGGGATAAGTGTGAGGGGTATTAGGGTTAGGGTGAGGGGTGTTAGGAATAAGTGTGAGGGGTGTTAGGGTTAGGTGTTAGGGTGAGGGTTGTTAGGAATAAGTGTAAGGGGTGTTAGGGTTAGGTGTTACGGTGAGGGATGTTAGGGTTAGGTGTTAGGGATAAGTGTGAGGGGTGTTAGGGTTGGGTGCTAAGGTGAGGGGAGGATGATGATAAGGGGGGGAAGAGACACAGGGGTGTCCTTGCAGCAGAGATCAAAAGAGTCCTTCAGGACTGTATTGCACACTGTGTACAGTAGCCTAGCTATGGTTTTCCCTATTGATGCAGTATAACCTACACTCAGCCTCCTCTCAGTAAGACTGCAAGTTAGTTATGATTCCAGAATGGCTGCTGTCCATGAGGTAGAAGGGTGTGGAAGGCAGGGTATGATGCTGATTGGCTGGAATGTGTCTGCTGACTGTGAGTTGCAGGGTCAAAATTTGCTCAATGATAAAGTATAGGGGGCAGGTCGAATATCGCATATGTTCGCAGTTCGCCGCGAACATGCTATGTTCGCCGGGAACAGTCCGCCGGCGAACTATTCGCGACATCTCTAAGGTTATGGTCTCACAGTAAGTCCATTTAACATTACACACTTTAAAATGTACTTATAGGTATATTATGGATAATCAATCTGTACAAATCTCTCATCCAAAACAATATATATATTGCTAATAACCAACCTCATAAAATATTATAATCTTATAAATTAAATTAATAATGCTATAAATACATATTGCAAATATGTGTTTCTCCCAGAAGAGAAAATATACCAATATAATCAACCCAGTATAATAAAATATTAATTGAGGTGTGTAATACTACTTAAAGTATATAAGAATATGATGCAAACTAAAATAAAAAAGACATACCTTGCAATTATATATTGTAAGTGTGATAGTGCTAAAAGTGTTGTAAAAAATAATAAAAAATGTATAATAATAATAAATAGTCACCCTTTTACATGTGGTAAAATGTTAATGTAAAAAGTGGATTGGCACTATGATAACTGAGATAGTGCTAAATGTGTTGTGTTTAAAATAATATGAGATTAATGTGAAGTATTACTATCATACTGTTTGTGTCATTAACTCATGTCTGACTCTCCATGACCTCATGGAACAAAACACACCATGCTGATCCACTTGGTACTCATGGCAGAGATACTGGAGTGGGTTGCCAGTTCCTTCTTCAGTGGGCCACAGCATACACCTCCTGTTATTCCTAGGTGGTCTCCCATCCAAGTACTGACAGGCCCAAACCGACGTGACCTCTTGGTTCCTTGACTGGAATCAAACCCAGGTCGCATTGGTGAAAGCATTGAATCCTAACCACTGTACCACCAGGGAACTCAGTCATATACTAAACATAAAGGGCCTCATTCTAATCCTATGATTTTGAAATAAGTCGGCTTCCGTCAAAGCCTTTTGCTAAAACCGAGCCGCAGCTTACTTACGCCAAGAGGTCCCACTAGGCTCTTACTTACAAATCGTAGCACCAATTAAGCACATAAAAAGCCATCCTGTATTTTGATGAGAAGTGAAAGTGATTGTAGGTGTTAGAATTCATAGCACAACATTCCCCTACACTCAAATCTGCAAATCATTTTTTTTATTTCATGTTCAATTTTCATGTTTGATCCATCATCCAAGTCCCACGGGCTTGGAGCTTGTCAGACCCACAACGTCTGCTGGATTAGCCTCCGTCAAGTCCTTAAATGGCTAAAATCGATCCACAGGTTACTTGTGGCAAAGAGGTGTTGCAAAGAGCTTACTTACAAATCGTAGCACTAAACAAGCAAATAAAAAAGCCATCCTGTACTTTTATTAAAAGTGATATTAGATTTGGACGATGTGCAAGCTTGAGAATGTTTTGCTATTAATCCTCATGTCCCCAATTGTATTCCCCATCATTTACAGTGCTTTACAGTGCTGGATTGAATTTATATTTGCATTTACACTTTTCTGATTTTGCGGCCTTGAATAACGAGTTACGGGCTCACTGCAAATGCTTACAGCCGATTGCATGGTTGGCGATAAGAGGGACCTCCTTCCGGCGCTGCACATTTGAATACCAACGTAGGTGTATCGCTACGCGGGCCTGTAAGAACATTGCAAGGAATTGCAAACGTGCGGCCGTTTAATGGCCCCAATTAGAAGGAGGCCCATACTTAATATATGTCATTAATAATACAGAGGAAAATGTGAATTAGTTTCTGTCTTATATGAGAAAAGCGACTTGCCTGTCAAAAAATGACGCCAATAAAATTGTAAGGCTGGGAATGCTGTTTGGCACACAACGTATGGTTTTTGGTCGTCTGAGCACCTTCAGCGCTCATTGCAAGCCCTGCACTGAGCGCCTTTGACGCTCATTGCGAACCTCTCCCCTGGTGTACTTTTGCTCCTCTGAACACCCTCTGCGCTCATTGAGAGCCTCTCCGCTCGTGTAATTTTGGTGGTGTGAGCACCTTTGGCGCTCATTGCAAGAGCTGCGCTGATCGCCTTTGGCACGCATTGTGAGCCTCTCCCCTCATGTACTTTTGCTTCTCTGAGCACTCTCGGCGCTCATTGTGAGCCTAATGCCTAATGCTTTTGGTGCTCATTGCAATCCTCTCCTCTGCTCTACTTTTGGTTCTCTGAGCACCCTGTGCGCTGATTGTGAGCCCCGCACTGAGCGCCTTTGGCGCTCATCGTGTGGCTCGCAATGAGCACCTTCGGTGCTCATTGCGAGGTTCTCCGCTCATGTAGTTTTGGTGGTCTGAGCACCTTTGTCAGTCATTGCAAGGGGCGTGCTGATTGGCTTTGGCGCTCATTGCGAGCCTCTCCCCTCGTGTACTTTTGGTCCTCTGAGCACCCTCATTGTGAGCCACACGCTTAATGCCTTTGTGGCTCATTGCATCCTCTCCCCTGGTCCTTTTTTATATATATATATATATATATATATATATATATATATATATATATATATATTTTTTTTTTTTTTTTTTTTATGGTAATTAATGAATTAGTGAAATAAGAAATTAATATACTTTATCTATTTGTAATTAATATATCCAGCCATCAATATCCTGAGGAGCTAACAATCTGTTTTGATTTTCCTGCAGCATACAATGTACATTTGCACTGTTGCTGACCTGAGGTGTAAGTGTCAGCAATGTGTGAAGTGTGGAGTGCAAATAGGCTGTGTGCGCGAATGCAAAACGTTTGTTTAGCTGTGTAATTGGGCATTTTGTAATGGTAATGTTATTAGTTGTAAGATAGTGTTGTAAAATGGCGGCGTTTGTCTATGTGTTATGCGGGTGTGGAGCATTTTCCGTTGTCCCTAATAGTGTATTTTCTACCTTATACGTGTCTGTGTAAAAGTCTTATGTGCTTGGTGGTGTTATGCGTGACTAGGGGTCGTGTAGCCTCGTTTTCGTTTTTTTCGTCTGACATTTTTTTTCTCGCTTATGCGATTTTTGTGTGTGGAAACTCAGCAAATTGTGGTTAAATTGTTGTGCAACCTGACATCGTGCCTGTCCCCCCGTGCTGTGAGTGGTGTTTTTTTTTTGCATTTTTGTTAATTTTGGTGGTGTTGTTGTTTTTGTATGTGCGCGGTTCAGCCACTAAATTCATATTTTTTGGACCTCTTATTTTTTTTTTCTAAGTGCCGCGAGTCGTATTATTTTTTTTGGTAAGTGACGCTTTCCTTTTTGCAAGTGTTATGGCACGTAATTTTTCCACGCATTTTTTTTCATACTGCTACGGGTCTCGCATTGTGAATGGTGTAATTGAGATTTCTGTTGATGTGTAGTTCAGCGGGTCGTAGGGATGATCTTTTCCACGCGTTTTTTGTCAAACTGCTACGGGTCTCGCATTGCGAATTGTGTAATTGAGATTTCTGTTGATGTGTAGTTCCGCGGGTCGTAGGGATGAGCGCCTACGGCGCTCATCTCCACCAGCACAGTGAGCGCCTTCGGTGCTCCCTGCCTAATTCGTGCAGGGCTTTGCGAGGGCGACAGTTGCAGCGGGCTCGCTACACTAGTATTGCTCACAACTATATATGTGATAATTATTAATACCAGTAAAAGTGACATGACCAAATAAGCATAATTTACATAATAACCATGAATCTTCTTGATATTTTAAAGGTGATGATATACATCAACCCATATCACCCACCAAAACAAAGGTAAGTAACCTCCATAGTCCATCCATGATATATCAAACTGATCTCTCTATGTTCATAAGCTGTCTTTCAATTGTATATTGACTACAACCATATATTAATGTTTTTCAAGGTAGAGACACTCAGCATCCAACATCCCCCACCACAAAAAGGTGAGTAAACTACAATATTATTCCCCCAGGCTTTATTATTAGAATCGTGATTCCCCTCACCTCCAGTGCATCTGGCTGAAAGCCGGGTCTCACACAATCATGCAAGATTGTGGGCTGTAGCGAGATGTCAGATGCACTGGAGGTGAGGGGGATCTGCAGGGGAGGGAGAGATCACAGCGTGCTGATGTGCGTTGTGATCTCTCTCCTACCTCTTTAAACCAGGGATTTGTCCTGTTTGTCCTATTGTACTAATGTAAATAATGAAATAAAAATATAGATGTGAACATATGTATATACTCCTTTGACCCTGTAACCGAGGATGAAGTATCTACTTTACTATCAACCTCTCACCTTACCACATGTCCTCATGATCCTATTCCATCACAGCTAATCCCTCCCCTATCCACCACACTTATCCCAGCTCTCACACATCTATTCAACCTCTCCCTAAACACTGGCAAGTTTCCATCCTCCTTAAAACATGCCACAGTTACACCCATTCTCAAGAAGCCCTCTTCTGACCCAGCTTCTGCCTCCAACTATCGCCCTATCTCACTACTTCCCCTTGCGTCTAAACTCCTTGAGCGGCTTGTTTACAATCGCCTCACTCAATTTATTTCCTCCAATTCCCTACTTGACCCCTTCCAATCTGGCTTCCGGTCCCAACACTCTACAGAAACAGCCCTTACAAAAGTCACTAATGACTTGCTAACCGCCAAATCAAAGGGTCACTACTCTATTCTAATTCTCCTGGATCTCTCTGCTGCCTTCGATACAGTTGACCACCCTCTTCTAATCCAAACGCTCCGCTCTTTTGGCATCCAGGACACAGCTCTTTCATGGTTCACATCCTATCTTAAAGATCGTACATTTAGTGTCTCCTTCTCTGGCACCTCTTCTTCACCTCTCCCTCTGTCTGTTGGCGTTCCCCAAGGTTCTGTCCTAGGCCCCCTCCTCTTCTCCATCTACACCTCCTCCCTTGGCACCCTTATAAAATCCTTTGGATTTCAGTATCATCTCTATGCAGATGATACTCAAATCTACCTCTCTGCACCCGATCTATCCCCCTCTCTTTTAGCTCAAGTTTCCAACTGCCTCTCTAGCATATCCTCCTGGATGTCCACCCGTCAACTCAAACTCAACATGTCTAAAACTGAACTTCTAATCTTTCCACCCTCTACTACAGCTTCCACACCTCAAATATCTCTCACTGTTGACAACACCATCATCGCCCCTACCTCTCAGGCCCGTTGTCTTGGGGTTCTACTGGATCCCGCCCTCTCTTTTATTCCTCACATCCAAGCAATAACAAAATCATGTCAGTTTCACCTAAAAAACATCTCCAAAATTCGTCATTATCTTACAGAAGACACAGCTAAAATTCTAATTCACTCTCTCATCATCTCTCGACTCGACTACTGCAATTCCCTCCTTGCTGGCCTCCCCATCTCTCGTCTGTCTCCCCTCCAATCCATAATGAACGCCTCCGCTAGACTCATCTTCAATACCAAACGATCAGTGTCGGCAGCCCCTCTCTGTCAATCACTCCACTGGCTTCCCATAGCTTCCCGAATCAAATTTAAAATCATGACCCTAACACATAAAGCCCTCAACAACAGTGCACCCCCTTATATCTCTGCTCTTGTTTCAAAATACTCTCCCAACCGGCCCCTTCGTTCTGCTAACGACCTTCTTCTTTCCTCCTCTCTCATCACCTCTTCTCACTCCCGTCTTCAAGACTTTTCTCGTGCTTCCCCATCCATTTGGAACTCCTTGCCCCGCTCCATTAGATTATCTTCCTGCCTCAAAACCTTTAAGAAATTATTAAAAACACACCTGTTTAAAAAATCTTATCATCTTCAGCCTTAACATGTTCAACTGAACACTCCACAGCTTAATAACACTCACACCCACAATCTGCAGTACAACACACAGACCCCTCCACTTTACTGAACCAATTGCTTTCAATTGTATTTGTCACCCTCTTGTATCACACCTAAACCCTTAGGGCCTCATTCAATTGCGATTTGGCCAATTGAATAGGGCTCTAAATAAGCACATAGCATATTTTTTTAAAGAAATTTTTAGTTAGTGAAAAACTTGCTTTTGGATAGATGTTTACTAACTAAAAACTTCTTTAGAAAATATATGTTATGTGCTTATTTAGAGCCCTATTCAATTGGCCAAATAGCAATTGAATGAGGGCCATAGATTGTAAGTTTGCGAGTTTTCAATCTTGTGTCAGGCCTTGGAAACAAGCTCTATGTACATTTGATTTTATGCTCAAAAACAGGGCCCTCCATTCTTTACAAGGTGTTTAATTTGTTTTCTGCTATGTACTCAACCCCTGTACAGCGCTACGGAATATGTTGGCGCGATATAAATAAAGATAATAATAATAATACCTCTTTTAACATTCCATGTGTTCCTCATGCAGGAGCACTATGTGAAAGAAAATGCTAACCGGGGCATTTTGACACCATGTGGCTCAGATAGCAATATGGTGAATTAGAGAGTGCTGAGCAGGGATTTAAATGGCTAAATGGGGAATAGGTGGTCAAACACAGAGCTATTGTGAGGTTTCGCATTAAACAGGAATTACAAGAAAAAGCGCAGGCCAAACCTGTGTGTGTGTATATACACTATATACAGTATATATATGTAATTCAGTCACTTATGGATCCATCCACCCCAGATTTTTTCTGTTCCTACGCCCTTGTATTTATTATATAAACTACCTTGTTATCATATTAAAACTGCAATATGTCTCACTCCCCACAGAGAGGGTTGAGTAACATGCAGCTTCCATTTATAATGGGGCACTACTTATTTTAGACAATCTATCTATGATGTTTTCAAGGTTTTAACACACAACATCCAACATCCCCCACAAAAAAAATGAATAACCCACAGTACCTTTTCATAATTCATTATTATTTTATAAACACTGCAACGGCACTCTCCAAGAGTAAATTTTTAGTAAAGCACAATTCATACTGCCAATCTGCCTACACTCCTTATACAATACTGATGTCACAACCACTATATAGCTTACCACAATTCTAAAAATGATCCCAACTTTGAAGACATTTTTTGGAAGATACCTCTTGACTTATGTGTCAACTTAAGTCTTAAATATCTTAAAGCATATCAGTGCTTCAATATTGCCCTTTATTGTTCCATAGTGGACACTAGCCACAACACAGAATTTAAGTACTTCACTGTTATGTTAGAATTTTTTATGATGTGCTATTGGGGTGTCATAATCTTAATTTATTGTGTGTATGTGTTCTCCCACCCTTCGGTGGAGTTGTCTCCCCATTTTACACACATCTATTTAATTGCACCCACATGCTGCTACATATATGACACCCATTGAGCTGCAATGGAAGAATCTCTTCATTTAAAATTATTTTCCAGTGATTGGATGTTTATAGGCCTTGGTGGGCTTTATATAGTTACAAAATTAAAAAACAACAACATTTAAAATAACCATTTGTTGGTTGTAACTAAATTCTCTTTGGGCAAGTGTCTAAAAGTGGCTGTTTGAGAGCATATCTTTCAGATTTTTGCCTCTCTGATATGTAATCATTACTTTGGATGTTAAGGTATCCATCAGGTCTTCCTCACTGACTAGAAGGTGCAAATGTTTTTAGAGAATTTCTCTAATGATTTCAGAATCATATCCAAAAGTCATAATACATCTTGTAAGATGTTATTCATTTTCTTCTTCGTGGCCTTTGCCATTCTACCTTTCTCCTCTCTGGTTTTTGATATGTTATCCGTTCAAAAGTTCTGTTCTTTTGCAGCCCAATGCATACTTATAAACTGATTTATGGCAACTCCTAAATCTCCTCAGCCTCCTTTTTAAATTCTGCATCCTTACTACTACAGTTCCTTCAGATGCACAAATATTGTCTCTTTACAACTCCATTTTTTAGGGGTTCAAATTGGTGGCCATCCCAAGTCAAAAGGGTATTGGTGGCTGTTTCCTTTCTAACAGCCTTATTAAATTGTGATTCGGCGATTGAATAGGGCTCTATATAAGCACACAGCATATTTATTTTACATCAGTTTTTAGTTAGTGATGACCTTGCTTTTGGATAGAAGTTCACTAACTAAAAACTTCAGTAAAAAACATTTGCTATGTGATTATATAGAGGCTGAAATGGTGATGCTTCCCTCAGAATCCGTCCTAATTATGAGATCCATAAATGTTATTTCTCCTTGATGGATGTAATAAATCTTAGACCTAGATTATTGTTATGAAGAAGATCTACAATTTTTAATTTTTTTATTTTCTTCGGATATGAAAAAACATTTTACATATACAGAATAAAAACACACAAAACATACCATTTACTTACATCTATTTTTCCTGCATACCAGGGAAAAATAGACAGAAATCTAATTATACATTAAATTTTTCATTCTCTTTAATAAAAGAATCCTAAATCTGCCACTTCTTCCGTCAGTCATATTACCATGACTGTTTATTATTTCCAATTCTTTAGTTCTTGCTATTATAAGATATATACCTCGTTCCAAGTTGGGACTCTGGGCTGCTTCAAATCTTTAACCATTAGCCATTTGGCTACTAATGATATTTTTAAACATATGAAATAGGGCTAATTTGTGATCCATTATTAAAGTTACACCCGGCATTTTTATTAGCTGTGCAAAACATTGTTCCCAAAAATGTTCAATATATTTACACTCCCACCATACATGTGAATGGGTGGCAATGGTATTACAGCCCCACCAACATAATTCTGAATGGTCATTAAAAAGTTTTTTTAGACTCGCCGGTACCCAGTGCCATCTCTGAACTAGTTTAAAAAACAAGATTTTGAGTGAATATGGCCAATTATCTCATTTTAAAATCAATAGACATAAATCAGAAATAATTTATAAGAATGTTAATTGGACTTAGTTAGAAAAAACTGAAATACCATCTTAATTGGAAATGTAAACATATTACTCATTTGGGAATCAGTCTCTCCTTTGCACTAAACAAAATAATGAAAGAACATTTAGATAAAATATATCTGCAAATCAGAAGAATAACTATGGATTGGAAGCAGGTTACGTTTAGCTGAAAGAATATCAGCATTAAATATGGCAATTGTACCTAAAGTAACCTATATACTAAGGTGTAGTATACAAACTGTTCTCAAATATACCCTGGAGAATTTTCCAAAATTATTAAACACATTTAATTACAATAACAAAAAGTCAAGAATCAAATTAGAAATCTCAAAAAAGAAAGTTTGAAAATAGCTTTTCCCTCAATTGTGGATATTTATGAGTCAACTGTACTTTCACATCTGCTTGGATGCAATAGTTTTAGAGTAGAAAATAAATGGAGTTGTATAGAAGATTAGAATTGTGAAAAAATCATCCCAATGCATTACATATAAGGTCTACAATTTTAATCTAGTCCTGTTTGGTTCCTGCCCACACCAGGAGGTCATCATTTATGTACCTAGGCCAATTATAACACCACCTTTTGTACTTTTAATTGCCACATATGTGCTAGGAACTTCCAGACTGTCTATTTCCCTGTCTAGAGGCAAAGGAGTCTATGGCCTCAACTATCGATATCTTCGGTCAGTGTCTGGGCAATGGTCCGGAATCTAAGTGAGTGTGGAGACATAGATCAGGAGTAGACAGGACTAGGTCCCATGGAGAGGAATTCCCTCTAAGCAGGAAACCTAGTGGAGGGTAGTGCGCTGATTAGTGGGCCCATGGTGCCCTGCAAGCTGGGAGAGAATGTCCCTTGTGCCCAATGTTTTTGGGGAGCATATAGTATTTCTAACAATTCAGACTCCTTATTAGATTGTATGGAGGGTCAAACACAATGACTATGGTCAAGTATTTACCAATCAGTGGTTAACTGTGGCATGGCAATGGATCGAAAGGATTTCAGTTGCAAAGCACTTAACACCACTTGACTTTTGTCTATTGCAACAAAGTGTTTCAATTGTTGTCTGACAACCTAGTTAACTATATTGGATGACAATCATATCCATGGATCTCCCATAGAAGTCTATGGAGAGTGATTTACCTCTTACCTTGAATTTGAAGCCACCCCAAGAACCTAGGACTGGGACTGGGAGCAAACTGGATATCTCGGTTGGCTACTGGAAGTGGATACTGGTCACCTTTAATGTGATACTTCCCTCAAAATATTCTTATTAGCTCTATGCAATATATACACCTTGAAACATGTGATACACATAACATAACTGTCAAAAAAGAACAAAACTGACCCAGATCACCCTGGGCTCGGGTGACCTAGTGCAAATTATACTTTGGGGATCCAGGTCATGTGACCATTTGCCTAGGGAAGCATTGGAGAATATAAACAGGTTAACAATCACATTTTGGTCTTATACCCATAACAAGTGATATAGTTCCTTATGAGAAATGTCTCTGTGGTCATTACAATAGCCTTAGCCCATATGATCAATGTGACTAGAGTATATGGGGGTCCAGTCACCAGATCGAAAAGTATAATATGTCCTGGGGGTTGTAGCTAATAGGAAATCAAGCCTTACATTTGATCTCTGCTCACAAGTGTTTCGGCAGCCTCAAATGCACTTATATATTTATTCCTTGACTGCTCAGCAGCTGCTCTAACCAACAATTTTACTTAGGTATTTTTGCCCTACAAGTAGACAGGTCTATTTTATCTAGAGCCCACATTCCCAACGAACTAGTTAATGTCTATGGCATGGCTCACTTACTGACGCATGAGAACTTTAGTTACCTACTTGGTGTAGCTATGGAAATGAGACTCATTGCATTATTAGACTACAGAATTGTAACTCACACTCCTTCCCCTTACTAGATGTTCCCCACTCCAATCCATCTTTAATGCCTCTATATATCTCACTAGTCATTTTTTAACTGCTACTACACGCTGTTGATCCCTGCACTAGATTCCCATATCACGTAGAATTAAGTTTACAGTCCTGACACTCACCTACAAAGTCCTCAACAACACCACAACCTCCTATACAGTATATTAGATATAATCTTCAGATACCCCTAACCATCCTCTCCCCTCTGTCCATGACGTTCGTCCCTCTTCAGCAGTCATCACCTCTTCACTCTCTGTTTTCCTAGACTTTTCTTGTGCAACACCTACTTTCTGCAATCCATTTCTCAGAATCTCCTCTACTCTTCACAGTTTCAAATCATGAAAACCTATTTTTCAAAGAATCCACCAATGTCTTCATTAATATCAGTAATTGAAACAAGACATTGAACATCTTCTGTGCATGGATTCTGCTGCCACACCAGATCACCAGTAATCAATCACTTCCTGTTTGTTTTACCCTTAAATCACAAAGATTCTAAGCTCACACTGTACACCTACTGTGGAACATCTGTTAAGCTAAGTGATTTTGAATCACACAGTTAACATCAGTGTGCAATTTGTATAACATTGTGCAATCCATTAGCTTTTATCTATCATAAAATAATGTACTATATATTCATAAATCCCATGGGATATTTTTTTGGAGGGACAGTTAGTAGACTTCCAGATGTTTCACTTTTGTAGGAAAGGCTCACATTTAGTTAAAGTCCCCTTTTCCACTTGTGATCACGTCACAGTTGCTTTGGTTCCTCTTTTTGCTTTCTCCAAAATTCTCGGTGAAAGATAGAAGTCTGGTGTGTTCATTCTACAGAATGAATGTCTATATGCAGTACTAGGTGTGTATAGTTTACAGATAATATACATAATGGCAGTAATACTAACTAAAAGTGCATCATATTTCAATAACTATCTCTCTTTGGCCTTTGAATGTTGGAGGTATACACATTTAACTATTGTACAACTTGTATCTTAAAGCCTATTTTTATTTCATTATGGTATTTTATAGCCACTTATCTTCTCTTCTTTCACAGACACTAAAAGAAAGAAAAGAAAGGTATGTTTACACAATTATATATATTTACTAAGAGGTAATCTACAAATAATAGCTTACAACAGTGTCAATGTGGCAATAAATAGTAATGACTTGGCTGTGGCTTCCAAATAGGATGGAAATTAATATACAAAAAATACATAATCTAACCAACAGAGAGTACTATTATGATGTTGAAATACAGGTATACTTAGAGCTGTTTCAACATTTAAACAACCTGAAGGTACCTGAGGAGTAAATCCGATAGGAGGATGAAAATAATGCTGCAGTTGAGCCAGCCTTGATCCACCAGTATGGAGGAATAACACAGATTACTTTGTAACACTTAATAGGTTTTCAACAACAAATGTTATCTGTACTAAATAGTAGTGTCCCACTTCTGCCAAATCGTATTTCTTGTTTACAATAATAGTGGCTTCTGATTCAGTGTGGATTAAATAATGATCATAAATCTATCCATATGTCTAAGGCCAACATCAAGTTTGCATCTAAGAGTTGCATTTTGATACAGAACTAGTTTCCCTCCTTGAGTTTGTCTGACAAAACATTGCTTCTAATAATAATATAGTTATTCTTTTTTCCAAATGTTCATTAGGTACAAAACATGAAGAATCTTCATATAGAGACCTAATTATTAAACTTACACAATTGCAACAAAAAAATAAAGTGTTACCAACAAATAATATTACTTTTGAAATATCTAAAACGCAATTAGCAATTAAAAAGATCCAACAGGAAAAAAAATATAATTTAGTCTGGTTATACCAGTTAAAGCAATATCATTTAGGTAATAAACCAGGGAAATGAATTACTAAACAAATTAAAGGAACTCATGTTAATAAAATAATTAATATGATATGTGATGATAAGGGTGTAATTCATAGAAATCTGATAGACATAGGGAAATCCTTCTTCCAATATTATAAAACCTTATATAATCTTGAACAAACAGAAGGATTTCAGAAACCTACAATTAAACAAATTGAAGACTAATTAAGTAAAATAATTCTACCAAAAATATCAGAAGCACAACCAAAAGAATTGGAAACTGATATTACAGAAGAGGAAATTCACCAAACTATAAAATCTTTGAAAATCGGGAAATCGCCAGGTCCAGATGAATTCGCGAATATATATTATAAAAAATGTTCTTCTTCCATAGTAAAACATTTAAAAAAATGTATAATGAAATCAAAATAAAGGGAAAAGCTCCAGTAGAAACGTTAGAGGCAGCAATAACTGTTATTCCGAAACCAGATAAAGATCATGCACAATGTCATAATTATCGTCCAATATCACTTATCAATACAGAAATAAAGATTTATGCTAGCATATTGGCTGCTCGATTAAATCCAATATTAAATGAGTTAATTAATAAAGATCAAACACGTTTATTAAATCTAGACAATCAACTGATAATACCTGAAATTTTTTGAATATTATAGACTTCGCCAATAAAAAGAAAATTCCATTAATAGCTCTATCTTTTGATGCTGAAAAAGCATTTGATAAAGTGAATTGGGATTTCATATATTCAGTTTTAGATAAAAATGGTTTTGGACGGTTTGGATCATATGCGATAAAAGCACTTTATACAGAAGCTAATGCATATATAACAATTTCAGAAAATAATGGATACATTTATATACAGAAATAAAAAATCATGAATTAAACAAGAAATTGCCTGGCAGCACCAAACATTATACAATACTCAAGTGCTATTAATCTGGTACACTTATAAAAATACACCTTAAAAGAAAATAAACCTAAATATTTACTTATAGAGAATATATTGGTTAAAAATATTAATATACATCATATATTTTGGGATAAGAAGATAGATAATAAGATTCTTAATAAATTACCACTTATTCCAAAAACCTCAATTAAATGGTGGTTTAATTATAATTAAAAAAAAAATAGTAAAATTTCCAGCTCCAAATATCCCAATATATAAATTGTCATTAGAACTAACTCCCTTTTTAAATATATCATGGGAGAAATGTGGTATAAAAACTCTGAAGGACTTATTTCAGGGACAAAAACTGAAAACATTTAAAGTAATATCTGCTGAATATCAAATACCATCTACAAATTGGTTGCTTTATGATATTTTATGTATGTCAATAATAAATACAGAGTATTAAAAATTACCTAATAGAAAATTGACTCAATTTGAAAAATCTCTAAATGAAATTGATAAGAAAAGTACAATATCAAGATATCATAAAGTAATAAAATCTCCACTAGAAATAGAAAAAACAGAAAGGATGCAAAAATGGTAAGAAAATTTAGGGATAACTTGGTCCACAACCCAGTGGTATAAAGCAGTTTTAAAAACGGAGAAAAGTATAACAAATTCGTCCTTAAGAGAAACATACTTTAAATTAGTGCAGAGATGGTATATAACCCCAATTAAATTAAAAAAGATTGCCCCACAAAAAAAATCAAGGTTATTGTTGGAGATGTGAAAACCAAATAGGAACCTATGAACACATGTGGTGGAATTGCTCTAATATGAAAGAATTTTGGACATTATGTCTAGGGCATATATCAAAAATAATAAATTTTCAACTAGAAACAACGCCTGGGATCGTATTATTCCATATTTTTCCAAGTAAAATTAATTACACACAAAGTAATGTGATTATAAATACTTTAATGGCAGCTAAGTGGCTTATAGCCAGAGCATGGAAAAAACAATCCTTACTGACATGGACGGAACTTGTGACCATTGTAGAGAGAAATAAACAAATTGAATTGGAGTACTCAACACACTCACATTCTCCACCGAAAAAAACTAGCTTAAAATGTTCTCTTTGGAAGACATAGTGAGCCATTTATGAGAAAAGGAAAACCTTTTGCTCCTCTCCTTCCTAGAATTGAATTTCAATATGCACTGATACTCCTTTCCTTATGACATAACCTGAAATGTTTAAATTTAGTTACCGTTCCATATTGTTTTTTGTTCTTTTTTTTCTGTTTGTTTGAATGTGTATAAATATTGATGTTTTGATACTTGGATTTTAATGTTTGTAAACTTTGTAATAAATAAAAAAGAAAAAAAAAATGTTCATTAGGTCTTGATTCATTTATCATGGAATGTCAATATTATTAAATGTATATTTTCTGGAAGGTTTGCATTTTTAAAATATTCATTAAAATTATTGCTCAGATTTAATTGCATTACATGTGTCTTTAGTTTCAGCAGGAGGAATCAGCAGGTCAAACTGTAGAAGACATGGGTGCTGTGGACGTTTTCTTTGATGCACTAAACAATAAAATAACCCAATCTCCTCAAACTTCTTTAACTTTGGATCCAGTACACGCGGATCTGCCTTGCCAACAGAAAAACAAGGAACTATTGGACATCTTTGTGGAAAATAAACTATTACACACAATGAAGACTCATCATTGCTCTAAGAACAGTCATTACTTGTGTCAATTACAATCACACTTTGTATCCTCATCATCAGACCTCTCAACATTAGACGCATCACAGACAAATGTATCTAACAAAAAAGAAAATGAATATTGTTCCAATTTAAATTGGTCAAAGGATCCAGCATTTACTTTTGAATTTCCACCAAACCAGTCTCTTAAAGGTAGTGATGAACAGTATCAGGGTTCTGGAAAACCAAACATAATCATCCATAAGCCCGCCAGAGACAATACTCACATTTTCTCATTTTTCCAGTTTCAAATACTGCATGAAGAAGATAATCTACAAAAATATTTTTTGGATACAAATTTAATGGAATTGGATCAAAACGGGAATGGGTAAGTAATAATGTTTTAATATGCTACAAAGCAAGAACCATATGCTCAGTTTGCTAATTATGTATTTTTTCAAGACAGTAGAGGATAGTAGTGGATATATTTATCCAGTTGCGTAAAAATGTGTTCTGTTCTCCCTGTTCTCACCATCCCACCCCTTTCCATCCTTATAATCCAGCTCTCAGAGTCTTTAAAAATTCAGATATTGTAACAATGTATACAATTTTGTAACACATAATGTAAGGGGGTTCAATACAGCTTTCAAACGAAGAAAAGCTTTCCTATTCTACCAAAAATATAAACCATCTGTAATCTTTATTCAAGAGACCCATTTTGCCTCAAATAACTACCCCAATAACTACCCCAATTTTCACACGATTCACCATTCAAATTAGAAAACAAGGAGCTAGATATAGATGGGAATTATATCATCCTAACAGGAAAGCTATTAAACAGGAGCATTTCTCTAGTTAATATTTATGCCCCTACAGTCTCCCCTCATGGGGATTTATTTAAACTTCTCCATACCTTAAACACTTTGAACACAGGATAAATAATTTTGGGCGGCGACATTAATTTAGCTCTCCAAATAAATTTGGATAGATCAGGACAAAATAGAAGCACTAGATATTCCCAGAAGATGCAAAAAATTAACACACTCTTAATGAAAATTGGCTTAGTAGATGCCTGGAGGGGGCATCATCCTCTAGACAGAGAATACACAGATTTTTCACCATATTTTTCACCAACTCCTAGCTCCTTTTCTAGAATTGATGTCCTCCTGATAGACTCTAGCTTATTTGATCATTTTAAAAATGCCCAAATTATCCCATGCCCCTGATCAGACCATGCTGCAGTAAGCATTAACTTAGATCTTGACCTGAACCTCAAGACTAGGTTTCACTGGAGATTGAATGAATCGCTTTTATCCAACCCTGACATTGTTACCCAAATTTCTAAAGAACTAGAACTATATTTCCCCACTAACGAAAATCCAGAAACAAAGATAGGGTGGCTTTGGCTTGCACATAAAGCATTTATTAGAGGATCCATAATAGGAATAGCGTCTTCACATAAGAAAAATCTAAACCTCAAAGAAACAAAACTCCTTAAAGAACTACATATACTGAAAAGACAAAACTAAATAAAATTTTCCACTAATACTGTCTAAAATCAACAAAATCAGACTTGAATTAGATAACAAGAAAAACCAAAAAAGCAATACGAATAACGCAGCATAAATATTTTAGCCAAGCAAATAAATTATCCCCCATGTTGGCAAGAAAGTTAAAACCTAAAAATAGCAAAAAACACTTTTTTCAATCTAAAACCCCTGAGTGCCTGGTCCCCCAAAGCCAAACAAAGATACAAGATACTTTTCTGAACTTATACCACAAAATACACTCCTTTAACTCCAAAGCTGAAAATTTTACGATTAAGAATTTTTTTAGATACATATGATCTCCCATCAATCTCAATTCAAGACCTAGAAAGTCTAAATGCCAATATAACCATAGAAGAAATCAGTGACACCATCAAACATTTTAAATTAGGAAAATCCCCAGGACCAGACGGCTTTTCTAATATTTAATATAAGACCTTTTTCCAAAATATTAGTCCCATATCTGAACACTTTATACAATGCTATCCTTAAAGGGGAACAAATCCCAACAGAATTCAACCAAGCCCATATGATATTTTTCCCAAAACCAGGACAAGGTCTACTGGAGGCAAATCATTTTTGCCCTATTTCTTTATTAAACGTGGACTTTAAAATATTATCGAAGCTTATGGCTAATAGATTCTCCAAGTTTCTTCCAAAACTGATACATAAAGATCAGGTGGGTTTTATACCTTTCAGACAGGCAGGGGAGAATATAAGAAGAGTGTTGAACATCTTCAATTTAGCAAAATTAGTCAACAAACCTTTATGCACAATTGCTTTGGATTTGGAAAAGGCTTTTGATTGCCTTGGAGTGGCAATAACTTTACGCAGTCTTAGATAAATAGGTATCAAGGGAAGCTTTATCAATCTCATTAACTCACTATACAGAGACCCGTTAGCGTTCCTGAAACTCAAAGGAAATAATAAAGGTTATATAAACATTCAAAGGGGAACAAGGCATGGGTGTCCCCTGTCTCCACTACTAGTTGCATTGGCGATGAAACCTTTAGCTTAAGCTATACGCTCCACACCACAAATCCAAGGGTTCCAAATAGGACTACAGTGCAACATCTCAAATGCTGCTTATTTCCAAACGACGTCCTATGCACATTAACTGACCCAATTTCATCGATACCTACATTGATAAATACTCTAGACTTATTCAAGAAGATCTCAGGATTGAAAGTTCACTTAGATAAGACTGAAGCGATAGGTTCTTCTCTCCCCCCACAAATGCTAGAACTGTTAAAAAGTAAGTATTCATTTGCTTGGCCAGAAAATGTTATCAAATATTTAGGCATCAATGTGACCCCTGACCTATCTAGATTGTATGGGACCAATTATACTGCTCTAATAAAAAAACTAATCGCTGACACTAATAAATGGAGTAAATATTACCTTTCATAGACACAACGCATTAACACTATTACAACGAACATTCTACCCTGAATTCTATATTTATTTTGAACCCTCCCCATCCCTATTAATCCTAGAGATATATAAAAACTCCAAAAACACCTTACAAGATTTATATGGAACAATAAAAATCCATGAATAGCGAAAATATTCCTGTTTGGTAGCAAAAATATAAGAAAAATATCCTGTCCTAATTTGAGATCATATTTCAGGGCTACTTAGATCTCCTTTATCCCCCATGCTCACTCAATTGAACACCAACCCATTTGAATATTTATCGAGAACCAACAAATAAAGCCATATAAATATGACTAAATAATCTGGACTCCCACCATACCTCCCTAAATTACCAAACATAAAAATCCTCTAATAAGACTCTCACTTTCAACCTGGAATTATATTAATTCTAAACACCCTCTGACTTCTAAATTATCATGCTTAACTCCCACATTAGCTACCCCAACTATATGAGACAACCTCTGGGAGGACTCAAAAATATGGTGGACAAGGCATAAACCAGATCGGCTAGGTAATTGGTTACTAAATAACCAAATCATTTTGTTTGAACATCTTAAAACAGAATTTGATGTCCCATTAAATGAACATTATAAGTACTATAAAATTAGGCACCTAACCACCACTCTGATCAGAATTTGGGGACCACCCCAAACTAGTTTGCTGTGTCTCATTATCAACAAAACCCCTTTGACTAAGGGGGTTTTGAGCTCCCTTTATGCAATAATAAACGCACCCTCCTATTATTTTAATCCTCCATTTAGGGAAAACTGGGAGGCTGACATGGGCTTACGTTGGGACTCTTCAAAATGGGAAAGAACTTGCACAAACGTAATTAAAGGCTCACTGAATTACAGCTTATTAGAAACGACATTTACAGTTTTGCATAGAGCATACTAAACCCCTGACATAATGCACACAATTAATCCCCAAACTCCATCCAATTGCTTCAGGCAATGCCAAATAGGTACTTTCATCCACACGTGGTGGGAATGTCCAGTTGCCCAACAGATTTGGAGCAAAACCCTAGAACTAGTATCTACTATTCTTCAAAAAAAGCATTACCCCATCCATAGATATTTACCTTCTGGGTAGCCTAACCCCTTTACTATCAAAAAACTAAATAAATGACTATGGTATCTAATGCTTGCCACTAAAAACCACATTGCCCATAAATGGAAATTTAAGAATGTTTTAATGATTAATGACAGACTTACCCATACGATAAAAACACATACTCTGTATTTTTAGAGATTTGGGACCCGTGGCTTAGTTCACCCCATACAATAAACTTTTTATAAAAAAACTTTTTTAGAACTCTTCTAAGCTCTAGTAGATCATTTAATGCAGGCTGGAAAATTACCTCTCGGCGTAGATCCCAGGAGCTGGACAAGTAAGTTGTGGGAAGATTGGTTGGAAATCGGCCAACCTCATGCTATATAACCCTTATGTTCTTTTTGTTTTCCGAAAACGGATTAGTTGAAGAAATATTGTAATAGTTCAATAATGAATTAGAACCACATTATACAAAATGACTAAACTTTATTAACAAATAGGTAAATTTCAAATGATCATAAAAATCACTATTACAATGTTATACTTGGCAATAAAAAATATTGAAAAGAAAAAATTCAGATTTTCTCTAAACATGTATTTATGCCAATGGTTTGCACAGTTTCTAATATTGTTAGTATGTTACACACTTCACAAATAAGTGCCCTTTTTGTTTGAGCTACAATGGTCCTTTAACCATTTCTACTATGTATTATAGTAAGAAATGACCATTCTTTTTTTGTATAGGGGTGTTTAAATTAGTGTCACAGTTGTTTTTTAACCATTGTACACCTAATGGAAGATATTGAAACATAGAAATAATACTAAATAAATATAAATTGAAATGGGAAGGTAATTTTAAGGACCATATTATACCAGGGTAAATAAAGCATTTATTTACATATGAAAAATAATTGTAAATAATATAATACCTTATTACACTATGACATATGTCACTTTAGATTTTTAACATATTTATATTAATTTATATTTAATTTAATAAATTATAAATAAACCCCTTAATATTGTATTGTCATCACACAGAATATGCTAATAAGATTATTTGGAATAAATATGATGTTGTGATTTAAAAGCAAAGTAAGTCCCTATAATTTAAAATAATAAATATGTCCTTGTGATGAAATTAAATTGATAAAACACTGCAACTTAAAGCAACATATTTCTAACCAGATGGACATTTTTATAAAAATAAAAAGCAATGTGCCATGGAAGATATAGGATTAGAGGCATCTTAAATAAAATTATCAGTCAGAGAATGTATGTGAAGATCTTTCTATCTATTGCTGCATTTTTGGCACCAGTGAACCCATTTCGCTAGAAGGGAGTACACCTTAAAGTAAATATTGAACATTCTGTTGAACACATTTCTTCCCACAGAATGTGGTATTAGTTTAATAGGATATGCCTATATTCTTCAGTGACTGGGAGCATGGGAAAACAGAATTTATCTTTATTTTAAGCACCACTCCACACCTTGTGGGCAAATACTTTGAGTGGCACTTCAATTGTAGTTTACTGGAAACAGCTATCAAGTTAGTTATTTGTGCCCTATTATCACAACTGAATCCATGAGACCACATAGTCACAATCACCACATGTAATTTGTGTCTTAATAAATATTTTGTATTGGATCAACAATACAGTTAAAGTGCTAGTCACACCTGAAAGAGCACAAAATTCGATGTAAAAATTATATATATTTTTTAATTACACTAATAACAGCCTGAAAATGTAAGGTTGTTGGTAGAAAATGCTGCACACGTAGATTTATAGCTTTTCCTTGGGTTCAGGAATGCATTCAGCTTCTGGTTAACGCCCACGTCACATATTTAGCAGTTTGAAGCAGTCATTTCTCTGCACAGATGTATTTGAGAAGGGTTAAATCACTCTCTGTTTCTGCTCTGAGCATGGAGTTCTTGCTGCTCGTCTGCCTTTGGGACTTGCTGGTGCTCAAGTAAACATACACTTCTTTTAAGATTTTTTATGTGAAAAACGAACCTATTTAAAAAATTCAAAAAGTATTTCAATATATTTTTATGAGTATGTTACAGTGGTGTCCTCCAAGCTGTGCTGAATTAACTGTCCCTTTAATGACTTTTTGACATGACTATTGTAGTCATAATATGGACAATATTCCATTTTGAAGAACTATCACAATAGAAAATAGTCAAAATATTTTTAGTTAAATTTTATTTCAGGATATTAAAAATCTTCAAAAACGTTTTTTTAAGATTTGTAATATCCTAAAATAAATGTAATCAATTTGTTGATAGGGTATTATGCACCAGGATACACAGATGATCATATGTAGCTTATAGAAAATATATTTATAATAAAAAAGTCATTCATTTAGTAACCATTATATATAATTATAATGAAATGGAATCCTCCATTTTTGTTTGTGCTGCTTCTTTATGTGGGAAGCAGAGGAAGCTTAGCATTCTTTCAACTGAAATATGGGAATTTTTCTTGATAGTGCTTTCAATAGGTCTAATGTAAATCTTATTAACTTGAAAATACATTCTCAGTTGATAAACCAACTCAATAAAGCAACACATACAAGGTAGTCCTCCAGGTCAGTGTCTCTGAACAATTTGGACCTGGTGACTGGCTGCTTATCTTCCAATACTCCTTTGATATCCAGAACATGGGTGATACTACATGTGACACAACATTTTTATATACCATTGCACTGATTTCAATAGAGTGCATATTAACTAATGATACATTAAACAATAATCTATGTAGATACATTGCTAATTGAAGTAGAATTTTTAAAGTGTCAGGTTCTCCTCATCCATCTTTGCTCCTGAGTATCAGCAGATAAAGTCTAAGGCACTAGTATAAGTCCTAGGACCATCTCTTGAAGTCAATCTTGCCTGGAAAAGCATAAGGCTTTTCTGAGGCTTAATTAAACCAAACATTTAGTGCATAGAATGAGCAGCAAAGATGCCATCAAATCTATGGGCCTCATTCAATTGCTACTTTTTAGAGATCCAGGCTCGCAAATGAAGGTCGCAAGAGTTGTGGCCACAAAAAATCTGATTCGAAATCGAACATGAAATAAAGTATTTTATTTTGGCGATGTGCAAGCTTGAGAATGTTGGGCCTTTAATCCTAATGTCATCCATTGTGTTTCCCATCATTTACACTGCATTACAGTGCTCTATTGAATTTATATTTGCATTTACAGTGCTCCGAGTTTGCGGGCTTGAACAACGAGTGACGGGCTTGTCAAGCCCTCCAGTGCTTACTGTTGATAGCATGGTTTGCGATTATCGGGAAGGGGGACTAATTTGCGGGCCAGGCCAATTGAATAGCAGGGTAAAAGTAGAGCAACTCGAGGCCGCAACTCAATCGCAGGAAATAGATGATTTGAGATCTAGTTACGGCCCAGAATTGAATGAGGCCCTAAGTTTCTATGTTGAGAACCACTGCTCAGCATAAACTAAGCATTAATAGAGCTGCAAAGAGACTCACTTAAGACTGTGATGTCGATTTTCTATAAAACAATATAAAGGCTTAGGTAATCTACCCCACTCGTTTCCTATATTAATGTACTGTATAAAAACAAGTTATACATACTTATTTCTTTAAACAAGCCTGCTGTATATAAGGGGCTAAAGTGGTCCTTTAAGACCCACATGTCCTTCCATGTATATGAGGCCCCATTAGGGTGTATGTAACTACAGATATGAACTAATAGGCCCAACTAATTTGTCTATTATCTTAGCTAGAAAAAAAGCTTTGTTAATACTAAGGATAACCCTAGTGATATCGAAAACATTATTTAATTTACTTACTATATTCCCTAGTACTTTCATTGAAAGGCTAAAATACTTATCTGTGATGCTTTTCATAAAGTAGTAGTTATGCAAAATACTTTTGTATTGTTTATGCTGCAATATTATAGGTATACCTTAGTTTCCCTATTTGTACCTTTCTCTAATGTAACACATGCTACTTATATCAGACACACACATCACATAGAGTAATTCTATACACAAATAGATTTATTTTATTTAAAATTAAAACTTGTTTTCCACACCCCCAGAGCTGCTTACATAGGTGCATTTGGGTATGGTTTTAAACTCTTTACTAACCTTCAAGTCAACAGCAGCACAGTGCAGAGACACACAGCAATGTCAATCCCATGATTCCTTGCTACACAAACTGCCATCACAAATTGAAACAATGTATAGCTGCCTGTGATTGGCCAAAATTAATAATGATAATTAATAATTTTAGCAGCAATATTCAAGGGTGTTAACTCTAAGAATAACCTGCTGCCAACTCAAGAGATTTAGCAAACTTTAGAATAAGTTTAATAATTTTTATTTTGGTTTGCAAATAAATATTTTCATACATTACTGATTCTCCTCTATCAGATGCATTCATAATCCAGGAAACGTACATATGCCTTTAAGTCATACAAATACCTATGCTTGAGCACCAGTTGATTAGTCAGTGTACTTTCATACAATCATTTTAAATTACTGTACCAACCTCTGTTCACCATAGGGTGCATTTAAAGCCTGTTGTCCTGCATATGGTAGCAGAGCTTTAGAGCGCGGTTCCAATGCGAACCATCATCTGCACACCAACAGGTGTACGCCAATAGGTTCGCGCAGATGACACTAGCGCACCGTCCGGAGAGAGGCCCGACAGGAGAGCGCCACAGGAGCGATGGGGTCTGAGGCTTAGGGTATCCACATCTAATACAGGTAATGGGGCCTGAGGTTTAGAATTAGGCATGGGGTCTGAGGCTTAGGGTTAGGCATGGGGTCTGAGGCTTAGGGTTAAGCATGGGGTCTGAGGGTTAGGGTTAGGCATGGGATCTGAGGCTTGGGGTTTTAGGCATGGAGTCTGAGGGTTAGGGTTAGGCATGGGGTCTGAGGCTTAGGGTTAGTCATGGGGTCTGAGGCTTAGGGTTAGGCATGGGGTCTGAGGGTTAGAGGGATTCAGGGAGTTAGGCGATACAATTTAGAACATGCGCTCTTTTATCGTTGCACATTTGACACAACAATTTCAACAGCTCGCTACTACCGTCCTACACGCTAAAAGTCGGGGTGCCCCTGCGTAGGATATATTGAGCACCAGATGATATTCAAACTATTCTATTGGGAAATTGTATTTTATTTCTTAAACTGTAGACATAAAAGGATATTTAGATGAAATCATTATTTTTCAAGACACTGCTTGTGTTTGAAGGAAAAACTAAGTGTGAGTGTTCTCCTAAATTATTTTGTTTAATGAAAGGTGGGAACTGTTGTTTCAATTGTGAATTTATATATGACTTCAGCTCAGGACATCTTCCCTCTCTCTCATAAGATCAGCAGAGCCAGTTAACAAGTGTACCAGCCAACCTTGCTTGCCCTGCTCTGTTATTGCCACTTGTGTCTTGAAAAGAATGCATGACTATCATGGCAGCTTCCATGCACTAGCATAGTTTGCTAAAATGAAGATCTTCTCTGAAAATGCTTTAATGTCCATAACTTATATAATATCTGCTAATGTTATTAGTGTTGCACAATTCACAAAAAAATAAGTTTTTGGTATTATACAAAAAAGGACTTTTACGCAGGTACAGTACAAGCTTAATTATCTGAGTCTTTTTCCCCAGGTCTCTACATACTGCTGTTATTGAGGGGAAACGAGCTCTGGCCTATGCCCTTGCCAAGAGATTTGCTGCTTCTAACAGAATTAACATGAAAGATGCTAAAAAACGGGTAAGAAAATTCATTACCCCAGACCTAGTGACTGCAGTACAAAAAAAAGTACTTTCTTTTATGTACAAATTTATGATCTGCTGTTATTCCTGAAAAAATTATTGCTTATTTTAATTTAAATTAACATGAATAAAGGTACTAATAAAACGACCACTGAAACTTGGACTGGCTACCACAAAATATATAAAAGGGTGCATAAAGTACCCATATAAATAAAAACAATTGGTTGTTATTACACATTTTGAGTGGAAGTTTTTGCATTGAAAGCATCCCAAATGACTGAGATGTGGAACCCTGTATTTACTATGCATGATTTCCTATAGTTACATGGGGCCTCATTCTATTATCGGCCGTAAATCGGCCGTAAGGCTGCGATTCCTTGTGGGGGTTCTGTTAACTCGCGATTCTATTATACGGCCGCGCAAGGATTTCCTCTTACGGCCGGCCGCATATCTTGGAACCGGCCGTAAGCTCAGAAATATAAAAACGCAAAAATAAATTCAAGCCTGCACTGTACAGCTCTGTAAATGCTAGGGATCATATTGGGGGGCATGAGGATTAAAAGAAACCCACTCTCAAGCTTGCACATCAGCCCAAACCAGGTCAAATTAACTGTTTATTTTCCGGCTGCGACGTGGGCGGGTCTGAAGTGCTCCAAGCACTCTGGACTTTTTACATGGATATTTTACGGATATTAAAAATAAAATATTTTACGGATTTGAGTATAGGATAATTATGTGCTATTTTTTCTAACACCTAAAATCCCTTTATAGTCTTCTCAAAGTGCAGGATGGCTTTATTTGAGCTATTTTATGTGCTTAATTGGTGCTAGCGGGACCTCTTTCCTGCAAGTAAGCTGCGGCTCGCTTTTAGCCTTGCAGAGAGGTTTCCCGGAGCAATTGAATTGCAAATAGGAATTTCTTACAGCCGAAACTCTTGCGGCCGTTTTAGATCAAAGGCTTTCCTCTGGCGCGAGCGGCCGCAAGAGATAGCAAGGCACCGGCCGCAAGCCTGCCGGAGCCCCCGGCCGTAAGGGAATAGAATAGCCGAATAGCTTGCGGCCGGTCCTTGCGGCCCCGCAACGGCTGCGGCCGCTAATAGAATGAGGCCCATAGTAATTAAGGTTGGAAAAAGACTTTAGTCCATCAAGTCCAACCTTTTTAGATCGCCTCTGAGATCTAAAAAAAACCTTCTCACATCAACTCAGCCATTTGAGATGCTTGGTAAATTCTCCCCACGTCATTAAAGATATTTATACCAACTGATGATGCTTGTCCTTATTCCTTCAAAATTGCTCTTATGCTGAAGATTAGAGTAGCCTTGAATGCCGTACAAATGATTAATATGGTTATTGCGATATACAGTGATACCATTTTTATTGGAGAAACATTTTATTTAGAGTGCAAGCTTTTGAGAGATGCAGCTCCCTTTTTCAAGCCAAAAGCAATATGATTAAATGTTAGCACGTGATATCTATTCACAAGTGTAGAAAACCAAAACACACAAAAATACAACAATAAATAACAGCTACATTAGGACAGGAGAGACATGGTAGGGGACTCTGTAAAATACATTATGTGAAGAGTCTAGAGACGTTGTACAGGTCAGAGAGATAAGAGAGAAACTGATCTAGGCATCTAAACATAATACAGATCCCCAATCCATTGTCCACAATTCTAAAAACAGACGAGTGTTGGCCAAGCCTGAACCAAGACTTGTCTTTATTTATCTCGCTCAAGTGTGAAAATTCATGAGGTTTGCGTTAGAAATATTAATTTGTTTGTAAAAGGGATTCTACTATAGACCCTGCTGAAGTCTAATCAATTTCAAATTCCGATACACATCTGATCTCAGTGGTTTTGGATAAGGAATTGAGAACCTGTATAAATGTAACCATGAACCAACACATAAATAACTAGAATAACTATGAAAAAAATGAAATAGCAAAGCATGGGAAAAGCAAAAAAACATTTACGGTACTTAAAATGTTGGTTGAATATTCTTTGGGTCTCGGTTAAATAGTGACCCTTGCTCACTGTGCCTAGGGAGATCAATAGGTTCCCATTGACAAAGGCCAGAAGGCTGACATATTTGATTGGGAGTGGCTCTTTCTGACATGCATGGGAGACTTGCCTGGGGCCTCATTCTATTAGCGGCCGCAGCCGTTGCGGCTATTCTATTCCCTTACGGCCGGGGGCTCCGGCAGGCTTGCGGCCGGTGCCTTGCTATCTCTTGCGGCCGCTCGCGCCAGAGGAAAGCCTTTGATCTAAAACGGCCGCAAGAGTTTCGGCCGTAAGAAATTCCTATTTGCAATTCAATTGCTCCGGGAAACCTCTCTGCAAGCTAAAAGCGAGCCGCAGCTTACTTGCAGGAAAGAGGTCCCGCTAGCACCAATTAAGCACATAAAATAGCTCAAATAAAGCCATCCTGCACTTTGAGAAGACTATAAAGGGATTTTAGGTGTTAGAAAAAATAGCACATAATTATCCTGTACTCAAATCCGTAAAATATTTTATTTTTAATATCCGTAAAATATCCATGTAAAAAGTCCAGAGTGCTTGGAGCACTTCAGACCCGCCCACGCCGCAGCCGGAAAATAAACAGTTAATTTGAACTTGGGTTTGGGCTGATGTGCAAGCTTGATAGTGGGTTACTTTTAATCCTCATGTCCCCCAATATGATCCCTAGCATTTACAGAGCTGTACAGTGCAGGCTTGAATTTATTTTTGCGTTTTTAGATTTCAGAGCTTACGGCCGGTTTCAAGATATGCGGCCGGCCGTAAGAGGAAATCCTTGCGCGGCCGTATAATAGAATCGCGAGTTAACAGAACCCCCGCAAGGAATCGCAGCCTTACGGCCGATTTACGGCCGCTAATAGAATGAGGCCCCTGGTGTTTTGGTTGAGTGGGAACTACTTAGCAACCACCTATTCCTAGGTGTGTTCCTCTCAATCTTTGTTGTAATATAATAAATCAGTTTATTTTAATTCCCTTGATTATTGCATGACACTTATTAAATCATTTACCTTAGATACACAAATACAGTATACCTTTCTGACATTACAAACAAACTAGGCAGTAAATGTAAAATATCACTAATTGTAACAATTAGTTTTCACTATTATCATTTACTTATCAATCAAGCAGCAAACACAATGGGCCTTATTCAATTGCTCTGTAACTTTTGCAACTTTTAATTTGCAACAGTTACAGAGCGATTCAGTTGATCAAGCCCGCAGCTAACTGGCCGAAAGCCTAAACTGTAAACCATACACCCGTAAGTAGCATTTTAAGGCCATGATCATGATCAATTAAGCAAGGCGTAACTACCGATTTAGGAACAGCCAATAGTAAATGAGACAGTCATCCTTAAAACATGGAGATTAAACGTCAATCAATTAGCGTTTAGAAGGCTGATATGTGATCAGACTCGCAATCCGGCAATGTAAAAAATAATAAAAATTAATGAAAGAAATGTTCTAGTCCATGTGGGTGGCCTGATATGTATGATGCCCTTGATTGATGGGATCAATATAACATGAAAATAAAACATAAAATAAATAATCTTTTATTGCAGATTTGCAAGCTTGAGATTGTTGTGCAATTAATTCTAATGCCTTTCATCACTTTCCCCATATTTTAAAGTGCAGTATTGATTTTTTATTTGCATTTACATTGGTACGATCAGGTGTTTAACCCCCTTGTGAGTCCTATCTGGTACTCGTAGGATTTTCTTCTACATTTGCCATTTACGGTTGTGAAAACATTTGCAGGATTGAGGATTTGAAACAATTGAATAGTGATTTGCGATTGTAACATTTACGGGCTTAAAAGATCAAAGGCGTAGATGAATTGGAGTTACGATTTTGACAACCATAGGGATTTTTAGATTGTAACTCGCAAATCCTTTGCGGGTAGCTAAAAGATGCCAATTGAATAGCAAATTAGTTTACGGGCTACATTACGGGCTCCAGTAACCAACAATTGCTCAATTGAAGAGGGGCCAATATCTTACAATTTTTAATGAGTAAACCATTTTGTCTTTTTCTTCTATTTTGCTATTAAATCAATTTTAGAAAACTGAAAAAATTGTTGAATCATTTAAAAAATAAATCTTAAAACATTACAAGACACTGGGGGCAGTTTTAAAGGTTCATGGGTGCTAATGTGCCCTAAATAGCCCACAATCCAATTCATGGTGCGATTTTCTAAAGCTTATTTTCCCATGTTATGTATAGCTCATTGTGGCTGATCATGAGTTGTAGTGAATGGTGTTTTTATGGGCGTGTTAAACAGTGAAAGCCCAAGTTCTCTGAATTTACTAAACCCTCATCCTGCTTTTTACTACCCGTTATTCTGATCATCATTGTATATTTCAGCCCCATGTTAGCAGTACATTTAATTTTTAAATAAAATAATTTAACCAATATTCATCTGTTAATATACAACATATGCTGCTAGATATTATATATTATATTATTTTATTTAAATTTAAAATATACTGCACTACTGGGGTCGAAAAATGATGATTTTGCAATAAAGCTATTTTTTTCTATTCTGTTATGCAAGTCAGGCTTTGCCAATTTTTTCAATCAGTCACAACAAAACTGAGCTGGTTTTATAAAAAAACATATTTACATAGGTACACAGTGAAATACTTGTTATTTTTTTTATAAAGCCATTAATTTGAAAAACTTATATGAAAATATATTTTGTATATTTAAAAAAAATATCTCTCTTTTTGGAGGGTCAATTTTATCACTAAACATACTTTTATTTTATTATTATTATTATTAGTAGTATTATTACATGTTTATATTGTAGTAATATGGACATTTGCTATTTCTAAGTAACTAATTGAGTTGAACAAATGGGCATCCTTTTTGAAGAAAAATGCATATTAGTGATTTTTTTCTCCACATAAATTTAATTGATTTTTTAAATGTTTTAATTCTTGGCAATTAAGAAGTATTTCATCTACATCAACCAGATGATACACAATACAAATTTAAATTATATAAATAATTATTAAATAATATGAGCTTGCGTATAAAAGGGCAAATGATCATATTACTAGAATATAACCACTTAATAATAATAATAATAATAATATTTATTTATTTATTTTCTTTATAAAATTGACCCTACAAATAATAATGTTAATAATGTGAACTTCTCATGTATCTTTATAGACTGCACTGCATTTGGCTGCAGAGAGGAGTCAGCCATGGATTCTAAAGGATCTTTTGTTTTTTGGAGCCAATGTTAATGAAAGGGACAGCTTGGGAAAAACTCCACTTCACATGTGTGCGGAAAATGGACACATCAGTGTTATGGAGGTATATGTCAAACTAATTCTTTTTAACATCTTGAAAATAAGTTTGCAACTGTTTTCAGTAATCAGTGCTCCATCCAATACTGGACTGTGCATGCAGGGATTCCTGGATTTTTCTTTTTAAACTCAAGGATTTGGGATTTTTTATATTCCTGAGTAAAAGAAAAAAAAGATGGTGCTGCTCAAAAGGGTGGGTGTTTTGCACAGCCTGAAAGACACCCTTTTCGCTATCCATTGAGTAACAGGCTGTAATACAGTATCTACTAATCTAGTCTAGATTGCATTCAGTAGATACTACAGGTAATGAGGCAGATCCTTTCAGGACAGTCTTCTGGTGGATTCTCTCTCTGGGCACTCAAGATAAGCATATTTTATGAAACCATAAAGTTCCAATGTATGTTTTAAAAGCTTCAATGGCATTATTTACTTTACTTTCTAATTTGATTGCTAATACATTATTAAATAAATTAATTAATTAATTAAACCCTACTGTGTGTCTATACATAGCATATAGACTATATATACAGTATATACCTAAACATGTAGTGGTCCATTAATTATGTGTGATAGACACTTTTAATAACATGTATATAGAGCAATATGCTAAAATTATTCCTAAACCTGTAAAAAAACAAACGTGTGACCAACATATAGCAGGTGTTGTGACGGGAATTCATAAGCTTGGTATGGAGCTTTACAAATGATAGCAGAATTGACACCAAATAATCTTGCACTACTACGATAACCCTTCCTGATTACATACTGTTACAGTGTCTCTCCAGACATGTTTTTATTTTTATATCAATGTTTAAGTAGGTTAACTAATTAATTTAATAATTCTCAATATAATTAAGATATTACATTTACACTTTGCTTACTTTTAAAAAGTGACATCTACCTCAACAATGAGCTAATGCAATATCCACTTGTGTACCTCAATGAAGCTGTGAGCTATACCATGAAAGGTCAACCAAGATGGGTAGGTCATAGCAGAGAGGTCAGACAAATCACGGCCCACTGCAGAAGGAACTGGCAACCCACTCCAGTAACTTTCTAAGATAACTCTATGGACAAGCACAACCAGAGACATAACAATATGACACTGGAAGATGAGCCCCTCAAGTCAGAAGGTGCCCATCACAATACTGAAGAAGAGCAGAGGGTGAGTACAAGTAGCACCAGATCTAATTAAGTGGTTGGGGCAAAGCCGAAAGGACACCCAGCTGCGGATGTATCTGGAGTGGAAAGGAAAGTCAGATGCTGCAAAGACCAATTCAGAATAGGAATCTGGATTGTTAGAACTATGAACCAAGGTAAACTGGTCAAACATGACGTTGACAGGGCTAGACATCAATATCCTGGGAATTGGTGAACTTAAATGGACTGAAATGGGAAATTTCACATCAAACAACCACCAAATCTTCTACTGTGGTCAAGAAATGAAGTAGCCCTTATAGTCAATCAAAGGGTGGCCAAAGAGGTGCTTGCTTAGAAACCAATGAATGACAGTATAAATTCAATTTGAATTCAAGGCAAGCCATTTAACATCACAGTGATTTAAGGCTATGCTCCAACCATGGATGCTGAAGTTGTCCAATTCTATGAAGATCTTCAACATGTCATAGATATAACACCAAGAAAAGATGTTACTGTCATCCTAGGAGATTGGAATGCTAAAGTAGGAAACCAAAAGACACCTGGAATAACTGGCACGTTTGGCCTTGGAGAACAAAATGAAGCAGGTCAAAGATTACTAGAATTCTGTCAAGATAATTCTCTGGTCATAGCAAACACCGTCTTCCAACAGCCTCCGAGACGACTCTACACATGGACATCTCCAGATGGACAATATAGAAATCAGATTGACTATATACTTTGTAGCCAAAAATGTAGGAGCTCTATACAGTCAGCAAAAACAAGACCTGGAGCTTACTGCGGCTGAGACCACGAACCTCTTATTGCAAAGTTCAGGATTAAACTGAAGAAAAGAGGGAAAATCATCAGACCAAGTAGATACAAAATAAACAATATCCATTGTGAATATGCAGTGGAAGTAAAGAATAGATTTAAGGGACTAGACATGGAAGATAGAATACCTGAAAAACTCTGGACCTGAAGTTTGCAACATTATCCAGGAAACAGCAACAAAGAATATCCCCAAAATAAAGAAAACTAAGAATGAAAACTGGCTATCTGATGAGGCTTTGAAAGTAGCCCAGAAAAGAAGGGAAGTGAAAGGTGGTGGAGATAGGAAAATATTTCTCCAATTGAATGCAGAATTCCTGAGGATAGCATGAAGAGACAAGGAGGCTTTCTACAGTGTGCGGTGTTAAGAGATAGACGAAGATAACGGAATAGGAAAGTCGAGAGATCCCTTCAAGAAAATTGGGGATTTCAAAGAAACCTTTCATGCCAAAGTGGGCGTGATAAAAGACAAAAATGGTAGGAATTTAACAGAAGAAGATCAGATAAAGAAGAGGTGGCAAGACTACACCGAAGATCTATACAGAAAGGAACTTTACAGCAGTGATGAACTCAATAGTTTGTCCAATGAGCTGGGGCCAGACATCTTGGAGAGTGAAGTTAGATGCCTTGCTAATACCAAGGCTGCAGGAGTGGAAGGAATCACAATTGAACTATTCAAAATTTACAGGAAGATGCTGTGAAAGTGCAGTTTGTCTTATGCAAACAAATTTGGAAAACTCAATAGTGGCCAATATACTGGAAAAGGTCAGTCTACATCCCAATCACCAAAAAAGGCAGTGCCAAAGAGTGCTCCAATTATCAAACAATTGCACTAATTTCACATGCGAGCAAGGTAATGCTTAAGATCCTACAAGCCAGGCTCCAACAATAAAGGCTTGGCTTCACGAACAAAGATTTAAGAGGGGAGTCCACATCTATGGGCTCTTAGGTGGCTGAGGAGGTAAATGCGGGACAGGCAGACTCGACCAGAGTGGTTGCACTAAAAGGTTTGTTCTTGGTTGGGTGCTGTAGTGACATCATTTTTCTATGTTTCCTCTTGTCCTCAACCTCTTGTCCTCAAGACCAGCCCTGTGTGTGGTCTTGAAAGAGGAGACAGCCTAGAGACTGGTACTTCTCCATGCCTTTCGGTCTGAACGCGGACCATCGACGATTGTCAATATGAGAGGCATCAAGGGACTGTTTCAGTGAGACCTCTTCTTTGGCCCTCCTCTGTCACGATTGTCAGTGGCGAGCTCACCATATAGCACAATCTTTGGAAGTCGATCATCCTACATGCTAGAGATGTGTCCTGCCCAGCGTAACTGCTTCTTCAAGAGTATGCCGGTGATTCCTGCCAGTTCTAGGACTTCAGCATCGCCGGCGAAGAGTAGCTCTCGAACGAGTCATTCCACTGTCTTGGTGTGGGCCTTTAGTCACCTCAGGTTGAACAGACTGTCGTCTGTACGGAATCGGATGTAGAGTCCCTCCTCAACATCAAGATCTGTTGTGGCCCTTTGTAGCATCATACTGAAGAATAGCATGAATAGAGTGGGTGCAAGAACACAGCCCTGCTTCACGCCATTGCTAATTGGGAAGGGCTCAGATAGGTCAGTGTTGTACCTAACTTGGCCACACTGGTCTTCGTGTAGCTGGATTATCATGTTGAGGAACTTGGGAGGACATCCTATACGTTCCAGTATTTGCTATAAACCCTTCCTGCTCACAGTGTCGAATGCTTTTGTAAGGTCGACAAACATCACATGAAGTTCCTTGTTCTGTTCTCTGCATTTCTCTTGGAGCTGCCTGAGAACAAAAACCATGTAAGTGGTGCTCCTGTTAGCTCTAAAGCCACACTGACTCTCGGTGAGGAGTTATTCTGCATAGTAGGCACCAGTCTGTTGAGGATTTTCCCTGTGACGGAGAGCAGAGTTATCCCTTGGTAATTGGAGCAGTCTGACTTTTCTCCCTTCTTCTTATACAGGGTGATGATGATCTGCACTGCGCAATGCGCTTTGAACCGGGTGTGAAGGGCCATATGCGGCCTTCAGGGCTTCATAAAACTCTTTGTAGTCACCGACGTCTGCGCGACGCTGAGTTCTTTCAGACAGGTTGGTCCACCACTGGTTCTGAATTTCTCAAAGCTTTCATTGGAAGTTGCTGCACACAAGAGCTTTCATGTTAGGGCAAGACTGCTGGGCGAGATGTGCTTGATGGGCAGATCTCTTTTCCAACAGTAATTCATGGATCTCCAGACTGTTTTCATCAAACCAGTCTTTGTTTTTATTTGTGGAGAAACCTGGGACCTCCTCAATAGTCTGCAGGATGCTGGTTTTGAAATTTTCCCATAGAGCATCTGAGGAGAGATCCGTGAATCATCTGCGACCTTCGAGTCTTAACTGGAGATTCGCCTGGAAGGTGGCCTTTACTTCAGCTGACTAGATGTTACCGATCTGTAACTTCTTCTTTGGGGCTCCTTTCCTCTTTGGTTTAGGATTGAAGTGGAGTCGAAGTTTGCAGCGCACCAGACGGTGGTCCATATTACATTCTGCGCTGGGCATCACTTGGGTGAGCAGGTCATCTTGAAGGTCTTGCTGGCGCACCAGAATATAGGCTATAAGATGCCAGTCCTTTGACCGAGGATGCATACAGGTTGTCTTTAGTCTGTCTTTCTGCTGGAAAACTGTATTGGTGATGGTGAGTTTCTGCTCAGTGCAAAACTCTAGCAGAAGGCACCCGTTGTCATTGTAATTTCCAAGACCATGATTGCCCAGTACCCATTTCCAAGCTTCTGAATCCTTGCCTACTCTGGCATTGAAATCACAGAGGATGATGACCTTGTCATCTGCAAGGGCGTTTTGTACAAGATTGCGCAGGTCGGTGTAAAGCCTGTCCTTTTCTGACAATTGTAGAATGCTGTTTGTTTTGAAGTGGGAGGCACATAAAAATGATGCGGTCAGAGTGACCCTTTGGCAGTTTATCTAGTTTGACTGTGCGGATCACAACACAATGTGGCAAGTTTTTATCGAGATGGGAGTCCCAGATCATCTCATCCTCCTCCTGAGGAATTTGTATATGGACAAGAAGTCACGATCAGAACCAAAACATTGGACAACAGAATGGTTCAAGATAGGAAAAGATGTGTGACAAGGTTGTATATTGTCAACTTATTTATTCAACTTATATGCAGAGTACATCATTAAGGGGTTGGATGAGTCCAAAGCCAGAATCAGTATTGCTGGAAGAAACATCAACAACCTCAGATACGCTGTTGATACTACTCTGATGGCTGAAAGTGAGGAGGATCTAAAGGACCTATTAATGCATGTAAAAGAAGAAAGTGCAAAAGCTGGCCTGCTGCTCAACTGTAAAAAGACTAAGTTAATGGCAAACGGCAATAACAGTTCCTGGAAAATAGATAAAATAGGGGAAGAAGTGGAGGCAGTGACATATTTTATTTTCCTGGCATCCAAGATCTCATCAGATGGTGACTGTAGCCATGAAATTAAAAGACATTTGATTTTGGGGAGGAAAGCTACGGCAAGTCTGGACAAGCTAGTAAAAAGTAAAGACATTACACTATCAACTATGGTATTCCCAGTAGTAACATACGGATATGAGTGCTGGACCATAAAAAGGCTGAGCGCCATAGTATTGATGCCTTTGAATTGTGGTGTTGGCGAAAACTGCTTAGAATCCCTTGGACTGCGAGAAGATACAATAAATCAGTACTCCAGGAAATCAAGACAAACTGTTCACTGGAAGCTATGATCATAAGGCTGAAGCTCAATTATTTTGGCCATATCATGAGAAGACAGGATTCCCTAGAAAAGACTCTAATGCTGGGAAAGATTGAAGGCAGAAGAAGAAGGGGATGACCAAGGCGGAGATGGATAGATAATATCATTGAATCAATCAACATCAACTTAATCGAGCTCAGAGAGGTGGTGAGTGGCAGATGTACCTGGCGTGCTGCGGGCCATAGGGTGATAGAGAGTTGGACACGACTGAATGACTAAACATCAACAACAATGTCCACATGGATAGGATATCAGTTACTACATCAGTTACTCAGAGTGGAGGATATCTTACTCTGTGGAATTCTTAAAAGTGTAAATTTTAGGTTTTAATTTATTAAGAAGGATGAACTTAATTAGCCTACTACCAATGTTTTCTTTAATGAAAACTGTAAAGTAGAAAGTGTCTCTTTTATCGGTTCATCCAAACAAGAAACTGAGAAAGTACACATGTTCCCCAGTATGTAATTATTTAATTGTTACACTTGTTTTTCAGGTTTTGAAAAAAAGTAAAGAGAACGGAATGAATATTCAAGTAGAGGCTTTTGATAATAATGGTAAGAAAAATAAATTTCCATAGCTTTTGAGTAAGAGTAATGACCCAAGAATAGGGTTTTTTTTCTCCCTCTGCCAATGAATAAGACTGATTCAAACTGAGTGACACTTACAGAAATTCAAAGATTTATTTGGATCTATTCAACAAAAACATTATAAAAAAAAAAAATATTACTTCTGTGTAAGAAATCATTAAAGCAATAACAGAGCTCTCACCGAGATATATTTAATTTTATAATAGTGAATTTCCATGGGGTTTCTAACATTGTATTATTATTATTATAAATAATAATAATACTTTGGCTAAAATCAGTTGGATCAAATTGACATAAGTACTACAGAAAGGCTTGTAGAAACATGGAACAGAGGTCCACCAGGAATAATTGAAACACATAAAATAATGGGCTTTAAAAATGTTAGGGATGTGCATCAGGCTACTCATGTATAATTATGTACAAAGCGCTGGGGCCTACAACATGGTAGAGGCCTACTCTTTTTGGCAGGAGCATCAAGTAAAGGGAAATATTCATTTATTAGGGGAAGCGGACAGATTTATATTGATCCCTACATAGTGCATAAAGTAGTTGCAAGTGGAGGGGGGGCAGTTATTTTGCTCTGGTGACGTCAATTCACTGGTTCTGCCACTGAATAGGATTGACCTTTTTTATATGGACTGGATGAACCCCTTATAAGCTTTACCTTTCAACATGCATGCTAAGACAGAGTGGTAGTACATTCCTGGGTATGTGTATAACATTTCTCATACTGAGGCAGCTTAGGTTAACATCACCAATAAGGAGGTTGAAGGTTTTCTTCAGGAACTGCATGATCCCTTTAAATATGGGCGTAGGAGCCAAAAAAAAACTTGGGTGGGGGGGGGGGGATAAAGTTTAAAGAGACAAAAAAAACTGTGGTCCTGAGTGTTGCAATTCAACTCTACTTCCATGACAGGCCTCAGGGGTGAATCTACAGTCGGCGGAGGGGGGGGGGGGGGGGGGGGTAGCAGTGCTGCAGGGCTCATCAAAAATGTTTTTTTGTTTACATTTTCAATGCCCCTGGGCCCCATACACCCACCTGCCCTCTGATATAAATAAAAATGATATATGTACTACACAAGCTAAAGATCCGGCCCCACGCTGTTGATAGGCAGTAACCTTGAATCGGCTGTACCTGGGTTGGACTCCTAGTTTGTGTATAATCCAACCCTAGCTTTGCTCAAAGCTGTTTTATACAGCGTGTATATGCCTAAGGGAAGCCATGTTTAATATGGTTATGGATTGCAAGAGTAAAGCCTTTGTGGGCACATTTGCATATCCCTGTCAAGATTCCCCAGCGTGCAGTGTAATAACTGTATTTCTCGGAATTCTGGGCAAGTTTTTTAACTTGTTTTAGCACAAATGTACTATTTGTTTACTAAGATACTTATACTAGCAAAAGTATTCACCCCCTTGGCATTATTTGTGTTTTGTAGCCTCACAACCTGAAATTAACATGGATTGTTTGAGGATCTGCATAATTTAATTTACAGAAAATGCCCACAACTTTGAAGATGTTTTTTTTTATTGTGAAGCAAACATCAAATAGGTCAAAATAACAGAAAAAGTCAATGTGCATAACTATTCACCCCCCCCCCCCCCCCCCCCTAAGTCAATACTTTGTAGAGCCACCTTTTGCGGCAATCACAGTTTTGTATAAGTCTCTATGAGCTTACCACATCTTACCACTGGGATTTTTGCCCATTCCTTCTTGCAAAACTGCTCCAGCTCCTCAAGTTGGATGGTTTGCGCTTGTGAACAGCAATCTTTAAATCTGACCACAGATTTTCTATTGGATTGAGGTCTGGGCTTTGACTAGGCCATTCCAACACATTTACATGTTTCCCCTTTAACCACTCAAGTGTTGCTTTAGCAGTGTGTTTGGGGTCATTGTCCTGCTGGAAGGTGAACCTCCGTCCTAGCCTCAAATCACGCACAGAGTGGTATAGGTTTTGCTCAAGAATATCCCTGTATTTACCACTATCCATCTTTCCCTCAGCACTGACAAGTTTCCCAGTCCCGGATGGTGTTTTTTGTGTGATGTGATGTGTTGGGTTTGTGCCAGACATAACGTTTTCTTTGATGGCAGAAAAGTTCAATTTTAGTCTTATCAGACCAGAGAACCTTCCTTCATACATTTTGGGAGTCTCCCACATGCCATTTTGCAAACTCAAAACATGCCATTTTTGTTGAAAGTAATGGCTTTCTTCTGGCAGCTCTGCCATAAAGCCCAATTCAATGTAGCGTACGGCGTATTGTCGTCTTATGTACGGATACTCCAGTCTCTGCTGTGGAACTCTGCAGATCCTCCAAGGTTTCCTTAGGTCTCTGTGCTGCCTCTCTGATTAATGTCCTCCTTGCCCGGTCCATGAGTTTTGGTGGGCTGCCGTCTTTTGGCAGGTTTGCTGTTGTGCCATGTTCTTTCCATTTGGTTATGATAGATTTGATGGTGCTCATGGGAATCATCAAAGTTTTGGATATTTTTTTATAACCTAAACCTGACTTGTACTTTTCAACAACATTGTCCCTTACTTGTTTGGAGAGTTGCTTGGTCTTCATGGCAGTGTTTGGTTAGTGGTGCCTCTTGCTTAGGTATTGCAGCCTCTGGGGCCTTTCAAAAAAGTTGTGTATATGTAATGACAGATCATGTGACACTTAGATTGCACACAGGTGGACATAATTTCACTAATTATGTGATTTCTGAAGGTAATTGGTTGCACCAGAGCTTTTTATGGGTTTCATAACAAAGGGGGTGAATACATACGCACAAGCCAATTTTCTGTTTCCTATTTCGAAAAAATAGTTTTATGTATATATTTTTCTCATTTCACTTCACCAACTTAGACGATTGTGTTCTGATCCATCACATAAAATTCAGATTAACAAAACATTGAATTTAAGGCTGTAATGTAACAAAATAGGTATAAAGTCAAGGGGGTGAATACTTTTGCAAGACAGTGTATACATCACCACAACCCCGTACGACTTACACAGTGAGCGCCGAAGGGGCTCATTGCACTGGTGGAGATAAGCACCATAGGTGCTCATCCCTACAACCCTGCACAACTAAGGCAGTGACAGCCGAAGGTGGTCATTGCGCTGGTGGAGATGAGTGCCATAGACGCTCATCCCTACGACCCGCGGGTCTACAGTTCAACAGAAATCTACGACCCGCAGGAGTACAGTTCAATAGAAATCTTAATTATTAAATTCACAGTGCGAGCCCCGTAGCAGGTCGAAAAAAATTGAGTTTAAGAATTACGGCCTGCAACACTTTGCAAAGGAACGCTGGGAAATAAATACAACCCGCGGGACTTTGGAAAAAAAAATACGACTTACATAAAAAAGAAATACGACCCGCAGGACTAGATAAATAAGAGGTTGAAAAAATACGAAGTTAATGGCAGAACCGTGCACATAGAAAAACACACAAAAAAAAAACTAAGAAAAAAAAACCATAAAAACATCCCACACAGCACTGGGGACAGCCAGGACGTCTGAGTGAGGTTGCTCGCGAATTTAAGTTGAATTTCACGAGTTTCGAGTATGCGAAATAAAAAATGGCGGCCGAAAAAAACTAAAATGAGGCCAAGCACATCAAATTAAAAAACATACTCGGAACACTTACCCAACTCAGTAACACTCCAGGCGGGATGTAACACACATCCTGCGACATATAGCACATACAAAATCAATACTATTTTCTATGGAAGAAGTAAGTACGTTGCACGCAAATTGATGGCGGGAACGCAAATAGCGCATGAGCATTGATTTATAACGGTTTCTGCTTCGGCTCACACTCTATAAATACTGTAAACTTTCCAGATTTTTCTCCATTTTTCCTCAGGTAATGAACAGTGTAACTGGTTACTTCTGAAGCAAATTGATTATCACTTTAGAAGTTTAAAATCTGCAAATTACACCAAATAGGTAAGCTATAATTAATTATTAAATAATAAATTAATAACTTAAAATGTATATATATATATATATATATATACTTTCAAATATTGCCAATAACAACATTATTCATGTACAGTAACATTGAAAATATATATTCATTTTTATAATTAATTAATAAATTAAGAATGTATAAAAAAATTAGGTTTTCAATATTGTTAAAAACAACTACGGTATATTAATGTACAGAAGCAATTAGAACACATTGTTCATGTATAGTAAGATTTAAAAGACAGATAAATGCTTAGGTGGGGTAAAATGGTGTAAATTTTACAGAAGAAAAAAGGAGAAATTTAAACAAGAAAATAGCTTTTATAAAGACATATTTTACAAAATAATTTATGCTTTTACAAAAAAAATCAATTTTTTTGTCATTTTCTCTGCCTGAACAGTGTCACTGACTAATTTGCAGCACTGCACGGTTTAACACAGACTGTAAAATCTGCAGAAATTTACAGACAACAAATTAAATCCAACAGGTAATGTACAAAAATACAATAAATTGAAAACTTACAGCCTTATTAAAATGGGATTCAGTAAATTTAAAAGGGCTCTATTTAAGCACACAGCATATTTTATTTACAGAAGTTTTTAGTTAGTGAAGACCTTGCTTTTGGATAGAAGTTCACTAACTAAAAACTTCTGTAAAAAAATATGCTATGTGCTTAAATAGATCCCTTTTAAATTTACTGAATCGCAATTTAATAAGGCAGTTACTTCAACATTTGCATCTCTGTCTATCATTTGCAACAGACACTGCCTGACTACTGGCAGCAGGGGACCCTCTGTCATTTATAGACAACTAATTCAACAAAACAGGTACAGTATAAGAAGTAAAACAAACAAAAAAAATCTATCCTGTTTGGTGTGGGCCAATGTGAAAATGCACTGCAACCTAACTAACCCTCTAAGGCTGACCCCATAACTTACAACCCTAATGCCAACATTATACCCAAAAAAAAAACTAACCCTAACCCCTAATGCCAACAGTACTGCACACAAAACAGAAAATAACCATGCTGTTAACATAAACAAAATGAAAGACTATATATTATTTTAAGGGCGCAAACCTCTAAGCCCAACTACATACCCTAAACACCTAATGAGAACAGTAGCGCACAAAAAACACAAGTAAAGCCATAATGACAACACTGCCACACACAAAACAGGATAACACAAGAAATGCTGTTAACATATACAAAATAGAAGGACCTATCATGTTTGGCGTGTGCCTTTCACAAAATAGACTGCAGTCTAACTAATGTGCTAAATCCAACCTCATAAAGCTAACCCCATGATGCAAACAGCGGTGCACACAAAACAGGATAGAAGAAAAAATAATCAAAACAAAATATCTAAAAGTGCATTTCAACAAGAAAAATAAAGAAACCAGCAAATGTACTAATGTACTATTTGTATTTACAGATTAATATGGCAGATATTGAAAAGAAAGAGGAAAAGAAAAAACGTCTAACTAGACAATGTCATGGGCAGATCAACAGACCCCTGAGCAAAAGGAAATTCAACGACAAAATGAACGGAACAGACTCGCAAGCAAAAGACTTGCGGCTGACAAACTAGCATCCAAGCCCAAGAAGGAAACTAAAAAACAAAAGCATTTAGAAAAAGTTGCTGAACAATCTGATAAGAATTCTAATGATGATTTAGAGAGTCATATTGATATATGTTCTCACAATTGTCCTTTACTTAAAACTTTAACAGTAGAGGTTCATAATTGTGATAATATGAATATTGTCTGTCAGTTTTGTGGGGCTTATCATTTCAAACAGGAAAGACCCAGAGAAGGCCAGTTCATTAGTTGCTGTCAAAAAGGCAAGGTAAGACTTCCAGAAAGACAACACTTCCCAACATAATTAAAAAGCATTATGACTGAGCCTACTTTCCCTAATTATCCAAATTTCAAAACAAACATAAGATTGTAAAATAGTGCCATATCCTTTGCATCTATGGGTGCAACATTAGCTGCTAATGCGCCAGGACATGGCCCTTACTGTTTCAAAGTACAAGGACAAATTTACCATTGTACTTCTCATTTACATTCAGAAGAAGAGGAGCAAAGAAAATGTGATCAACTATATGTCCTAGATACAGTGGAAGCTGATGAACAATGTATGCAGCTTCCAGAAAATAAAAATTGCTTACCCATTGTGTTTATAGAGCTTGATAAAATTATTGCCCAAAACCCATACACTCAAACTTATAAAAAATTGTCAGAAATAGAACAAAAACAAATAACACATGCAGAATTACATCAATTACCAATCCCAAAAGTCAATATGGCTCTTAAAAGAGATAGCCATACTGACTAACGCTGCTACAACTTACCAACATCAAATGAGGTTGCAATGGTCTTTCAAAATGACGAGGGAGAACCACCATTTCAAAGGTATATTCGAATATATCCCAGAAATGAGGAGCAACCTTACATCAACATAAGTATCTTACGTACTAATTTAGATCCAATGACATATCCCATTTTGTTCCCAATGGGGGAGCCGGATGGCAACCAAAATTATGACTTGACAGTTACCCAAATTCGAAAGTACGTGTCAGAAATAATATTTCCATGCCTGAATTTAAAGTGGCTCAAACTGCCATTCGAGATGGATTTAATCCCATTTTATGTGGTGGAATACTGACACAACAATGGATCATTGATTCATATTTGCAAGTTGAGGCAAATAATTTAAACTTCATAAAATATCAACAAGATATACTAAGTGTAGAACAGTATTGTGGACTGATGGTTTTATGTTGATGAGGTAGCTGCAGAGAGCTTGCAGCTGGCAAAGCCATCATTTTACCGTCTTCTTTCCAAGGATCTCCTCGCAATATGCAAGAAAGATACAATGATGCTATGGCTATTCTAACTAAAGTTGGAAAACCAGATTTATTTATTACATTTACATGTAATCCACAATGGCCAGAGATTGTACAGAATCTGCTAATTGGACAAACTGCTTCCTATAGACCAGATTTCGTGGCAAGAGTCTTCAAAATCAAATTAACTGAATTATCAGGTGACATAACCTTAGAATTTAAAAAAAGAGGCCTTCCACATGCACATATGCTTATAATCCTTCAAGAGAAATATAAATTGGATACTGGTGAAAAAGTGGATTCAGTGATTATTGCTGAACTACCAGATCCAGAAATACATGGACTATATGAGATTGTAACTCATCGCATGATTCATGGACCATGTGGAGATATTAATCCACAATCACCATGTATGGAAAATAAAAAATGCACTAAAGAATTTCAAAAAGATTATAGAGACAAAACCTATGCTATTTGTGATGGCTATCCATTATATAGAAGAAGAGAAGGCCAAAATACCATTATTTGTGGAAAAAAAGTTGATAACAGATATGTGGTGCCATACAATCCCCATTTGCTCATGAAGTATAATGCTTGCACTTCTATAAAATCCATTAAATATGTCTACAAATAAAGGCTATGATGCAGCTATTGTAGTCGTCAAAAGTGCAGAACATCCAGAACAAAGTTAGCTATTACATGATGAACTTGCATCTCATGTAGATGCTCGATGTGTAAGTGCGCCAGAAACAATGTGGCGTCTTCTCAAATTTGAAACGCATGATCGCTCACATGCAGTATATAAATTAGCTGTACATTTGCCCCAAAGACACTTAGTTTATTTCAATGTTAAAAATTAAAGAAATGTTTTGACACAAAGTGAGCATCGACAAACTACAAGAACTGCGTGGTTTCAATTCAATTGTACTGACTTGGAGGCAAGGGAATTGTTATACATTGACATTCCATATAATTATGTTTTTGTTAATGGATTATGTCAGAAAAGAAAAACCTGTGGAAATAAAATTATAACTAGAATTTACACTGTAAGTCCAAGAGACCTTGAAAGTTTCTGCTTACATTTACCCCTTTTAAATGTTTCTGGTGCACAAAGTTTTGAACTGTTAATGACACAGTTTATGACATATTTCATTTAGCTGCGCGACACAGAAACTTCCTTGCTGATGATACAGAATGGGAAAGATGTCTAGAAGAAGCAGCACTGTGTCAAATGCCACAGTAGATGAGAGAACAATTTGCATTCATTTGCATCTTCTCAAATGATCCAAATTCATTAGCTTTGTGGTACAAATTTAAAACAAATTTGTCTGAAGACTTTTTGCAATGATACAATGAGCCTTTTGCAGAATTAAAAGCATTACTTGAAATTCAAGAGGTCTTTCTTTCTCATGGATTAAATTGTGCAAATTTAAACATTATCACTTGGTAATGACAAAAAAACTCAGACAAACTTTTCAACTGAATTTATTAATTCATTAACTCCATCTGGAATGCCACCACACATTTTGCAGTTAAAAAAAGGTGCAGTTGTCATGTTACTGTGAAATATGACCCCCAAAAAAGGACTATGTAATGGGACCAGATTAATTGTTCAAGAACTGAAAGACCATTTCATAAATGCAGAAATTCTCAATGCTACCCATAATGCGAGTTTTCATACCAAGAATAAATTTGGCACCAAGTGAAAGTAGCTTGCCTTTTGTACTTCAGCATTTTGTGCTTTTCCCATCATCATGGCATTTGCCATGACCATTAATAAATCACAAGGACAAACTTTTAAATCCATTGGAATCTTTTTAGAAGAGCCAGTATTTGCTCATGGTCAACTGTATGTTGCATTTTCAAGATGCAAGAATCCAGAGGAAATTAAAGTTTATATTGAAAACAACCAAAGTCAGGGTGATTTATTAGATAATGGACGATTTTTTTACAAAAAACATTGTCTGCTATGAAGTACTGTAAATTAAATTAGAAAAAATAAATAAATAAAACTAATCTACAAATAACCGAATTAAATAAGCAACATTGCTCTTATATCTTATATCAAATTCACAAAAAATAGCACAACAAATATAGAGAACAATTTATGTCACTCAGACTCTTTTTAGAGGACCACTATTTTGCTAAGGAAACTCTATAAAATGGCAAAAAACATAGAGAACGGTGGTTATACCCCGCGTATGAACTTTGATGTCTGGCGGTCTCTTTTTAGAGGACCACTATTTCACTCAGGAAACTCTATGTGCCATTTACTACAAGAATAAAAAAAGTGAAAATAAAAAATGTTAGTATTGTTAAAAATAATTGGTTGACCACTGTTTCCAATATAACTTGCATGTTACAAAGCTTTGTGTAATGGTTCACAATACGTATTCATACAAATTTCATGCATTGTTTTATTATTACTACATACATGACAATTAAAAAGCTTAATATGGTTTAACAGTTGTTGAAATACAATAATTATAATTTGTGTACCTCTTTGTAGATAACAAAAAGGTTAAGAGTGTCAGAGACTCACATTGTGGGGCAAACAGCATTCCCAGCTTTAAAATGTTATTGACCGTCATTTTTTGACGGGCAAGTTGCTAGTATAAAATACATTATGGGTCAAAGCTTTCATGGAAAATACATACTGCTGCATAGCACTGGCACAAATCGGATAATTCACGATTAAGTTTAATTTTGTTATTTTTGTCCCCCCTCCCCCATCCCCACAAATTCCTACGCCCATGCCTTTGAATCCATGTACATAGATGTACTAGCTCAATGCCACAGCTGCTTGAAACTTAGTTTGCACCAAGTCATATCTGGATTTTGAACATGTTATTATTTCACATATTAACCCCTTTTTTCTTAACAATAATTACTCTTTTTGATTTCTTAAAAAACATTCTGTTAAAATATAATATTTGAATATTTAGCTGCCATGATGTTTGTCTTCAGTACTTACAAAAGACGGGCCTTTTATATGGCATGTATGCATTGTTTTATATATTCTAGTTAAAGTGGCAGTAGCACTTATCAAACAAGAAAGAAATATGAATTATAGTGACTATTCAAATTCTCTGCTGTTTATATATATCAATGTAATTTTTTTTATAGCCAGAGATATGGGCCATTCACAGAGGCAAGGGGAAATCCTGCCAGCATGGGGCCCGTCCTGGAAAAGGGTCCAATGCTGGAATGCATTTTTATAAATACATATGTTAGTGGTACAAAGGTGGGCTGTAATTCCAAAGTCTTTGAAATCTAATAATTTAAAAACAGAACCAAATTAAGATATTTCCCTTCCACATGTACCGTTAATATAAAGGCTATTGGAGATGGGTACCCTGGCTATTATATTTGTACTGGGCCCCAAGAGTTCTGATGGCCGACTAGCCAAACATAAAACAGACAGGAACAATAGTGTTAATTCATGTGTTAAATAACATACACATCACCAGCTTTTAAAGGTCTTTAGAATGTCTTCTTGATGACATGATATCATTACATATAGAACCCTGAAGTAGTATTACCATGGTTAGTTCAGATATTGAATTACTCTTGCAGTTTGCAGCTTTTTGTGCATGTCACTTTCTTTCTGCTTTATATTCATTAAGCTTTGCAAGAACTGCAAAGCAAATTGGTGAAGGCTGCAATACTTATGGGAAATATGGCCATCACAGCCCAACAATAGCTGAGTGAATGTACCAGTTGAGTTTTATTCCGATTTAATTCATGTGATTGATTATCCTTTTGAGAGTACATGAACTCTGCACAGAAATCTGCTAAATACTCTATGAAGCTGCACAAATCAATATGTGCAACCATCCAGGGGTGTAGAGATGGCTTTAATTTTTGGTAAAAAATATTTTAGAAATATTGTTTGAAATAAAGAAAAAAGTGTTTTTACACTAATCTAAAAATGCATAATATGTGCATATGTTAATTGCTGTGTTTTTATCAGTGTACAATGATTGAATAACCCTGAAATAACTCTGAATACTGTGTATTTTAGGACTGACCCCATTACATTACGCAGTTCTTGCTCATAATGTTACAATGAAGGAACTTGGAAGGAAAACCCTTTACGGAGATGTGAAGAAAGTTCTGAATTTCAAGAAGGCTAGTCTGTTAGATGGAATCTCCTGCTTACTAAAAATGGGGGCCGACCCACTGACAAGGGTATGTAAAGTGCATTGTGTTTTTTAATAAGTTACTCATTAAGTACACACTACTTACAAGTTGAGGATTTGGTTCGATTCCAGTCAGAGAACCAAGAAGCTATGCAGGGTTGGGCCTGGTCAGTACTTGGATGGGAGGCTACCTAGGAATATCAGGAGCTGTATGCTGTAGCCCACTGGAGAAGGAACTTGAAACCCACTCCAGTGTCTCTACCATGAATACCAAGTGGATCAGCATGGTGTGTTGCGGTCCACGTGGTCATGGAGAGTCGGACACGACTGAACGATGCAAACACACACGAATACTGGTGCTAAGAACATTGATGCATAATTACAGCATTACATCATGTTAGTGAATAAAGCTCAGTAGCCTTTGGTGCTCATTGCAAGCCTCTGGGTTGGTGTATTTTTAGTTGTCAGAGCCCCTTTGGTGCTTATTGCAAGGCCCATACTTATCGCCTTTTGGCGCTCATTGCAAGGCTCTCCCCTGGTGTCGTTTTGCTCCTCTGAGCACCCTTGGCACTCCTTGTGAGGCGTGCAGTGAACGGCTTTGGTATTTAGTGCGAAACTGTCGTGTGGTGTTTTGTAATTTTTTCTGTATATGTATTTTTGTAATTATAATTAATTAATTACTGAACTGATTACTGAATTAATATACTTTACCTATTTGTAATGAATATATGCAGCAACCAATATGCTGAAGAGCTAACAATCTGTTTTGATGTTCCTTCAGCAAACAATGTAGATTTTCAGTATTGGTGAGTTGAGGTGTAAGTGTCAGTAATGTGTGCAGTGTGTAGTGTAAATAGGCTGCGTGCGCGAGGGGAAACCATTTGTGTAGCTGTGTAGTTCCGCACTTTGTAAGTTAGTGTTGTAAAATGGCGGCGATTGTGTATGTGGTACGCGGGTGTGGATGATTTTGCGTCCTTCCTAATAATTTATTTTGTAGCTCGTACGGGGTTGTGTAAAGGTCGTATGTGTGTGGCTGTGTTTTGTAGGTTTAGGGGTCGTGCATTCTTGGTTTCATTTTTTTTCGGCTGCCATTTTTTCTCACGCTTAGGGGATTTTCGAGTGCCTAAACTCTTGAAATTGGACTTACATTGAGGTGTAACCTCACTTCCAGACATCCTGGGTGTCCCTCCTTGCTGTGTGTGATGTTTTTATTTTATTTTTGTTTGTATTTTCTGTGTTTTTTGGTGTGCGCACTTCGGCCGTTAAGTTCTTATTTTTTTGCGGCTCAAATTTTTTGTTCTGTAAGTTGCGGTTTCCTTTTGTAAGTGTTACGAGACATATTTTTTTTAATGCAATTTTTTCAAAGTGCTACAGGTGTCGCACCAGCGCAGTGAGAGCCTTCTGCACTCCCTGCCTAAGTACTACGGGGTCGTAGGGATGAGTGCCTATGTCACTTATCTCCACCAGCGCAGTGAGCGCCTTTGGTGCTCCCTGCCTAAGTGCTACAGGCTCGTAGGGATGAGCGCCCGATTAGCAACGGATTTTGACAAGCCCGCGCTGCTGAGAACTATATATGTGATAAGAGTTAAAGGGCCATTGTTCAATGAAAACATTGGACTGCAACTGAATAAGGACTGCAACTATTTTATTGACTTATATGTCTTCCATCTTCTTTTATTAAGGAACCAAAGACTGGACAAACACCCTTTGACTTGGCCAGTGCAGATAACAACTCAGAACTTACTTCCTTCTTCCAAAAGATATACCCAAATATACAAGATTCACTAAATGAGGTACAGTGCAGTATTTTAATGTAGTTTATTTCTACTCTGTGTGAATTATATATAAAATATTAAATTGTTGCTTTAAAACTTAGTCTAATTAACACTTTGATAACAACCCATATTTTTTGCAATCCTGACAATGCAAACTCATTTCCCCCCAAGGCTACTGTACAAATAGTTTTTTTTGAGAATTTAATTTCAGGCTTCAGTGACTAAAAGTGATTTTTTTGGTAGTGTATGAAATAAATTGTATTAAAAAATACAAAAATAAACATTTAAACAGTTTCCCTAAAGTTTGGTGAATTTCTTGCATTTGCAGCCCCAGTGATTTGCCCCTGTTACCCCCCAGTCCCAGGGATGTATCCCATCACCTCGCCCAGCCCCAGTGAATTACCCAATTACCTCCCCCAGCCCCAGTGAATTGCCCCTGTGATCTCTCCCAGCCCCAGTGAATTGCCCCATTACCTCCCCCAGCACCTGAGATCTCACCATACCCCAGCGAATTGCATGCACTCACTCACACAGACACATGCACAACCTCAAATGTTGCAGGTCATTGCAGGACCATAAATCAAGCATAAATGCTCATTCGCCTAAAAAACAGAATAGAATAGGAAAAAGAAGCTGAAATGTTTGGTTTCAGTACAATTATAATTTGTCAGAATTTATCAAGGAGAGGGTGTATGTCTAAAGAAAAACTGTGAAACAGCTTAAGAATTTTTATTTGAATGTCAATTCATGGTCCTTTAGGGACCCAGTTTAGCAGTTTAGCAGCCTCATCTATGCTGGCTGCAAACAGCATTGTGCAGAAAATTGTACCCTAAGAAGCCTAGTTCAATCCTGGGGGTGTAAATACCACTTTTGCAACAGTTTTTTTTTATGCAAAGCTAAAAAAAAAAACATAGTGCATGCAAATAAATGTAATCATACACTACTAATTCCCCTCTATCAGATGCATTTATAACCCAGCTACCTTTAAAGGGACACCCAACAGTCCCATAGACAAGCCATTCAGTTTTTTCACAAATACATGTATAGTAATATATTTAGATGAAACCTAGATTTTTTTTTTTACTTTTGATTGAAAAATTGTTAAAAACCCACTATTATCATAGTACACAAATAATTTACATTTGTCCTGTGAGCATAAAAGAGTGTATTATAGAGTTATAAATCATAATGTTCCACATAGGTCATGCATATGAAGGTTGAATAAATGATTATCAAAATGTACTAATTGTGCATCTATATTTTCTACAGAGTCATACATTGTCTAACATGCTTCATATGATGGTGGAAGAGTCACTCCTAAATCAGCAAGATTGATCATGTGACATTTTCTTGAATTGCAATCACAAGTTTCTTGGTATGTTATCTTGCTGAATAATAGCTATAAATGTCTTTGCAGTGGATTAACATCATAATATTATCCTTAGTTAGGAAGATAATTAGATGAATAGTACTAAAATCATCCGAAAAACAGAAGGAGCCTGCATTAAGAAAAACATAGATTGCAGTCATATATGGATTATATCTACTTTCTGTATTGTTTATTTAAATCTTTTCAAACTATTTAATATTTCCAAGATACAAAAACATGTAATGGAATAGCCAATCTCTGTAATTTCTGCATGAAAAATACACAAGCTGTAGAAATAATACATTAGAGTGAGTCATGGGTGGAGATATATCCTCCATAGTGGTTCGTAGACTGCATAAATTATTTTATATTCATTTGAATTCCATTTCATTTATATACTAAATTCAGGGTTAACCCATTGACATACAGGAAGGAGGGATAGGGTATAACCCTTCAAGTTTGGTGGGACATAGCTTATTTCTACCCTGCATTGTTTGGTTTCAAGCTTCCTGATAATATCTCAATCTCCCAGGTAGACAGTTTCAAGCTGACGTCATAAGTAACATTCAGCATATAAGAAACTGCAACATTTCTACAATTATTTCCCAATATTTAAAAAGTTGGTATTATAGACTAACAAAAAAATGATTTGAAATCAAATGCTAAATGTGTATTTTTGACACAAGCATAAAATATTATAACCCATTAGTTGGAGCTAGAGAATAGAGGGTTCCAGTGCAAAAATAATTTTGCCCCCCCCCCCCTCTGGAGGGGTTAAACATTTTTTTGCCCTTGCTCCCCCCCCCATACCAACTAACTTCACTTCCCCAAAAACCCTCACATAACTGCACTCCTCCCCAAGACCCTTTCCCATAGCTGCTCCTTCCCAATACACCCTGCCTGACACAGCACTGAGGAGGAACCTGATGTATTGCACCCCCTGCACCATTGGTAGCTTCGCCCCTGTTATAAGCTATTGTATAGTCATTATGTCACCCGTAATGTATTATTAATATTATTTTATGTTTTATTTTTATAGCACTAACAGATTCCTTAACATTAGGAGTACAATATACAATGCACATATTTACATACATTAGAAGATGGATAAAGTAAGACACATTTGTACATACACAGTGGATAGGAGGAGATGGGTGGCCTGCTCCCTGGAAAGCTTACAGTCTAAGAAGTGACGTAAGAGAGCTAGTGGGTAGATTAATGATGAGGGATTGGTATACCAACCAGAATGGGAACCTAGTATAATACCTAGTATAATTATTTATTCAGTGATTTATTTAAAGACTCTGAAGTACTGGATGTGCAGTGTAGTGTCCTAGCCTATGAGGACCACATCTCAACAGCACATTACTGATAGGTTAGCATTAGACTCAGCACTTCAAGTACAGCAGAGTGTGTGCCTTTGTGAGCTGTAGAGACCAGACCCAAGCAGGTACTATTTGTTTAATCTTAGGCCGTAAAAACAGAGCTCACAAGCACTTCCTAATAAAATAAAAAAAAGTAAATAAAAGTAAATAGATACACAATTATATTAGATACCTTGTAAAATCTAGAAACTTTTCCTATCCCTTTAAGCACATTTTAACAATAAACTATAACAAATATAATCAGTTATTCTTGTCTATAATAAAACACACTCGTTTCTCTTTTACAGACACTGGCAATGATTAAGGTGTAATGAAGATGATTAAATCCAGTGGAAAAGCTTTAATTTACCAAAAATGATTTTGTGTTGATCCTAAGAACACAGATGATTTGTCAACATAGATTTTCAAATATTGTAAATGCTGATATTTTAATGTGTAAAATTAATAAATGTGTACAAAATAAAGAAAAACATATTTTGCCAAAAATAAACTTGTGTTTGTTTAATTGAGGACATTTTTAGAGCAATTAGAACATGTTTAATGTGAATTAGTTGAATATTTAAAAAAGTGTATTTCCCTATGGTAAACAAATATTGAAGTTTGTCATTTTGAGATGTCAGTCAGCTATTTGTTGCAGTCAGGAAGATTTTTTGTTAAAGGGACATTTATCTCACTATAAGTGCTCTTCATTGTACGAAAGAGTACAAGACTCGATGTTAAAGTAATCTATTGAATTTTTTTTAACTTAAACTAAGAACAGCTAAACATTTGCAGTCTTAGGTTTGTTTACAGACACACTGCTGGCTCCGTGAACAGACATAATTATATATATATATTTTTTTTTTTTGCTTTCAAATATTTATTTAAATTTCACATATATACAAACACAAGGAAAAAGCAAGCAAAAAAAAACATTTAAAATTGACACATTCATACCCTCCAATTCGTTACATGTAAGAAAAGGAGAATTTTTAACAAATTTCCAAAACAATTTGGGATTGGGTTGGCATATTAGAGTAATACCTTTTCCATTCAATATAGAGATAGTACTTTTTGGCATTCATGATGTTTTAATCAGTACAACAAGACACCTAAATATAACAATTCATATGTAGAGTATATTATAATACCATTTTATCACAAATTCTAGGTGGTCCATTGGACCTACCTGCCAATAGAGTTTACTCCTTTTATTACGCTTTTCCCTTTTCCTTTCCTTTTTTCTCCCTTCTCTTTCCCCCTTCCTTCTGCAAGTTTTGTTGTATATTATAAATTTACAGCCTAGCATGTGACAGGTACCATTACAAATATCTTTATTGCTAGAAAGACCATTCAATAGCGGTGACACCCGCATCCATAAGCAGGCCTTCCAGAGGATTTATACTTGATTCTCTAGATGTTACCACAATCTAACTTATATTCATAAATGAACATTGAAAAACAAACAAAAACACACAAACAAACAAACCACCAAAAGAAAAAAAAAATATTCCTAATCTCTGTTCGCGAGGCGAGGGAGCGGAGGAAGCCGGGGGGGAGGGAAGAGGCGGAACAATACTAATTTTGGTCACACTCACCCACTAGACTTATTGTCCCATATTTTCCATTTATATCTAGGAATCATAATAATACCTATATCCTCAAGATCTATTTCCAACGCACAAATTTTAGCAATTTTAGTAAATATTTCTGGAACAGAGAAGGTTACTTTTTGTCTCCATTTCAGTGCAATACTGCACTTAACGGCCATAAAAATCTGTATTAAGAATGACTTGAGTTCATTAGAACAGGTTTCAGGAAATATATGAAACAAAATCATTTCAGGAGAAAAACTCATTGAAATTTCATAAGCCTGTCTAATGTGCTGAAAGCAATCCTCCCACGATTGTCTGATGACCGGACAGGACCACCATACATGTAGATGTGTCCCCACTTGGCCGCATTCCCTCCAGCACAATTTTTGAGATTCATTTCTAGTAATTTGGTACAAGTTATACGGAGCTAAGTACCATCTATTAGTTAGTTTTAAGACATTTTCTCTGTAGGGAGCATTTTTAATGATTTTATCAGTAATTGTAAATGCTTTAATCCAAGTTTCAACTGGCCATTTTCCTTTGAGCTCCGACTCCCATACTCTCATTTTCATAGTTTTTTTGAAGTTGTTACTTTTCTTTATTATATTATAACACTTGGACACTAGATGTGATTTATCTTCCGCTAGGATCAATTTTTTTTCAAATCTGAATTATTTTAATTTTTGAGATTATTGAAACCCAATGATTTTAAGAATTTTTTAATTTGAGATATTCAAACCAGTACCTGGATGACAATCCAAATTTTAGAACTAAATGTTCAAAGGGATATAGCCTATTATTTTGGAAAAGCTCTTTAAGCAAAATCACTCCCTTTTTTATCATAAATTTTAATATTGGAGATGGATATATTTTATCTAATAATAATATGGGTGTAACCCCACTGAAAGAAGGTATTAATGAATATTTTTGATTGATTTTTACCCAAGCACTCGTGTATTTTTTAAGTATGTTATCTCCGGGTGGTAAATTTCCCCAGTCTTTTGGTTGGAAAAATATTAAGAGACCCAGATCTCCATTCCTTATTTGTTCATTTTCTATCTGACTCCAATGGTGATCTATAATAGCTTCAGTATTTCTCACAAGGTAGGTGAGTAGAATAGCTTCTTGATATTTAACTATCAATGGGTACGCCATTCCACCTTTTTTAAATTTATTCACCATATAATGAGCTTTTATTCTTATTCTGCGTCCATTGTGTATGTATTTATCAAGAGTACTTTGAAGTTTGTTAATCATAAAGCTTGGAAATTGGCTCGGAATACACCTCATTACATATGTAATTTTAGGTATAAGAAACATTTTGGCTGCTATTATGCAACCTGACCATGATGTCTGAATTTTTTTCCAACGTGAAATTGCTTCTATTATATTCTGATGAACTATTCTGAAGTTTTGTAAAATTGATTGTTTCAGGTCTGCATAGAGATGTATGCCTACATGCTTGATGTGGGATTGCCAATTAAATGCATATTTACTTTTCAATAATGCAATATAGTTATCCTGTAGATTTAATTGGAGAATTTCCGATTTAGCTATATTGAGTTTGTAATTGGATATTTTGGAAAATTCATCTATAATCTCTTGTAGGTTCCCTAGAGACTCAGCTGGGTTGGTTAATGAAAGTAACACATCATCCGCGAAGAGTGATATTTTGTGATCTATATTTCCAATTTGTATTCCCCTGATATTCCTTAATTCTCAAATACCTATAGCTAACGGTTCGATCATAAGTGCAAATATCAGGGGAGATAGCTGGCACCCCTGCCTTGTACCATTGGTTACCTTAAATCTAGGTGATCTAAACCCTAGACCAACGACAGAGGCGGATGGAGCCACATATAGAGCCTTAATGGCCTTGGAACCAAATTCTCCAAACCCAAATTTGGCAAGAACCTGGTCCATGTAGCTCCATCCGACTCTGTCGAAGGCCTTTTCCGCATCCAGGGAGAGAAAAACTGTAGGCAGGTTGTTCGCCTTAGAGATGGAAATCAAATTAAGCAACTTTCTTATGTTGTCAGTTCCCTGACATCCTACTATGAAACCTCTTTGGTCATCACCAATCAATAGTCTCATAATTGTATTCATTCTATTAGTCAACACTTTAGCCTAGATCTTCAAATCAACATTTAAAAGAGAAATTGGACGAAAGTCCCTGCATTCCATATGGGGTTTCTCCTGTTTAGGAATATTTATGATGTTAGCCTCTAGCATTTCTTTAGACGCGAGGCTATCAGGCCCAGGTGCAAATGATATTTTCAAATTAGATATTGCTTCTTGAATCTCGATTTCCGATTTTTCCCTATTTAATTTTTCTAATTCCTCCGGAGGTAATTTAGGGATGTGTATTATATCAAGGAACTGTTGTATTTCTTCCGTTTTTGGTTTAGTTACTTCATTGTATTCCTCTAAATTATAAAGTTTCTCATAGAATTTTCCGAAAGCCTCTACTATTTTGGAAGGATTAGTTATTGTTTTTTTATCAACCATTAACTCATCTATCCTATTTTTATTCTTTTTACCCTTAAAATTAGTAGCTAGAAATTTAGATGCTTTCTCTCCAAAATGGTTCTGATATTTTTGCAATTTACAGAGGGAGTTATCCACCCGTTGTTGTTCTATTTTTTTTATATGAAGTTGTAGAATCTTTATCTGCTCTTGAATACTCTTAGTAGGGGCACTTTTGTTAATCTTACCCAGTTTGGCTAACTAGATATAGGACTCTCTCAACGGGCGTCTCTACTGTTTCTTTTTTTGAGCCTGAAGGCTAATGCATATTCCTCTAATTACAGCCTTATGAGCGTTCCACACTACTATACTTGAGACAACTGTGTTTCTATTTGTTTGGAAATAAAATTCTATTCTTTTTTTATTTTGTTTCTCATTTCTTGATCTTTTAAAATGGAGTCTTTAATTTTCCATGTTGAAGGAACTATATTTACACTCCTGCTTACAAATTCTATGGTAATTTGTCCATGATCCGATTTACAGATCGGTAAAATATCTGCTCTTACTAATTTCTTAAGCATACTTTCATTCACAAGAATATAGTCAATTCTTGCGTATGATTGGTAGCGGTGTGAAAAAAATGAGAAATCTCTTTCTCTGGGGTGTAGACACCTCCATGAGTCAAAGAGTTCAAAATTCCAAAGCATTTTATTAAACCCATTTGGGCCTTGATTAGTTATCTTAGTTAATCTCAACTGTTTTCTATCTAATTCTGGGTTTGAACATAGATTGAAATCGCCACAGACGATCAATAATCCCGAAAAGTATTTTTTGCAACTCTTCAGTGTTCTATTAATAAATTTCATTTGCCCTTTATTCGGTGCATAAATATTAACGATCGTTACTTTATCCTTATTAATCATCCCTACCCAGAGTGAGTAGCGGCCCTCAGTGTCTGTTTTAGAGAACTCCTCTTTATAATTCAATTTGTTATTAAAAAAAATAGCTGTGCCCCTTGCTTTCTTCTTATTATATGTCGAGTTGCATACATTTATGTATCGCCCATCATAAAATAAAGGGGCTTTGCCCATCTGCCAATGGGTCTCTTGCAGGGCTATAATATCTGCCTTACGATTATAGAACCCACTGAAAAACATAGCTCTTTTATTGGGAGAGTTTAGACCCTGAGCATTCTGAGAAACTAACTTAACTTTCATCATTTTTTTTTTTTAAATCAATACAATTTCTCAGAATTGAGTTCCGTCTCCTCCCCCCACCCCGCAGTCCCACCCATAAACCGCGCCAACAGAGGAAGAGAAAAAAGAGAGAAAAAAAAAAAGAAAAAAAACACCACACATTTTCATACATCCTCTCCTTCTCTCTAGAGAAGAAATGGTTCAGCTCCCCGCTCTCGCTCCCCCCAAAAATTGAGGAGGTCTGTACGGGGGCCGAATCCTTCCAAAAACTTTTTACAAAAAGTTTAAAACTAATCCACTTAAGCGAACTTCTGCAGCAAGCATTTTACCTTCTTTTCTCATTTTCTTGTCATTAAGACAGAGCTTTTGTGTTAAATAAAACTTAACCACCTATCTTTAAGTACCCTTATGTACTCTTCATGAGATATAAAGAGACACAAAAAGAACCCTACTTCAGGAATAGACAAAAAATCATTACCCAGAGTGACATAAATAGCGAATTCCCTTTGTATAATTGTTTATAATCATCCTGAATGAATCTCATAGAAATACCCACTATCTCTCAGATATTATACGGACATAATAAAGTGTAAACAAATCGATTGAATATTTCCCCAAGACATTCTCATCAGATTCACTATCTTAATTTTCTTCTTTTTACCCTTATTTAATAAATCAAAAACCTTGATCATGTGTATACTTAATCCACCTTGTGCAAATTCATAACTCAAATTCAACATTTTGACAACCTGTGTCAAGCCCATATCTACTTATATCACTCATTGATGAATCCTTTAAATTCTATCTAATACCAGTTTAATGTGCTTATAATTGCACCACTTAAAAAACATAATATTTATAAAAACACAGCCTCTAATAACTACTACGTGCATCCATTTGCATTCTTATATTCTTTTCAACCCTTGTGTCAATATACCCAGATCACATCAAATTACAGCTTCTAATCTGCCATACGTCACTCAGTTTATCCTTTTGTATTCTTTTCAACACTCATGTAAATGTGCCAAAATCATAAAAAACACATTTTCTTATAAATTCTACGTGAAAAAATATATATTTTAGTGTTCTTTTTAACACTTGTGTCAGTGCATTAGTTTTAGTGCATATTACAATCTGTTTTAACCTTTTAAAAACATCTCTTAGTCATTCTAAGATGTTTCTAATCTTACTCTGTAACGTCTTGGAAACTTTAACTATCAAATCCATTTCTTTAAACACTCAAACTCGCTTTTCTCTTGCTTGAATGAATTTCTCTACATCTTCAGGAGAGTTCAAAACCACTTTCCTAGAGTCTACCGAGATAATGTTTTTTGTGGGAAAACCCCATTTGTATTTTATATTTGTAAGTCTCAAAACCTTTGTGACCTCCTTGAATTCTTTTCTTCTCATTAATGTTTCTACTGATAAGTCAGGAAATATTTTAAGTGATTCATAGGGGGGTCCAAATTGTTGGTTCTCAAATGATTTTCTGAGAATCTGCTCTCTATGTGATGCAAAATGTAGTCTAATTATTATATCTCTCGGAGAATTTGGTTCTGCTTTTTTTGAGAGGGGAATTCTATGGATTCTTTCTATGACTTGTTCCACAGGGAAATCGATTTTAATTAAAGAGGTCAAAAAGGTGAATACATAACTACTTAAATCTTGGTATTCAATTTTTTCCTCTATACCCCTTATTCTAATATTAGCTCTCCTTGAATGATCCTCTAGTTTATTATATTTCTTCTTAAGGTCTGCTAATTCTTCTTTTATAGTAATCAGTTCAGCTTTTAGTTCCTAGACAGATGTTGTATCTCTAAGTTATCAGTTTTTTGTGAAAGATCTTTAATTGCCTTAGTGTTTTTGGAGATTTCTGTTGTAAGCTCCAAAATTAAATCCGATTTGAATTCTGCTAATAGATCTTTCATCAAGAGCTTCATTGATGAGGCTGTAAATGCTTCCGTTCCTAGGGTGTCAGAAAGTGAACTTTCTATTTCTTCTCTAGATTCCCCTAAATTAAATTGATCTACAGAGAGATCAAGTTTCTCTGAGACATTACTTCCCAGTTGGGATTTATTAGGATCTTTTATTTTAGTTCCAGGGGAGAAGAAATCTTTACCTGATTTAGTATTATTATTTTTTTTTCCCTTTGTTTTTCCCTTGGACGTCGGTACATTTTTCTTTTCCATTTTCTGATCTATTTTTATCTTTCCTTTTTATTCCCTCTTATCCTAGAGCTTTATTTGATCCTCTTGTCTCTCTATAACCCTCTCTTCCCTCTCTCCTCCACCTTCTCCTTCCACTTTTTTCTTATCGCCCCTTTTATTAAATCTCAGTATCTCTAGACCTGCTTGAGAACAGAATTTTCCTCCTTCTTTATCAGAGGTAAGGATACCTAAATTTCAAGCATCTATTATTTATATTTCTGCTCTTACATAAAAAAAGTATCATAACCTAATAAATGTCAGGTTCTCTGAGGCAATACAAGAAAAACAGAGAAAGAAAGAGAAAGTGTCCATCAAGGGCGTTCCTTTGCCAGTTTCGGTGCTCCCAAATAAAGTATTTTGCAGGCTGTTGTTCTCCCTTTTTCCACTTCTGCCTGTAGTTTTGGAAATGTTTCACCAAATATGAAGTTCTTACTCCAAGATTTGTTTTGTGTGATACTTAAGTGTCTATATCTAAAGCTGTATATAAATAAATCAGCTTTCAGCAATAGTTTATTTAGAATGACTATAGTGAGCCCATATCCATATTTACAAATCAGGTTCTGATCTTCACTTTGGAGAAAGTATTCCTATAATGTTCTCTTTAGCAATTAGAGAGATCCTCCTGCAAGAGGGACCAAACAAGAGCTACTGTCTCTCCATATAATCCATATAAAAGAGGTATCTTCCAGCCAACTCCTTAATCCCTCAAGATTATATTCTGAGATTATTCTTGTTATAAACTAATAAAAAAAACACATTATGAAAAGAGTCCAGGACTTTAGAAAGAAAGGGGAGGGATGGGGGGGGATGGCACTTTTATCCTCCCCTCTGTTCTTGATCACAAATGCTGTGGGTTTATCTCTCTCTGGTCTCAGCTTCTTCTGGCTCTCTCACTCACTGCATCTCCTCATGCCTAGCTGTAGGCTGTTGTTCTCCCTTTTTCCACCTTCTGCCTGTAGTGTTTTGAAATGGTTTTCATCCAAAATATGAAGTTCTTACTCAAGATTTGTTATGTGTGATACTTAAGTGTCTATATCTAAAGCTGTATATAAATATAATCAGCTTTCAGCATAGCGTATTTAGAATGACTATAGTAAGCCCATATCCTTATTTACAATTCAGGTTCTTCACTTGAAGGAAGTATTCCTATGATATTCTCTTTAGCAGTTAGAGAGATCCTCCTGCTAAGCGGGACAACTCAAGAGCTACTGTCTCTCCAAATAATCATATAAAGGAGGTATCTTTAGCCAACTCCTTATCCCTCAAGATTATATTCTGGAGATTATTCTTGTTATAATCTAATAAAAAACGCCACGGGGGAAGGTAGGTGTCTATTTCACTTCTGGGAGCTCATGAATTTGGGGTTCAGTTCTTTACATTTCTGAAGGGCTTTCCCTGTGGCCTTTTTCTCTCCCGGTGCACTCAGCTCCCCAGGCAGATCACACTCCCTATGGCTCCCTGTTAGACTTACAGCGTGCATGGCGGCCGCGCTCCCCTTCCCATCTCTTACCCTTCAGGCCTCCTCTCCTGCTGCAGCTCTTGCTGGTTGTTAAATTACTCACTGCGGAGCACTTTTATCCTCCCCTCTGTTCTTGATCACAAATGCTGTGGGTTTATCTCTCTCTGGTCTCAGCTTCTTCCAGGCTCTCTCACTCACTGCATCTCCTCATGCCTAGCTGTGCCTTCCTTCTGACACATGCTTTGCTTCTGCTGGAGGCAAGAGGCTGGTTCCCTGGGCAGTTAGGGTTAGCGTTTTGGAAGGTTCTTTTTACTGCGCCTCCATGCTCTGACCTTGAGACGCCGCTGCAGATTGCCGCCACAGCCCCGCTAGCTGCACATACTGACAGCTTCCTGGGTGTGGACTCCTCCCCCCTACTCCCCTCTTTCCCGACATAATTATATTTTTACTGCTTTCAGGAATGTAATCAGCCATCAGCTAACCCATAAGTACAATTTTTAGTAGTTTCCAGTAATCATTTCCCAGCAATCATTTCTGATCTGCTTTCTGCACACATATATACGGTATATATATATATAAAAACACAATATGTATAGTGTACAGACATTATAACTTGTGCTTTATGTAACTATGGGGCAAAAAGAGGGTGTCAGCACGTGCTCACACATGGGGGAGGGTCAGGGACACAGCCATAAAGTCAGCAGTGAGTGCACGGATACAAATTAAAACTGTGACGCAAAACGCATACAGTGCACATAGACACAGGGCACTGCATAGTTGCACTAAAAATATATATTTGGCCTTGTTTTTAAAAATAACTGTTTGTGTGCAATCCTCTTTATGAATTATAAATTTGTGAGCATTTTAATTACCACTGCATAAAGTTATGGCTGCATCTATTAAAATAACTGTATCTGTTTTCTCTTTGTACATGTACAGAGCTTTGACGTTATTGATTGATAATACAAAGCTCAGAACTCTAACACGGTCTGGTCTTGTCAAGTTTTTTTCTGTATGACCTTTTGCAGAAGATTATTTTTTTTAAATTTGGGCAAAAAAAAAAAAAGTAAATCATAGGTTTTCAAACCTAAAAAATGGAAGCCTTGCCGTACCAGATAAAGGTATTGCAGTATATACGGTAGTGATACCTTTTTTACTAGGCAAACATTTTAGTTAGAGTTGCAAGCCTTGGAAAGTTGTATCTCTCTTTATCAAGTCAGTATCTAGATTACTGGATGTTTGGACATTAACAGCTACTCATATGTATGTATATATATATATATTATATATATATATATTTATATATATATACCGTATTTTTCCGTATAAGACGCACTTTTTCTTCCCCAAAACTGGGGGAGGAAAGTTGGTGCGTCTTATATGGCGAATATACCTTTTCAAACTGCCTCTCTGTCCTCTTGATCTCACCCCAGCGCTTCCTACCAGCATCGCGTCGGTCGGTGCGTCCTAGTGACGTCACACACGCAACGCTGCAGTACAGAGGAGTGCTGGTAGGAAGCGCTGGGGTGAGATCAAGATAGCAGAGATCAGAAGAAAGGTGAGGATCAGGAGGGTCAGGGAGGGTCAGGGAGGGTCAAGGGCTCCTAAATGCTCCCAAATGCTGCAGTATATGTATGTGTGTGTATGTGTATGTGTGTATGTGTGCATGTATGTGTGTGTGTATGTGTGCATGTATGTGTGTGTATGTATGTGTGCATGTATGTGTGTGTGTGTATGTGTATGTGTGTATGTATGTGTATGTATATTTATGTGTGTATGTATATGTATGTATGTGTATCTATATATATATATATATATATATATATATATATATATTTGTGTGTAATGTAGGTGTGTATCTGTGTGTAAAGTGTATTTGTGTTTGATTCAGATTTTTTTTTTTTTCTTGTTTTCCTCCTCTAAAAACTAGGTGCGTCTTATCTGCCGGTGCGTCTTATAGGGCGAAAAATACGGTACTTTACCTATTTTGAAGTAATATATGCAGGAAGCATTGTGTTGAAGAGCTGGCAATCTGTTTTGATGTTGCTGCAGCATTAGTGGTGTGGAGCTGCTGTGTAAGCGAGATGAATGTGTGCAGTGTAATAGTGTGCGTGCGCGAGACCAAACCGTTAGCGTAGTCGTATACTTCCGCATTGTTCTAAAATGGCGGGTAATGTGTGGTATGTGTCTTAGCAGAATATCCGAAGGTGTTTTGTGGTGTTTTGCGAGTTTCTTGTGGTGTTTTGCGTGTTTAGAGTGCTGTAGACTCATTTTCGTTTTGTTCGGCGGCCATTTTTTCTCTCGCTTAGAGAATTTTTTAGTGTCTAAACTCTTTTATTTTGAGTTAAATTAAGGTGTAACATTTTTTGAGGTCCTGGATGCTCCCTCTTGCTGTAGGTAAGCTTTTTTATGTATGTGCTGTGTGTATTTATTGTGTTTTTCATTTTTCCCTGTCCGCGGGTTGCGGACGATTTTTGCGAGGTCGTAATGAGTGGTAACGTGTCTCGTATGTTGTTTGTGTTACGACGTAAAGTTTTCGAGGGCCGCAGTTGCTGGCAAGGAGCCCGCAAGCGTTAGCAACAACTCGTATGCTCACAACTATATATGTGATATATATATATATATAATATTTAATATTTATATACATATATTTATGTACATACATCATATATATAAATTTATATATATATATATATATATATATGTATATATATATATATATATATATATATATTTATATAGATGAAAAATAGGGGTATTGCAGTATATAGTGATACCTTTTTTACTAGGCAAACATTTTAGTTATAGTTGCAAGCCTTGGAAAGTTGTATCTCTCTTTATCAAGTCAGTATCTAGATTACTGGATGTTTGGACATTAACAGCTACTCATATGTATATATATATATATATATATATATATATATATACCGTATTTTTCGCCGTATAAGACGCACTTTTTCTTCCCCAAAACTGGGGGAGGAAAGTTGGTGCGTCTTATATGGCGAATATACCTTTTCAAACTGCCTCTCTGTCCTCTTAATCTCACCCCAGCGCTTCCTACCAGCATCGCGTCGGTCGGTGCGTCCTAGTGACGTCACACACGCAACGCTGCAGTACACGAGGAGTGCTGGTAGGAAGCGCTGGGGTGAGATCAAGATAGCAGAGATCAGAAGAAAGGTGAGGATCAGGAGGGTCAGGGAGGGTCAGGGAGGGTCAAGGGCTCCTAAATGCTCCCAAATGCTGCAGTATATGTATGTGTGTGTATGTGTATGTGTGTATGTGTGCATGTATGTGTGTGTGTATGTGTGCATGTATGTGTGTGTATGTATGTGTGCATGTATGTGTGTGTGTGTATGTGTATGTGTGTATGTATGTGTATGTATATTTATGTGTGTATGTATATGTATGTATGTGTATCTATATATATATATATATATTATATATATATATATATATTTGTGTGTAATGTAGGTGTGTATCTGTGTGTAAAGTGTATTTGTGTTTGATTCAGATTTTTTTTTTTTTCTTGTTTTCCTCCTCTAAAAACTAGGTGCGTCTTATCTGCCGGTGCGTCTTATAGGGCGAAAAATACGATATATTACTTTATTAATCTATTAGTTATTTTATTATTATACACCAAATAGCATTAGCTCACTTACAATTTCATTGCCGTAATTTTTTGACGGGCAATTCGCTAGTATATATATATATATATATATATATATATATATATATATATATATATATACGTAATTGTGCAAAAATAAGCGAATCTATGATTTAGTAACTAATTTTTTATTGAAAGCCCGGTACAAATTTTTTAAAACAAGTGCTCATTTTCATGAGAGACACCAGCCACATGCCTTCCATGTGCTTGTGTCATTAAAGAGTGCTCTATAGGTGTGCAGTGTAAGTGTGACCGCAGGCCTTAGGCTGAGATTTAAAAATATAGGAGTACACCACCAGGGGTGTAGGAACCAAAATAATTCTGGGTGGGATACAGCTCACTTGATACACAGAACACTTAAAAGGCTTCTATACACATACATACAGACAACGAGAAATCTGGAAGGGATTTGTCCACCTCATCCGCCCCAGTTCCTACACCCATGTACACCACGATCCATAAGGACATGACTAGTGTACCCGAAACAAGTGCTTATAAGCCGTGAGCCATGTAAGAGGAGGTACTAGACTCGATCTTAGCCAACAGGCCGAGAAGCTAATCTCTGATTTAGCAACTGATTAACGCACTTGGTAATTATTTCTAAAGCCATTGCAATTAACTTTCCTAAGCACAAGCACAAATAAGGATGACAAGTGACCGGTTCATATTAAGGTGAGGCCTGAACATTGCTACATTTTTATGTTACACTGTCAATATACACCTAATGAAGTGAGTGAGATTCTACTAAATTCTGCACATATTAACATTTACTGTTATAAAATCCTAGAGAACTTGTTGTATGTTCAATATACATGTCAAATTAAGGTAAGAGGTAATATCAAGCACTTTATCAACTGAATGTTATTACAAATGCATTTTTCTACAGTGTCTCAGCTTTTTCAATCCACCTACCAACAAAAAGCCATATCTCTTGTTAAAGAGAGGTTATTATAATTATTAATAATTGCTAATTGCCCCTTTGACCTCTGAAACTTTGTTATAACCCATTTGAAAAACAAAAGACTGGCCATAGATGGATAGATAGATAGATTACCCCATCTAAATAACCATAGAGTCTGTACAGACCCCCATTAACCCCTATGCTGCGGGTCCCGATTGGGCCCCCTGTAGCCCCTAAAAGTATAACCTTTTAAGTAAGGGTCCCTATGGACCCCACAGCATTTATATACTAACTAAAAATGAATCCCTTTCATGGGGTATGCAATTGGACCCCCAAAACATTAAAAAAATGACCGCCCTGTCTCGGGTCATCTTACTAATTAACCCCTGCTTCAGAGGTACTATAACATAACTATAAGTAATCTCACAGCAAACAATCCATTTGCTCTCTATTACCCATGGGGGTCTACTATACAGCAGGGTTACATAAAAAAAAACATTTTGGCTGATTGGCTGAAATACGATGGACAACTATTTTAGCCAATCAGAAAGATCCAAAGCCAAATGTAAGCGCTAGCAAGCTTGGCAAAGACTAGTTACTTTTTTTTAGAGTGTCTGGGTTTTTTTGAAGGCCCTTTGCTAGCCCAGAAGATTAGGGCATGAGCTTCAATCAAGAAAGAAGAGGACTGGACCCTCTTCAATCAAGATGTATAGCCAAACTAGTCCAGGGTCCAGGGCAAAGGAGTGAGGACCGGATGATCATTTGGGGTTGGTAAATATTATTAATGTATGTTTATTTTACATGTTGTGTATTTTTTTTAATTTAATATAATTTTTTTTTTTTATATGTAACTCTTTTAAACATTTTATGTAATTCTTTTTATTTTTACTATAATTCTTTTTCTTTTTTTTGTAATGTAGGGGTTTTTTATTTTTAGTAATTAGTGGGTTTTATTTTTGGTAATTAGTGTTTTTTTTTAATGTACTGCTGGGTTTTTAATTTTAATTTATTAATGGGTTTTTTATTTAAATTTATTAGTGGGTTTATGTTTTTTAATTTAGATTTATTTTTATTTATTAGTTTATTTGGGGGGATGTTTAAATAGTGTAGTTTATTTATTTTTTTACTTAAAGTGTTATGGGGGTCCTGGTGAACCCTTGTGGCACTTAATGTATAGATCCCATGGATAATAGGGAGTTAATTAGGTATCAATGAGGGTTTATATAGAACCCCAGGGATAATAGGGGGTTAATGGATTAGTTGCTGCAAGGATTAATTAATTAGATGCTGGGGGTTGATGGACCCCCTCAGCATAGGGGTTAATGTTAGGTACCTGGAAGGGGTCCCAATCGGGATTCAAGTGCTTAGGGGTTAATGTTAGGTGTCAGGGAGGTGCTTTAAGGACACATTTGCAGGAGTTAACATTTTAGATGCAGAAGGTTTGGTCCTGTCTCTTTAAGAGATGCTCCAACACGTGGCAACGGTTTTAAAACCATTTGCGAGTTCTCTTTAGTATGCCTAAGCGTTTCTTCTTTTTTTTCCCCTTTACAGGTTTGCCCTATTCAGTAATGTCTGATTAGCATAGGGTTTTGGGGAAAGAGTCACTTGTAATATAGGGGCAGTGAAAACCTTGGTTAAAAAAGTTTATCTATCGGCTTGTTGCAGTCACTCGTAGTAATTCTCTCACAAGTTGACCGTAAGTTGTGAGCAGCCTTTTTTGTGCAGATACGTTAGGGATTTCGATTAAGGCTTTATACAGTTTGTTATGTGAAAAGCATTGATAATAGACATTTGCACACGATTATGGGAGACATCTCCAACATGATAACCTAATTAGCATTAGAACATAAAAGCTACTGTACATGTATACATAAATGAAAGGAAACCATGTGCAAATACACTGTACAATCTGAGTTTTTGAATGCTGGGTAATATGTGGCATGACAAGAGCATATCTCCACTCATTGTGGACTTGTAAATAGACTTTTGGAACAATGTTCTGTAACATGATATACAATAAAAAAGATAATACATGTTAACATTTCTAAAGACCCTTTGTTCTAGCCATTACATTACAGAGAGGTTGAAAACACATTAACAATGTCACAAGAACGTTCAGTTCAATAAGGAGACAGAATCATGTCTTCTCTTTCCTTATCAAACAAAAAAAAACATTTTATATTACAAATGGAATATTTGCAGACTTGGATAAGCAATACTTTTCAGTCTGATAATCTCCTACCTTTATTAACTCTAGGTTTATTATTTCCTTATCACAAATAGGTAAACTATTTTTATAGACATGAAAATTACAATTAGAGATAAGCTATTTTATTCTGTAAAAAAATGTTTTAGCAATGGCTTAGCAAGTGTATTGTTGTTTGGTGTTTTATGTCTTGGATTTTAATTAAGAATAAAGTAAATATATAATAAAAATACGTTTTAGTGCACATACCGTATATACTCGAGTATAAGCTGACCCGAGTATAAGCCCTTACCACAAAATACTGGGAAAACGTAGTGACTCGAGTATAAGCCGAGGGTGGGAAATGTGCTGCCCCCCGTGTCCCTCTTGTGCCCTCTGTGACCCCCCCTTGTGTTCCCTCACTGGCCCTTTTTTGTGTCCCCTCCCCTCTCTCTCCCCTGTGTCTCTTCCCCCTCTCCCTTCCCTGTGTCTCTCCCCCCTCTCCCTTCCCTGTGTCTCTTCCCCTCCTCTCCCTCCCCTGTGTCTCTTCCCCCCTCTCCCTCCCCTGTGTCTCTTCCCCCCTCTCCCTTCCCTGTGTCTCTTTCCCTCCCCCTCCCTTCCCTGTGTCTCTTTCCCTCCCCCTCCCTTATTACCCTCATCAACCCCCCTCCTCAACCCCCCTCCTCAACCTCCCTCCTCAACGCCCCTCCTCGGGACCCGGCCAATGCTAATGACGTGATGCGCATGTGACGTCATGTCATTAGCATATGCCGGGTCCCGACGTAGCCGGAAGGAGCGGGGAAGGAGCGGAGGAGCAGCTGCAGATGGAAGGTAAGTGAGGGGAAAGGGAGAGGGGGAGGTAAGTAGAGGGGGGGGGGTGTTTAGAATGAGGAGGGGGGTTTAGGATGAGGAAGGGTTTAGGATGAGGTGGGGGTTTAGGATGAAGAGTGGGGTTGAGGATGGGGGGGTTGAGGATGAGGATGGGGGGTTGAGGATGTAAAAAATACGACCTTACCGTCCAAAACCCGCTCATATGAAAACATTAAAAACACAATAAAAACACACAACAAATACATAAACAGCTTACCTACAGCAAGGGGGGGCACCCAGGACCTTGAAAAGTGAAGTTACAGCTCAATTAAACTCGAAATTTCACCTAAGCAAGAGAAAAAATGGCCGCCGAAACAAACAAAAATGAGGGTAAGGACACAAAACTACTACACTTACTCGCAAAATAGAACGAACGCTCCAGACCAGTTCACGAGGCACGTAACACACACTATGCGGCATGTACCACACTGCTATTACCCCCCATTTTACATGAAACACACAACTATCAGCCGCAAAATGGCGTCTGGAACGCAAATTTAAGGCTGGAACGAAAATAGCGCATGCATATTGCATTCTAACGGTTTCAACCACATGAAAGTTTATAAATACTGCCCACTTTCCAGAAAATTCTACATTTCTCCTAGGGGTGATGAACAGTGTGACTGGATAGTTCACTGCTGCCGTTACTTCAGAAGAGAATTACTTACTAATTTACAACTTCACAATCTGCAAATTCCAACTGAAAGGTAAGCTATAATATATTTAATTTATTAAGAAAGACCCCCAAAAAAAACATTAAAAGAAAAAAAAACATTTCAAAGATTCACAACCAAGACGTCATTCATGTATAGTGACATCTGAAATGCACACATATCTGTATAGGCCCTACAACAAGCTAATCTTAACTCAAACTAATCAAAGAAGTATGTTTAAGTGACATTAATTCACAGGAACTAATGCCACAAAAAACAAGTTACACCAATAGATATTAAACCTGCAGCTCAATCTTTCCAATTTTTTTCACTATTCAAACAGACTCTGCATCAACAGCGTCACTCAAGAATTTGCAGCGTGGACTGTGAAAGTGGATTACTTTTAAAGAACACAAAGAAATAAGAAGAGGTAAGATACAAAATTACATTTCATGCAGAAAAAGACCATGCTTTGCAAAACCAAAACAATGACACAATAACAACTTGAATGTTTGAAAGTGACAGAACAACAGGATATAAATATAATATCTCTAATATTGAGTAAAGAGATATACTTCCTAAAAGTCTGGAAGCCATACCTAATATAACCTAACACTTAATAAGATAAGATAAGGGGAAATTAGATCATGTACTGATCCCCCAAACACTAATATTTCACTTATCAAAAGTGTATAAAAGAAGGGATTCCATATTAAAATGTTTTTAAGGAATTATTTCCTATCTCCCTTGGTTTTAAAGAGTTTTTAATCGTCGTTGTCTCCTAAAAATGTGAATAAAACTTTATTATTTTTGTTTTGCTATCTCTAATGCTCTAGTGAATGTATGTGAAGTAGGTGTTACGCACCATGAGAAAGTAAATATACCTCCCACCACTAAAATATATATTTATCAGTGGTTTGATCCACAAACCTTGGGTATTTAATTCAAATTGTCAGGTACTTTATCTTATTCCTCTAGAAACATTACTCCCTTCTAAATAAGAAAGAAGATGGCAAGTCTGAATATTGATAGCTGGAAATTTACAAGCTTACATAATGAAGCAGCAGAAAGCTTCAATCAGACAACGATAGAAAGGAAAGATGAGGACACTAATATAAGATCTGCTTTCAAAGACCTGAATAATAATTTAAAAAAACAAGTGAGAATAGTATGGGAATTGACAAGCTTAGAAAATTACATTAAACAAAAAATAATACCAAGAGGTTTAAGGATCAAGATAATGCCGGCAACCAATTTAATAAACGAAGTCTTCTTAAAGAAATGGACAGACATCTTATCACAATGTTCATTAGATTTAATGGAATTAATAGTGCAAACTGAAAAAAATCACTTGGAAACATTTAGTACTAACCTAGAAGAGAGTCAAAAATTAGTTGAAGCCTTTAAAGACAAAACAGATTATGAACTTAACTGTCAAAAGCTCAATGAAAACTTGGAAAGGTTCAAGAATGAAATTAGAACTAGAAAACAGAAGAAATTCTTGAGAGATCAAGATGATTACAAAAATAATCGGATATATAGATTCCCCATAAAAAAGACTAGAACAACTAAAATATCATCTGATATAAGCTCATCGGAATATGAGACCTCAGATATAGAGGATCCCATTACAAGATCAAGAGCGAGGGGAAACATGAACCTGACACAAAGAGAAATAAGAACTAGGCTAGCTCAAGAACAAGAATATGAACATGGACAGGAGAAAGGTTTTTTAGAGAAGGGCCGGTACATAAAGAGAGGCAAAAGGAAAGTAATAAATACACAAACAAGACCAAATCGATATCAAAGCCCTCAAAACTAGGGATGAACCCTAATAACCCAAGACTAGAAAACCAACTACAAATCATGAACCTGTCAACTTTTGCACTAAATGATGCACACAAGTCTGTCTTAGAGAAGGGTCTTTCATTCGTCCCCTCATCTAGAGTGGACTTATTTACTAATATAAAAGATCTGAACCTCTTTGGTAGAAAATTGGCTCTTTATAAGTATTACAAAATGAAAACAATGAAAGAATATATCCATTTAAATATTGATAAGGAAGATTATGATATATTTATGGATATGATGGCACTGATAGAAGAGAATGAAAACCAGGATCATACCCTAATAGAACAGGGGGCCCCAAAAATATGGAAAAAAAAGAGCAAATTTACTCCCCAAATCAATGACTACCCAAACATAAGTGTGTTTGTACAGCAGGTAACTAAAGAACTTGAAGAATTATACACACAAGAACAAAGATCAGTTTACAATTTGAGTATGAAGGAAAATAGAGCTTTGAGGGAGCTCCAAGATTGTAAGAATATACAAATAAAACCAGCAGATAAAGGGGGGAACATAGTGATAATGAACAATGATGACTATAAGAAAATGTATGAAAGGATCCTAAAAGATAAAACAACTTATGAAGTATTAAGGGGAGACCCTACCTGTACTTATAAACAGGAACTTAAACTAATCCTGGATAAAGCTCTGATTGAAGGATCAATAAATTATAATACAGATGATTTCTTATTACCAAAGAATCCAACTATTCCAACATTCTATGCCCTCCCAAAAGTGCACAAAAAGATACTCCCTATACCGGGTAGACCGATTGTATCCGGGAATAATAATCTATCTGAAAACATCAGTAAATTCCTTGATCACCATCTCAGCAATCTGGTCACAGGTCTTCCCTCATATATCAAAGATACTACAGATATATTGAGACAATTGGAAGACACTATAGTACCTACTGGTACCTGGCTTGTTAGTATAGATGTGGAAGCCCTCTATAGCTCCATACCCCATATACAGGGTATTGAGGCAGTGGGTTTTTCCTAAGAACAAGAGGAACAAAAGCAGAACAATTTAACGAGTTCCTACTAACTCTATTGGAATTCATACTAACCAAGAACTATTTCACCTTTACTGACAAATGGATACATCAGATTAGAGGCACAGCAATGGGGACGTCATGTGCCCCCAACTATGCCAATCTTTTCCTAGGGTGGTGGGAAGAGAGATGTGTCTTTGAAGAATCCATGAACAACATCACGGATAACATATTGATGTGGAGACGGTTCATAGATGATATTATCATCTTCTGGACTGGCACAAAAGGACAACTGTCTCTCTTTATAGATATCCTTAATAAAAACACCCTAGGCCTAAAATTTACGTATGAAATAAATCAAACTGAATTGGCCTTTTTGGACCTGAAAATAACAAAGGATGAAATGGGAAATATTAGCACTACAACGTATAGGAAAGAAACAGCGTCTAATAGTCTATTAGAATGGTCAAGCCAACACTATGGACCCCAAAAGAAAGGTATACCCAAAGGCCAATATCTACGTATTCGTAGGAATTGTAGTGACGACACCTCCTTTAAAATTGAGGCCGATAAACTAAGGAAACGATTTAAAAATAGAGGGTATCCGAATAAATGCCTAAAAAGAGCATATGAATATGCAAGGAACATCAAAAGAACAGATTTATTAAATACAATAAAAGATCAGGAACGTCCAAATACACAAAAAGAAACAAGCTCAAGTGAGGAAAGTGATATAATACGATGTATATAGACGTATGGACATAACTCAGAGCAAATTAAAGATATTTTCTCTAAGTTCTGGTATTTATTGACTGCAGATGAAGATCTGAGAACTAAAGTTACCCCAAACAGTTCCATAACATATAGACGGAGCCCCAATTTAAAGGATTTACTAGTACATAGCCACTTCCAACAAGACAAACCAAAAGAAAAAATGTGGTTGAAGCCCCTAATAGGGTGTTACAAATGTGGACGATGCAAATACTGCAATTTCATAAAACCAAGCAAGGAATTTATTCATCCAATAACAAATAAAAAATATCCTATAAAAGATTTCTACAATTGTAAAACAAAGGGAGTCATATATGTAGTGCAATGTATTTGTACGAAGATCTACGTCGGTAAAACGAGTAGGGAGCTGAGACGTAGAATGGGAGAACATATCTGCTCAATCATAAATGAATATGACACACCAATTGCACGACATGTAAAATCAAAACATAAAAAAGACACATCTGTGTTAAAATTTTGTGCAATAGATGGAGTCAAGCTGGGCCCAAGAAAGGGAGATCTAGATTTGATGCTACTCAAAAAGGAATCCAAATGGATTTATGAGTTACAGGCACAAACACCAAAAGGACTGAATGAGGGATTCTCATTCAGTGCATTTCTCTAATCTTTGTAGAGGTGTGCATAATACTAAACATGATGACGTTAGATTTGGTCCCTGTATATAAAATATATTCAAGTATTATCCTGGATATATCTATAGCCACTCATAAATACAGCAGAGAAAAGGCTATATAGTATTGATTATCTTAAAATAGATTTTAAAACTTCTCTTCAATAAATAGAAAATCAACATATGGAAGGATAGACTTAGAAAACTATCACGTAAAGGCACTATGAGCATCTATATTGATAATCCTGATAAGAGATTAACATTAAGAACATCATAAAGTATCACTAATAATTAATATTAAGAACATCATAAAGCATCACTAGTAATTTGACACATTAAAAATCACCATTTATATATAAAATGAGCACTTTTGTGTTTTTATCACTTTATTAAAGAAGTTTTCTTTATCTTTGTACAGAAATATTAACACAGTGAATTGATTTTCATCATTAAAAAATGAACCTTGTGATAAAAATATACATAAGGTTTATTCACTATTATTATACCAAGCACTACAATTCCTGGTGTCTGATTATATAAGAATTATGTTATAAATGTCTTAAAGCACCTTTTAGCACTTTAAGTAGTCCCCTAATTTAAAATCACTATTGATCTATATAGATATGAATACCAATTTATAGCACATTATAGGGTTTTTATCTTTTTATAGTTTATAGTTATTTAAATAATTATAACTCTTGCACATATTAATTTTTAAGATATATTCCACCTACTAAATATATATTAGTGAATCTAGGCTATGTAACCATATCTTTATTATTATGCTGATTAATACTGTTTATTGAAAATAGAAGACATGTGCATATATGTGTGCTTATATATATATGCTTTTGTGTAGATATACATATGCCTCTACATATACTCATAGAATAAAATGCAATAACTGTGAGAAACAAGATGTCCAAAAGTACAACTACTCTATCTTCCTTCGTTTTTCATTTTATAAAAAGGCAATGAATTTGTAAATGAAAAGGATTTAAATTAAGCTTGCCATTCTATGTCTATATTTACCCCCCTCACTTGGTGAGAGTTAAAGGGTAACCATAGCAACTTACACATTATAAATAGGAGGCTCCGTTGAGGTCCTCGCCCCTCCCTTTGAAAAAGTCACGTCTAAGTGACGAAACGTGCGTCAGGGTTGCGTCTGACGTCAGACGCTCACACTGTGAACAGGCAGAGCTTCCAGCTTAAGCTCCGTGAACTGGGAGCATAAAGTCACTTTCTTGTGCCCTGATTTGTAGTACACGGGAGAGCCTGGTACTACAGAGAAGGAATATTTGTATATATGCGATAACAAACGCATCTTCAAATGCTAATATTTGATATTTATGTGACATCCGAAATAGAGCACATAAGAAAAGGTTGAGACGAAATAGAGGGATATAAATATGGGGAATTTAGCTCCAATGACCCTCTAACTAGTCTGAAAACTCTATATTATACACAATGATTCTACAATAGTAAGTCACTATAAAAATGGGAATATATACCAGGATAAATTAAAGTGATATAGTGATTTAAATGACATTCGGATCACACAATAACAACTTGAATGTTTGAAAGTGACAGAACAACAGGATATAAATATAATATCTCTAATATTGAGTAAAGAGATATACTTCCTAAAAGTCTGGAAGCCATACCTAATATAACCTAACACTTAATAAGATAAGATAAGGGGAAATTAGATCATGTACTGATCCCCCAAACACTAATATTTCACTTATCAAAAGTGTATAAAAGAAGGGAAATACAGTTAACCATGTACCTTTCTCTTTCAAACAGACACTACAAGAAGACTGGCGGATTAACATTGGCAGTAGGGGACCCTCTGTCATTCATACACCAAAAAGACTTCAATCAAGGTATAGTATAACAAGTAAAAAAAAGCAAACATTAGCAACATAGAGAAAAAAAACTTATTCTTCCTGTTTACTCTGGACATAAAACATGATAGTACAAAAATCTTCCCAACATATAGAAAAGTAACTTAACATTCCTGTTTACTCTCCAACAACCTCTAACCCTCACAGAGAAGCCAAATGAAGCATCCCAAAAGTGGCGGATGCAAAACAGGATAGTACTGCAAATATTTCCAACATATAGAAAATACAATTCACATTCATCTTTAGTCTACAACAATCTTTAACCCTCAGCCACAAGCCAAATACAGCATCCCAAAAGTGGTGGACACAAAACAGGATTGTCCAACAAACATTGCTAACATATACAAAATGGAACTAACATTAATGTTTAGTCTACAACAAACTATAACTGTAAGCCAGAACTAAAATCCACCAATTTAAAAGTGGCACACAAAAAACACCATAGCATAACAAATCATGATAACAGATACACTATTAAAAAAAAAAAAGAATACTGTTTTATGCCCAACAAACTACTACAGTAAAAGAATAAGAGAATTACACCAGTGGTCTACACAAAACACCATACTAATCAATTACAGCCAGCTCTGTACGCATTCTCACACACTCTCAAATCAATAACATTTTACACATAAGAAAGAAAGCAAATATCAGAACACACTGCTTTGCAAAAAAATAAACCATGCTATTCATCAACAATCAATTCTAATCAAATAATATTTATCTTTCTCTTTTACAACACTTTTTTTTACGACACTGCGTGAAGACTGTCGCACGAAGATTTCCAACACCCGATCCAGTGATATTCATCTTGAAATCACACCTCCAACAAGTAAAAAAAGAGAAAACAAAATGAACATGTTTGCTGTGCAGCAATGTCGAGAGAAAAAATAAAAAAAAACAACAACACACCGACAACAATAAGCCCCACAAATCCCCATCCTTCAACAAATATTGGTATTGGACACATTTTTAATTTAGCTACTAATTAGGTTTTACCTACAACAACCTTTAACAGTAAACCCTAACTTCAATCTATCAAACAAAATGTGCCCAAGATAAAACAGCATAGTACAACATGTGGCCCTATATCAAAAGCCTCTGCAAAATCCCAAAATACTACATCCACTGAGTTGCCTTGAACCAAGTTTCTAGTAACCTCCTCATAGAAATGAATTAGATTTGTTTGACATGACCTAACTCTCAAAAATCCATGTTGACTCTTACTTATAATCCTGTTCAAATAGACATATTCTTGTATATTATCCCTTCTAAAAGTTTTTCCCATTTCAGAAGTGAGGCTCACTGGTCTGTAATTCCCTGTACTTGCTCTTGCCCTTTTCTTAAACCTGCTACCAGCTCAGAATTCCAAGAAAAACAGTTATTACAATGCATTCTGGGAAGCTAAGCTGGGACACGCAGATGTGCCCACAAATGCCTTGCTCTTCAATCCATAGACATTTTCAAACATGGCTTCCTTTAAGCTTATGCCCGCTCCATTACACAGCTTTAATGCAAAGCCAAGGCTGAATTTTACACAAGCTGAGGATCCTATCCATGTACAGCTGTTTTAAGCTTGCTAGCTATCATCAGAATGCAGCGGGATCTCAGCTTGTGTTGTGGATCTTATGAGTAGGTAGTCCACCACAACAATCATTTACTATATGGTGAGCAAAAAAGTGATATATATATATATATATATATATATATATATATATATATATATATATATATATATATATAAATACACACATATACTGTATAAACATACATGTATAATGAACTAAAAAAATAGCTTAAAAAAGCTAAGAGATAGACTCCTTGGATGCATAACATCCTAACAATAGTACAAAATCAAAACAAATTAGAAGTCTTTATTAAACCAACTTGACGTAAATTAAACACACCACTAATAAAACAGTATAAAATATATACACAAGGTAAATGCATTCATGAAAATATAACTTCTTATTAGGGTTTATTTTTTGGGGGGGTTTCTTTCACTATACTTGTGGTTTGCACATTATCCTTTACTATTGCAATAGTAGTAAAATATATTTAATTCTTTAGAATGCATAATGAATACCAATCAATTTTACAGTATCTGTCATTATATTGTGAACATATGGATATATAGTGATTTTTGCACTTTTAGGTATAGTGTTTATATTACGTTTATTACCCATTGATATACACAAGCAATTGAGCTGATACACTTTGGCCCCTATTCAATTGCAAGCCCACAGTTACAGAGCGATTCAATTGATCAAGCCTGCAGATACCTGTCCGAAAGCCTAAACCGTAAACTATGCAATCGTATGTAGCATTTCAGGCCATGATCATGATCAGTTATGCAAGCCTGTAACTAACAATATAGAAACAGCCAACAGTAAATGAGACCATCATCATGACATCAGTAAAACATGGAGGTTAAATGTCATCCAGTTAGCGTTTTTGATTCCCTAGATTGATATAACACTGGAAATGAAGCATAAAAATAATATTTTTTTATTACAGGTTTGTGAGCTTGAGACTGTTTTGCAATTAATTCTAATGTCTTTCATCGCTTTTCCTGTCTTTTAAAGTGCAGTATTGATTATTTATTTGCATTTACAGTGCTTCGATCAGGTGTTTAACCCCCTTGCGAGTCCTATCGAGTATTCATAGGATTTCCTTCTACATTTGCCATTTACGTGAGAACAATTGAATAGCAATTTGCGATTGTAACATTTACGCGCTTGAAAGATCAAAGGCTTAGATGGGTTGTAAGTTACAATTTGGACAGCCCGTAACATAGATCGTTTGTGGCTCACTAAAAGACGCCAATTGAACAGCAAATTAGTTTACAGCTACATTACAGGCTCCAGTAACCAACAATTGCTCAATTGAATAGGGGCCCTGGTGTTGCTGTTGATACATTAGTAACCATTGATGTATTGAATTGTATTGTATTTGATAGTCAAGCTACACCTATTCATTTATTTTTTTTCTTGCTCATTATACTATACTGTATATATATATATATATATATATATATATATATATATATATATATACACACACACACATAAGTAAACTATTTTCTTACTTGCCAATGGTGAAGAGGGGACGAGGAGGGCATCAGAAGGCATCGGGGGGAGGGGAGGCGAAGAGTGCAGCAGGGGGCCGAGCAGAGCCACAAGGGCTCAAAAGGTTTGTGTTTTTATGCCTAAAATCATAAAAATAGTTCCTAAGGTTTCTTCCCTCTGCAGCTCATGAACACAGTGTACTTTTATATTCAGGGGCTGCCCTATCTCATAGCAAGCAATAATTCTGCAACATGCTACTTGAGAGGGTTCGTTGACAGGATAATTTGAAACACTGCACTTTACAGTCTGTGTATTCGTGAGCTATGACTATAGAGGGCAAACCAAAATAAGCAAACAAATGTTATGGTTTTAGACAGAAGTTAGGGTTTTTAAACACTTCTTAATTAAGTACTTAAAACTAAATAGATGCATTGTTATATTATATTCCTACTGAAATTCAGAAATCTTCCCTTTAAGTATAACAAAAAAAGTGGGCAATAGTAAAATGTAAACTTTATTGAAAAAAACGACGATTAAAACTTTAAAAAGGGAAAGAATAAAAACTGTACAAATACCTTTGAACAGAAAAACTGCAAACCTAATGACCACTGGACAACTGTCACTCATTAAGTGGGGTTTGAGCAGTATTATAAATGAGACACAGAGAGTGTCTATGTATAGGCTTGTAGTACTATGCAACACAAGGTGTAAATCATTAGAATAATGGGCCAAACCTTCCTAAATTACCTTGTGCTATAACTATATATCTCTCCCCAGTAACGGTTGTGAAACCTAGTATAACAACATAAGGAAGATATAGGTAGCTTGGTAGTATGCTTCTAAACAACAGATTTTTTTGCATACAAAAAATCCTCAGTTTGGCTCTTAGATCACCAGGTACTTTATTGCCTCTTATTAGGGTACAATGCCCCTATTATTTGAATGATATAGATATAAATCAACCATTCAAACGATATGGCTCTTAAATGTCCAGATATTGCATTACCTCTTGTTAGAGGACGCAGGCTAGCGTAACGTGACATTATTAGGCACGACGCAACTAGGCAGCGCAAATCTCCCCAGCACAGGGAGACGCTGTTATACTATATGCGAGTATACAGAGAGTGAGCTTGTTCAGAATGGCCCAAATTATGCTTACACCACCAAAATAGTTGTGGTGTGATACTCTAACAAGAGGTAATGCAATATCTTATACACACTTAAAAATGCTCTTAATATTGCCACATATTCTATTAGTAACTCACAATTCAATTCCTGGCCCACAATCACTACAGGCCAGTCAAAGACGCAAATTTGGCCTTAGAACTCCATTGGTTTTACCACTGCTCGAATATTTCGGACACTAAATAATTAAAGTTACACAAAATCGATATTCTATTAGACCCGTAGCTCTAGCTCACAAATAAAGTCTGACATGCACCTGAAAAAAATATCATGTCTCTGTCAAAAATATTAAGAGTACTAAATAGAACTCACAAGGGCTTCTTCAAACACTTATAAGAGCTGTAGCATTAATTAAACACACAATACTATACTTTAAAAGCATGGGAAGGCATACAAAGACAGACTCAAATCCACAAATATGCAATTACAAAATATTATTTTTAAATGTAATTTCTGAGTAATATTGATTCCGGGACTCGAAGGTGTTAATACATAACATGAAACCCACATGGACTAGAACAGATGATCTAAAGCATTTTATAGATTGATAGATTGTTTGATTGTGAGCCTGATCAGCAAATATTACTTATTAACACTAATCAATTTGTAGTCTCTGATTGCAGATTACGTGTAACTTCCGTGTTTTACTGATGTCATGATGACGGTCTCTTTTACTATTGGCTGTGAAGTAAATCACAGGCTTGCTGAAATATAGCTAGAGCATTTGATCAAGCCCCCTAAAATCAGTTTTAAAAAGACAGGATTTACGAGTTTAGGCTTAAGGAGTTAAATTGCAGGCTTGAGTCATCTAAACAAAAAGCATCTAAACATTTATAAAAAAAACACCCGCAGCCAAATTTACAAGTTTGAGTAATTTGCGGTCTTCTAATGAAACAGGGCCCATATTGCTTAAATAACTTTCCTGGAAAATTCAGTTATTTTATCGATTACTACAACCCTCATGGTACTAGGATCTGAGGATCGTCTCTCATTAATATGCTTAACTACACTGGTTTCTTTCATATTTTTTAAGTATGAATGGAACTAGGAGACTTCTCCATAGCTACTCCCAAATTTATTTATCCTGACCCAATCAATTGTATCCCTTGTGGCATCACTTTTAAAATATACAGGAAATTGTCATCACATCAATAAGGATTTAAATTTTGCATGGACAGTAAAGTACTTAAATTAGCTAAAAATAATTTTGTTTACCCTATATAAAAACAGAGGTAACTATGGGTAAAATGCTTTGCATTAATTTAATAATGTACAAATAGGGAGAAATAATTTAGATTTATGTACCATCTGCAACATTTAAAAATTGTTGAATTGTGGTGCATATTCAAAAATACATGTAACAAAACAGGTTTCTTACTAGACCACAAATAAAATCTATCCTTCGGTATTATTACAAACTTTTTAATACTTAGAGGTGTGTAGACATGATGTGACACTTCCTGATTTTGGCTGAACATATAATGTAATTGCTTTTGGCACAGAACAAAGTGAATATGAACAGATGTACGAGAGAATATTTAATGATTGCACATCTGGCCCAGAGTCACATCTGTCATTGCCAGTTATAATATTGATCTGTGTCTAGATTTAGTTTTGCCTAAAAACTATAGTTGCAATAAAATCAACACCGTCTGCTCCAATATAACTTTATCATTGATGTTTATTCATAAAGCACAGATGTAATATGCAGCACTATACACAGAGGTGAATATATGGGATATGAAAGGCAAACACAGTGTACATGCAGATACTGAAGGGACCTGCTTGTTAGAGTTGTCCATTTACACACATTATATATATTTATTTAGCTATTATTCAGTGCAGGAGCTAGTGAATGGAAACCCTTCTCCATTCACAATGAGCAATGCAAAAATAAATTGTTTTTGTTGTTTAGTAGTTCAGTCGTGTCCAACTATCCGTGACTCTAAGGACCGCAACACGCCAAGAACATCTCTCAGTCACTGCCCCTATGAGCTCCATCACATTTATCTTCATTGCGTCAGTGACTTCAACCAACCATCTCCGCCTCTGTCATCCTCTTCTTCTTGTGCCTTCAATCTATCCCATCTTCAACGTCTTCTCTAGGGAATACTGCCATCTCATGATATGGCCAAAATATTTGAACTTCAGCCTCGTGATCAAACCTTCTAGTGAATAGTTTGTCTTGATTTCCTGAAGTACTGAGTACTAATTGAGTAGATAGAAGAAAAGGTGAGAGAGAGAGAGAGAGAGAGAGAGAGAGAGAGAGAGAGAGAGAGAGAGAGAGAGAGAGAGAGAGAGAGAGAGAGAATAAGTGGGAGAGCCAAGAGGACATGGAGTTAGAAGAAGAAAATAAATTTGAGGAAAGACAGAGAAAACATGAGGTAAAATAGAGAAGAGGGTAGAACTAGGGGAAGAAGAAGCAGGGGAAATGGAGGAGAGAGAAGAGGGAAAATTTGGGATAAGAGAGCAGATATAGGAAATAGGAAAATGAGAGAAGGGGCAGAAAACATGACAGTGAGTATAGAAGAAACAAGAAAAAACAGTAGTGAAATAAAAAAAGGTGAAAAACGTTAAAGAAGAGAGAAGTGGAGAGAAAAGAATGGGAGAAAAGTGTGAGAATAGGGAGAAAAGGGGACAGATGAGGGGAGAAGAGGGATGTGAATAGAACAGTGAAAGGGGACAGAGAATATGAATAGGGAGAGAAAGACTAAAGCAGAGGGGAAGAAGGGTAGGAGAGAATAGAGGGTACGAGAGTATAGCGGAAAAAAATAGGGAGAAAAGAGGGGAGTTAAAAAGAGAAGAGGAGATGGGGAAGAGAGGAGGGGAAAAGAAGGGGAAGGAAAATAATGAATATAGAGGAAGAGAAGAAGGAGACAGAGGGTGAGAAGGGTTGGAACAGATGACATGCGGGGGGGGGGGGGTCATGTGGGCAGAGGGGAACATGGGTAGGCCTTGAGGGCAATTATGGGGAGAGGGAATGAGAGGGACCTTAGGAAGCCATATAGTATGAATTTAAATGCACATTTATATATGAGAACACAGTTTATTTGTTACACTTATAGTTCTTGTTATTTTTTGAGAAAGTACTCTGCATTAGTAATTCAAAAGTTTTTTTAAGACACAGATGTATTGTAAGTCCTGGAAAATTACTTGGGGTAGACAGCTCCTGCTCAAATGATAGTAAGGCCCAAAATAATCAGATGAATATATGGTACTTTGTTTGATCCTGTGAATCCTGTATTGATACAATTTGAACATAATTATCCTCTTGATTTCTGAGGTCAACACTATATACCGTATTTATCGGCGTATAACACACACTTTTTCTCCCTGAAAATAGGGGGCAAATCATAGGTGCGTGTTATACGCCGATATTCCCTCCCCCCTCCTCATCCTCAACCTCCCCCCTCATTCTAAACCCCCTCCGCATTCTAACCCCCCCTCAACCTAAACCCCCCTCCTCATTAGCATATACCGGGTGCCGACACCCAGTAAATGCTAATGACGTGGCGCGCTGGCGCACATGTGACGTCACCAGGTCAAGGAGCGGACCGGAGGCCAGAGCAGAAGCAGATAAGTGAGGGGGAGGTATTAAGGGGGGTTTTGGTTGAGGAGGAGGGGGGGAGGGGGGTTTAGGTTGAGGAGGAGGGGGGTTTAGTTTGAGGAGAGGGGGGTTTAGAATGAGGAGGGGGGGTTAGAATGCGGAGGGGGGTTGAGGAGGAGGGTTGAGGTTGAGGAGGGGGGTTGAGGATAGGGGGGTTGAGGTTGAGGAGGGGGGTTGAGGAGGGGGTTGAGGATAGGGGTGTTGAGGAGGCAGGTTGAGGAGGGGGGTTGAGGAGGGAGGTTGAGGAAAGGGGGGTTGAGGAGGGAGGTTGAGGAGAGGGTTGAGGATGGGGGGTTGAGGAGAGGATGAGGAGGGAGGTTGAGGAGGGGGGTTGAGGATGAGGAGGGGGGTTGAGGATGAGGAGTTGAGGTTGAGGAGGGGGGTTGAGGTTGAGGAGGGGGGATGAGGATAGGGGGGTTGAGGAAGGAGGATGAGGATTGGGGGGTTGAGAGGGGGTTTGAGGAGGGAGGTTGAGGGGGGGTTGAGGAGGGAGGTTGAGGATTTTGCTTCAAAGTTATTTATTTGAATTTTATTTTTTTCCCCTGAAATTCCCTTCTTAAAATGAGGTGCGTGTTATACGCCGGTCCGTGTTATATGCCGATAAATACGGTATATACTAGTGACTTGCCCGTCAAAAATGACGGCAATAAAATTGTAAGGCTGTGAAAGCTGTTTGCCACCCAAATGTGAGTCTCTGACACTCTTAACCTTTTTGTTATCTACGAAAAAGGTTTAAAAGTTTATTTTTTCATCATGCAACTTGTAGTTCAAGAACTGGTAAACCATCCTTCTTTTAACAATATTAACCTTTTTAATTGTCAGCTATGCAAGAATGATATAACAATAGATCAACTTTGTATGAAACAGTATTGTAAACCATTAATTAATGATTTTTAATATGCAACATGTAGTTGAAGTACTGGTCAACAATTATGTTTTAATAATATCACAATTTTCAATTGTTAGCTATTCAGCAGTAATATAAAAATAGGTCAACTTTGTATGAATGAGTAGTAAACCCTTAAATAATGCTTTGTAACATGCAAAATAGTTCAACTACTGGTAAACCACATAGGTATTGAATCCAGAGGAAGGCAAACAGAACGCCCCACAGTGAAACTTATGAAATTGTGTCAAAGGGGGAAACAATTAATTCCTTCCTGACCCCAGTAACTGGTGACAGGATTACTCCCTGGAACAATACTCCCTATTGAATAATACATTTCAATTTTAACATGCAACTTGTAGTTCAACTACTGCTAAAAATTGTTTTTTTTAACAATATTAACGTTTTCAGTTGTCAGCTATGCAGGAGTAATATAACAATAGGTCACGTTTGTATGAATGAGTATTGTAAACTATTACATAATGCTTTATAACATGAAACTTGTAAACCACATAGGTATTGAATCCAGAGGAAGGCAAACAGAAAACCCCCATTGAAACTTTCCCAATTGTTTTAAAGGTGGAACAAAATTAATTCCTTCCTGACCCCAGTAACTGGTGATCACATTACTCCCTGAGTCAATACTCTCTATTTAATTATACATTTCTATTTTCCAAGAAATGATCATCCTCCTACTAACATGAACCCTTTTTTTGTGGAGCCCATCCTGCCAAAAGGCCACTTCCAAGACATTCCAATACTTTACCACTGTTTATTCTTTTTGTTGTTTTTTTTCACTTGTTCTTTTGTTATTCTTGGAGTTATTGAAAATGGCTCATAGAGTTTTCTATGTGAAATAATGGTCTTCTAAAAGGAGTCCCAGTGACATAAAAGTTCGTGCTGGAAGTAAAACCACTATTTTCTATGTTTGTTGACATTTTATAGAGTTTCCTTTTTGAAATAGTGTTTGATTGGTATCAAATTTTATCCTCGAAATAAAACCACTGTTCTCTATGTTTTTTTGTCATTTTATAGAGTTTCCTATGTGAAATAGTGGTCCTCTATAAAAAATCCGAGTGACATTAAAGTTTGTACTTGAAATAAAACCACTGTTCTCTGTGTTTGTTGGAGTTTTTGTTGTGAATGTGTCCTATTTTTTTTATTGTTTTTTGTAGATCTGTTGTATTGTTATCCTTTTTTGTATTTATTTTACAGCACCTCATAGTAGACAATGTTTTCTGTAAAAATTCAGCCATCATCTAATAAATCACCCTGACTTTGTTTTTTTTTTCAATATAAACTTTAATTTCCTCTGGATTGGTGCCTCTTGAAAATGCAACATAGAGTTGTCCATGTGCAAATACAGGTTCCTGTAAAAAAAAAAATACCCACAGACTTAATAGTTTGTCCTTGGGATTTATTTATGATCATAGTAAATGCCATGATGATGGGAAATTGTCTCCTTTGAAGGACAAAAGGCAAATCACTCTCACTTGGGGCCATATCAATTCTTGGTATAAAAACTTGTTCACCTGTATGGGTACCATTCATAATGTCTTCATGTATGAAATGTTCTCTTAAATCCTGTACAATTAATCTGATCCTATTACAAAGTCCTTTTTGGGGATTCATGTTTCTCAGTAGCATGACAATTGCCCCTTTTTTCAGTTTGAAAATATGTGGTGGCATTCCAGAGGGAGTTAAAGAATTGATAAATTCCATACCAAAGTTAGATTCACTGTCTTTATCATCAGCCAGAACCAAATCTGCACTGTAATAATTATTTTGGGGTGCGCTGATGAATTTAAAAATGTCGTTATTTAGATTCAAGGCATCTATATTTTTTTATGTTAATATCACTTTGTTTGCAATGTCTGAGTAATCATCGTTATTGATAGTATTTAGAAAGATTGCCGATATTAGTGATTCTTTGGAAATCATTTCTGATGGAATTTCAATGGTATCATCAGGTAGATTAGTTATTTTTAGATGATTTCCTTCTCCAATTTGAATTAGCCAGTCATTGAATTCATTTTGGCCTTGATATCTCATATTTAGCTCTAATTTAAGGTGTGTAAATATTTTCCACAGTTTACTTGTCTTTATACATGTTTTGGCGATGTCAGTCCTATTTCCATGTGGCACAACAGGTAATGTTTGCCTAAATTCTCCTCCTAACAACATAACCTTTCCCCCAAATGGCAAATCATTATCCATAACTTCTTTTAATAATCGATCAATACATTGCAGGGCATGAAACAACATCATTGTTTCAGAAAAAAAAAAGGATAGACACTCCACTTAATTGTTGAACCCTTATCTATTAGTTAAAGGAAGATACAATCATAATAATTAAAAATGAATTTATTATCAATGTTAAAATTAACAAAGGCACTTAAAATATTTAAAACATAATTATCTTATACTGTTCCACCATATTGTCCATAAGTTAGAAAATGTGGTAATAGCACTGGATAATAGAGATATAGATATCTAATGTAGAAAACAATATGATATGTACAAATATACAATTACTCATCCAAAAGCATTGAATGTGCAAAACAAAAATATATAGTCCTATTAAAATAATATAAAGTGCTAAGTGTTAACTATTAGAAAATAGATAAAGTGCTTGCTAAGTAATTGGAAAAATCGAATTATATGTGAAAGTGTATATATAAGAATCAGTCAATTAGTTTCACAAACTCCATGTGATTGCACAGCATTAAACATTAGTACATATCAATTTATAAAAATAACCTTATTATAGGTGCCTAATATATACATAGTTCGCTATATGATTTCCACAAAAACAATTACAATGGTAGACAATAAATATGTCCCTTTCTGTTTTTTGTCAAAATTGATGAACAGTTATAATCAATTTATCACTATAAAGATTCCTTGCAAATGTCATAAAGTTACTTATCTCATTATATCTTAGTTCAACGAATGTATCCAGGCTGTAAGCTTTTGTTACAATGCTGCTTCTTCTAGGCATCTCTACCCTTCCATATCATCTGCCAGGAAGTTTTGATGTCTTGTAGCATGTCATTCACTGTGCGTAAATTTTCATAACTTTGTGCGCCTGGAACATTTAAACAAAGTAATCTTAAACTGAAACGTTCAATGTCTCTTGGACTAACGGTATAAGTTCTGGGGATAATTTTATTTGTATCTTTTTTCATTGTCGCCATTGGCCATTTGTGAATACATAGTGATATGGAAACTCAATGTATAAAAATTGCCTGGCCTCACAGTTATCGCAATCTAATTGAAACCAAGCAGTAAGTGTTGCTGCTCTATTTTCATTTTGGGCTAGAGCATTTCATTCATTCCCTGCAGTAAAGCAAATGAAATGACTTTGTGGCAAATGTACAGCTAATTGATACACAGCATGTGACTGATCATGCATCTCAAATTTCAAAAGACGCCACAATGCTTCTGGAGCACTTACATAGAGAGCATCTAAATAACATGAAAGTTGATCATGTAAAATTGGATTGTCTTGTTCATTTTGTGCACCTTGCACAACAACAGTTGCTGCATCATATCCTTTGTATATATATTTATATACATATTTGATGGATTTGATAGAAGTGCAAGCTTTAACATTTACTGTATGTGTGCATTGTACTTCATCAGCAAATGTGGATTGTATGTAACTACATATCTATTATCAACCTTTAGCAGTTTGTCCTTCTCTTCTTTTATACAAAGGGTATCCATCAGAATTAACATAAGTTTGCATTTGAAATAGTTTTGGGAAATCTTTTGTACATTTTTTATTTTACATACATGGTGAATTAGGATTTATATCTCCACATGAACCATGAATCATTCGGTGTGTTACAATGTCATAAAGTTTGAAATATTTTTGTGGTTGTGGCAGTTCAGCACTAATCAATGAATCCACTCTCTCTGCAGTATTTAATTTATATTTTTCTTGTAGGAATAAAAGTATATGTGCATGTGGCAGGCCTCTTTTTTGAAATTCAATAGTATAACCAAATGCTACACATTTCCCAAATAACTGTGCTTTAGTTATATCATACATTAATGTATTTTGTTTTCGTTTTCATTGTGTTGCGTTTTCTCTGCAGCCATTTTTTTCCTCTCTTAGGCGAATTTCGATCATGAAAATATGGCTCAAATTAACTTGCAACCTCACTCACAGGCCCCTGGCTCTCCCCCTGTGCTGTGTGTGAGTGTGAAAGTGAATTTGAGGCATATTTGTGTGTTAAAGTCATATTTTTTGCGAGCTCGTGCCTCATTGCAGTTGCTGCCCTATGGTCTGCAAACGTCTCGCTATATACTGTATGTTGTGTGTTTTTCAGTGTGTATCACATCTATAGTTGTGGATCTGCGGTGTTGTTCAGAAAGCTTACAATGTTGGTCATGCCGTCGACTGTGCAGGACTCAGGCGAGCCATTTGCAGCCCGTAGGGCCGCATCTGCGAGCCAGGTAAAGCGAGGCGAGCCATCGACTGCGCGGGACTTAGGCTGCATTGAGCACTGAACTGCGAGCCTTGCACTGCGAGCCTTGCGAAACACGTGGTCCTTAGGCTGCAATGACTGCAAAAGGCGCTCATTGCACTGCGTGCCTCGCATAGCGAGGTTAGCAGTTGAAGCATGTGCGACTTACGACCCGTAGGACTTAGGACCAAGTGAATTTGAGGCATATTTGTGTGTTTTCGCCATCTTTTCCAGTTCGGTTGTTCGGCCGTTAAAGTCGTGATGACAACTCGCAATTTAACAGCTTTTATATGTGATATATGTGTGTGTATACAATTTTATTTCCGTCATTTTTGATGGGCAATTTCCTAGAATACATATAAATATATTGATATATTTAAATGTCGGTAATTAATGCAAAAAAGAAAGGTGTGACATTGTTATTATGTAAAATATAAAAAAAACATGTGTCAGGATTAATTTTTTTAGTGGTTGATTGGAAAATATATCTGAATGTTGTCTAAGGACAGGGGCCAAACCCTATTTTGTATTTGATGCCAAGGAAAGAGCAGGTGCAAAGTGCAGAAAACAAAAATAAATAGAATTACGTGGCTATTGAAATACAGTACATTGCTATATGATATTGTGTCTACATTTACTGCAAAAAAAACAACACCTGAACTTACCTGAACCCAGATAGATATCACCCGATGTCACTTATATATTATTTAATTAAGATTGATTGCAGCAATGTTTTCTTTAAAAACAGCACACAAATTTACATGCTTCATACTACTATATACAAAAATGACGGCAATAAAATTGTAATGCCGGCAAAGCTGTTTGCCACCTAATGTGAGCAACTTCGGCGCTCAGCTCAAGCCTCTCCCCCTGTCTACTTACTCCCTTGTGTCTCCTTTCCCCCTCCTCTCCCTCCGTTGTGTCTCCATTCCCCCCTCCTCTCCCCCTGTGTCTCTTTTCTCTCCCTCCCCTGTTTCTCCTCTCCCTCCCTCCCCTGTGTCTCTTCCCCCTCCCCTGTGTCTGATACCCCCTGTTTCCCTCCCCTGTGTCTGTTCCCCCCTGTCTCCCTCCCCTATGTCTGTTTCCCCTCTACTCCCTCCGTGTCTGTTTGCCCTGCTCCCCATCTCCTGTGTCTCTTCCCCTACCTCCCCTGGGTCTCTCCCCCCTGTGTCTCTTTCCCTCCCCTCCCCTGTGCCTCTTTCCCTCCCCTCCCCTGTGTCTCTCCCCCCGTGTCTCTTTCCCCCTTACCCTGTGTCTCTTCCCCCCTTCCCTGTTGTCTCTTTCCCCCCCACCTCTGTGTCTCTTTACCCCTCTCCCCTGTGTGTCTTTCCCTCCCCTCCCCTGTGTCTCTTTACCCCCCTCCCCTGTGTGTCTTTCCCTCCCATCCCCTGTGTCTCTTCCTCCCCTCCCCTGTGTCTCTCCCTCCTCCCCTGTGTCTCTTCCCCCCCTCCCCTGTGTCTCTTCCCCCTCCTGTGTCTCTTCCCCCCCCTCCCCTTTGTCTCTTCGCCCCCTCCAATGAGTCTCGCCCCCTGTGTGTCTGTTTCCCTCCCCCTTTTCATCCTCCTCCCTCCCCTCATCCTCTCGCTCCCCTCATCCTCTTACCTTCCCTCATCCTCTCCCTCCCCTTATCCTCTCCCTCCCCTCCTCCTCCCTCCCCTCATCCTACCTCCTCCCTTTCACCCTCTCCAATTAACACCTCCTCTTCCCTCACTTACCTGCATTGCACTGCTCCTGCTGCTGTTGAGCGCGTATTATGTGTCGGGACCCGGTATATGCTAATGACATAATGCTCGTCATGTCATTAGCATATACCGGGTCCCGACACAGAAGACGCGCTGGACAGCAGCAGGAGCAGTGCCATGAAGGTAAGTGAGGTGAGGTGGGGGGTTAATTGGAGAGGGTGAAAGGGAGGAGGTAGGATGAGGGGAGGGAGGAGGAGGGGAGGGAGAGGATAAGGGGAGGGAGAGGATGAGGGAAGGGAAAGGATGAGGGGAGGGAGGAGGGGGTGATGCGAGTCCTGGCACTCCTGCTGTTCATTGGTTCTTTGGGACCTGGCATATGCTAATGACGTGACACGCAGGACAGCAGCAGGAGCAGCGCAATGAAGGTAAGTGAGGGGAGAGTGGGATAGGGGGCTAAATGTAGAGGGGAAAGGGAGGAGGATGGATGAGGGGAAGGAGGGAGGAGGGAGGATGAGGGGAGTCAGGGAGGAAGAGGATGAGGAGAGGGAGAGGATTAGGAGAGGGAGAAGATGAGGGGAGGAAGAGTATGATGGGAGTGAGATAGGAGGGAGGAGGTGTGATGCAAGTCCTGGGACTCCTGCAGTTGTCCATCGGGTCTTTGGGACCCAGCATATGCTAATGACGTGACGCGCTTGTGACGTCACGTCATTAGCATATGTCGGTTCCCGACACAGAAGACGCGATGGACAGCAGCAGGAGCAGAGCAATGAAGGTAAGGGAGGGGAGAGGGGGGTTGAGGGGAGGGAGGGGAGAGGCACTGGGGGTGCTGCGATGCTGGGGGGCCTTGCGATGAGCACCTACGGCACTCCTCGCAAGTTCTCCCCTGGCAGGAAACAGGTAGTGCCGCGGGCCTCGTGGTTATGGGCAGCTGACATTGCAGTTGCGGCCCGTACTGCCTATCCTGAAGGATGTAGGGATGAGCGCCTATGGCGCTCATCTCCACCAGCGCAGTGAGCGCCTTCGGAGCTCCTTGCCTGCAACTGCGGTCCTCGCTTTGTGAGGACCGCAGTTGCTGCTGGCTCTCTGTGCGAGTCCACAACGTTAGCGTATTGCTGACAACTATATATGTGATATCTTGCATTCAGTACATTTGCGAGTCAGTGTGGTCTTCCATGTACACAATGCATTTCACCAATCTGCCTGCTGTAAAGGGCAGGCCTTCTGGTGGTCCCCCCAGCACAGTGGGTGTAGCACCTAGCTATCCCCAAGACATTCAGGCAGGTATCGGTTCAGAGGGAATAGGCAGAAGGCAGAAGTAGTCTCCGGTCTCACAGGCAGAGTGTGGGTTCCGGTCTGGTGGCTGTTCCAGCAGTGGTAGATCCTCAAGATTCTGGAAAGATGCTTAGTTCTCAGGGATCCCCAGCTGGAGACGGTCCAAGCAGCAAGCCAACATATAAACAGATGCTTTGTAAGAGTATGCCTGTGATGCGTCAAATAGCCTCATCAAGTCCATACAGGACGGTTGATTTTGTACCTGTGGACCCACGTCTTAGGGCAAGTTCGGCGTCCGTTGTTACACTTTTACTTGCGAGAAACAACCCAGGAACTGTTGCCAAGCCAGAGTGGGGAATTTGGCTCTGAGTCAGCAACAGACGCAGGATCTCCGAAAGACTCCGAGGACGATAGCACACTTAGATGCTCTAGGGATACGTGAAAAAAGCTGCATGATAAAACAAAAACAAAAAAGGAAAATGTGGAACAAATGGACATTGACAAAACTTTTATTAGAGACAGATGTAAAGCAAAATAGCAAAAATACGGTTTAGCAATCTAAATCAAACACAAGCATCATTGGTCCACAAATGCAGATTTCCATAAACTTTACTGATAAGTTGCGTCATCTCTACAGTGGAATTCTGGTTTGAAATACAAATGCTATATAGAACCATAACTATAATAATTGCTATAACATCTGCCTCCTCCAATTTTCCATATTTTCCTCTTGGCTAATTGTAGAAATTATACCTAAACCATTCTTTAAGCTTAAAAATGTGATACATTAACCATGGACTATAAGGAATACCTCCTATATTAAAGTTATTATTTTCCCTGGTCTTATAACCCGATACCGAAGTTTTTCAAGTATAATCCTAGGGAATACTTTTTACATTATAGGGGTTATCCCGTAAAGCAAAATTAATAACTTTACCTAAACAAATTAAATTAAAAACTGCCAAAAATATCATCCCGATCATATTCACACAGCTTGAAAACTCTCAACATTAAGCACTCACTTACTGGATCAAGATTCTTTCATGGTCCCACCCCCCAACCCCCTCGGTCCCCGGTCTCCGGCTCTCTCTTTCCCTTCACTACTGCCTTGAATAGAATAGTCAAATTATCTAGATTGTCCATGTGCATTATCCAGGAGCTCCATATATCAAGGAATTTAGGTATTTAGGTATCAGCTAGGGAGTGTGTGATTCTCTCGTTTGCAACAATAAAGTGTATTTTTGCCTTAACTGCCCCAGATCCAGAGAGTTGGACTTCCACATGCGAGCTATATGGCTTTTAGTAGCCATCATGATATACTGTAAAAGTTTATTCTGGGAGGGGGTTAGCTCAGCGAAAGGGATCCCCAGCAGGCAGTTCTCTGCTGATAGCCTAATTGGTTGCTTAAAAATATCCGCTACTAGATCTCATCTTTAATTTTAAATATAAACAAAAGTAAATGTATGCTTTTAAATAATTGGAAAGAGGAGGTAACAATTCCATTAGAAATCATAAGAACTCATTTAAAATTTTTAGAAGGAATCTTTTTAATAATCAAAGCGGTTTTATCTTACTTTATAATTGTTTTATTTTTCCGCCAAATGTTTTATGGTTTAAAAAAATGAAAAAGTAAATTTTATATTTTTTATGGGGTTCAAGAATGGAAAAGCTGCCGAGAGATAAAATAAGCAGGAAGTGTGAACTAGGGGGAAAAAAACATGTCGGATATTGATACGTTTTTATGGCTTAAGATTTTATCATTTTGCATAAAAAAAACTGAGCATACTGACAAAACTGCTGATTTTATTAGATTTTATGGAGGGCGATTTTAAAAAAAAAACCTTTATGCTTTTAACCTAGGAAAATGTTATAGTGATCTTAATAATTTCATTACAAAATATGAGTTATGTAATATAGATATAAATATCAGAAAAAATAAGAAAATAATTGACAATTTTAATAGAAAAAAGAAAGGAGATTTTATCTATAGAACGTTTCCCTGGAGACATATGTAAAAAAAAAAGGAGAAAAGTTTCTAATAAAATGTTATTTAATATGCAACGAGATTTGGCTTGGGCAGCAGTACATAATTCTATTCCTACAAGGGCCTTTCAATACAGATGAGTAACTTACCTCCATTTGCAGCTGCTGCTCCCCCTCCTCTCCTCCACGCTCCCTCCTGCGTCGGGACCCGGAATATGCTAATGACGTGACGTCACATGTGCGCCACGTCATTAGCATTGGCCGGGTCAAGACGCAGGAAGGAGCGTGGAGGAATGGAGGAGCAGCTGCAGATGGAGGTAAGGGAGGGGAAAGGGAGAGGGGGAGGTATTTAGAGGGGTAAAGGGAGGAGGAGGGTTTAGGATGAGGAGGGGTAAAGTGAGGAGGGGGTTTTAAGATGAGGATGGGGGGTTTAGGATGAGGATGGGGAGGGTTTAGGATGAGGATGGGGGGTTTAGGATGAGGATGGGGGGTTGAGGATGAGGATGGGGGTTGAGGATGAGGATGGGGGGGTTGAGGATGAGGATGGGGGGTTGAGGTTGAGGATGGGGGGTTGAGGCTGAGGTTGAGGAGGGGGGCTGAGGAGAGAGGTTTTGGAGGGGGGCTGAGGAGAGAGGTTGAGGAGGGAGGTTGAGGAGGGGGGTTTAGGATGAGGAGGGGGGTTGAGGAGGGGGGATTGAGGAGGATGGGGGGTTGAGGTTGAGGAGGGGGGTTGGGGTTGAGGAGGGGGGTTGAGGAGGGGGGTTGAGGAGGGAGGTTGAGGATGAGGAGGGAGGATGGATGAGGAGGGGGATGAGGAGGGAGGTTGAGAATGAGGAGGGGGGTTGAGGAGGGTAATAAGGGAGGGGGAAGAGACACAGGGAAGGGAGAGGGGGAAGAGACACAGGGAAGGGAGAGGGGGAAGAGACACAGGGGAGGGAGAGGGGAGAAGAGACACAGGGTAGAGAGAGGGGGGACACAAGAAAAGGGCATACAAGAGGGGGACACAGAGGGCACAAGAGGGACACAGGAGGCAGCACATTTCCCATCCTCGGCTTATACTCGAGTCACTCATTTTTCCCAGTATTTTGTGGTAAAATAGGTGCCTCTGCTTATACTCGGGTCGGCTTATACTCAAGTATATACGGTATATGGGAATCCATGATGCAAATTTTAACTAAATTATGTGATATTAAGGTAACTTATGAATTAATTTGATATGGTTTATTTAAGTCCGCAGATTTTAAGAAAAATAGGATTGCATAGCAAATCATGAACTCTGTTAAAGATGTTTTATGGAAATTAAAAAATCTTGTTTTTTTCAAAAAAGAAATGTTATACATTAATCAAGGCATAGGTTTGATTTAAGTCAAATCACATATATAGTTGTGAGCATACGAGTTGTTGCTAACGATTGCGGGCTCACGCAGCGAGGCCGCAAGAACTTCGCAGTTCGCCGCAAATGCGGACCCTCGCAAAGCGAGGGGCCGCATTTGCGGTGGTGGAGGATCCAACGTCGGCTGTGTTTGTCCGCAAATGCGGACCCTCGCAAAGCGAGGGGCAGCATTTCGGTGGTGGAGGATCAAACGTCGGCTGTGTTGTTTGTCTGAAAATGTGGACCCTCGTGAAGCGGGGGGGCCGCATTTGCGGAGGTGTAGCCTCAAAGGCGCCTCACACGCGGTTAACACACACACGCACGACTTAGAAAAAAAACAACTGCGTCTTTTGCAAAAAAATACGTCCGCAATACGACCCATTCCCAACACGCAAAAAACGGCCGAAAACGGCGTGCATGAAAGCATCAGAAACACAATAAATAAACACAACGAACACATAAAATGCTTACTTACAGCAAGGGGGGGCATCCGGCACCTCGAAAAGTTAATTTACACGTCCATTTAAGTATTAAAAAAACGAGTTTAAAGTGCCGAAAATCACCTAAGCGAGAGAAAAAATGGCCGCCGAACAAAACGAAAACGAAAACGAGGCTACAGACACAACAATACTACAGTGACTCGCAAAACTGAAACACATAGTATGCGGCACTTACCACACTGATATTAACCACCATTTTGAAATCTAGTACGCATAAAATGGCGGATGGAACGCTAATTGTAAGCTGGAATGCAAATAGCGCATGCGTATTTCGTTCTAACGGTCTGAGGAACCTGAAAGTTTATAAATACTGCCTACTTTCCAGAAAATTCTACATTTCTACTCACTTGATGAACGGAGTGACTGGATAGTTAACTGCTGCTGTTACTTGAGAAGAGAATTACTGCAACTCATAGCAAAAAATAATATGACACTTATACATATGGAACCTAAAGCTGAATCTTTGCCCTTTTTTTCACTATTCAAACAGACTCTGCATCAACAGCGTCACTCAAGAATTTGCACCGTGCACTGTGAACGAGAATCCCTTTTAAAGAACACAAAGAAAGAAGAAGAGGTAAGATAGAAAAATACATTACATGCTGAAAAAGGCCATGCTTTGCAAAATCAAAAAGAAGAAATATACAATTAACCATTTCACTTTTTTTTTCAAACAGACACTACAAGAAGACCGGCAGATTAACATTGGCAGGAGGGGACCCTCTGTCATTCGGACAAGAACAACACTTCAATCAAGGTATAGTATAACAAGTAGAAAAAATAAAGGAACTATATATGTTTAATGGCCGCCAATATAACAATTTCAAGTAAAATAAAAATACATATAAATTGAATAAAGAACAAAACACAGTTCAACAAACTTCACAAAGACTTATACAATTTAGGAAGACAGACAGTTTCACAGAAAACAAAAAAATAAAGAGGTGGCCACAAAACAGGATAAAATCTGAAACATTAGCAACATACATAAAACAAAACTATTCCTCCTCTTTACTGTAAAATAACCTCCAACCATCACCCACAAGCCAAACGCAGCAACCAAAAAGTGGTGAACACAAAACAGGATTAAAAAAAAGCACAACATGATATAGAAAAGGCAATTAACATTAATTTGTACTGTCCAACATGATTGAATACTCATAAAGAACACTAATTGAACAAATAAACTAGGCAAAATGTGGTGGACACAAAACAGGATTGTACCAAAAATCACAGAAACAGATAGAAAAGTTAAATAATATTCTTCTTTACTGTTTAAGAACCTATAAGCCTTACAAAGAAGCCTAAATAAGCATACCAAAAGTGGTGGACACACAACAGGATAATGCTAAAAACATTGCCATCATATCCAAAATAGGAAAAACATTCAATTTCACTGTACAGAAACATTTAATCTTCATAAAAAAGACTAATTAAGCAAATAAAGTATGCAACATATGGTAGACACAAATAGGATTTACCAAAAATCATACAAACACATAGAAAAGTAAATTAATATTATTCTTTACTGTTCAAGAAGCTATAAGCCTTCCAAAGAAGTCTAAATAAGCATACCAAAAGTGGTGGACACAAAACAGGATAATGCTAAAAACATTACCATCATATCGAAAAGAAGAAAAACATTAATAATTACAGTAAAAAAAAAGAATAACTGGAATATACAAATACAATTAAAGTATTTTTAAAAGGTTGCACGAAAAACAGCATAGCAGAAAAATTCACCATAACAGATACAATAGACCAAAACAATGAAATATGCTATTCACTACACATACATTCAAATCAAATAACATTTTATTTTTTCTTTTACAACAGACACTGCGTGAAGAGCATTGGACGAAGACTTTCAACAGCGGACCAACAAGGATTCTGCTTGAAATCACACTTCAACCAAGGTACAGTATAACAAGTAAAAAAAGAGAAAACTATATAAACATGTTTGCTCTGCATCCATATCAACAGAAAAACAAACAAAAAGAAAAGAAGAACACTGAATAATTATAACCTTTACCAAAATATTAGTGACATATTTGTCATTTTCCTATTATTTGTCTTTTACGGACAACAATGTTTAACATTAAACCCAAACTTCAATCTACACAAAAAAAGAAAACATCATAGTCCACAAAAGTGTCAAAACACACACTGCATAACATTTATCATTCTCAATTAACAGTCGTAATGTACAATATTAAGCATAAAATCTAAACACACACATAAAATAGAATACTACAACATATAGTACTAACACCCCAAGAAAAAATAAACATTTTTCATTTCCCGAACACATAAGCCTTTAAATAAAATATCAAAATACTATTATGACAATCCCCTGTAGTAAAAATTACAAAGACTAATTTTTGCCCTCTACTATGCCTGTAAGTTAAAAGTACAACAAAAAAATAAATTGCCAAAACAACAAAAATATCCATTTCAATTAACACTAGACACCTATTACATGTAGAAGAAGGTATAGTGTCAGTTCCTTGAGTGTGCTATTCATGTAAGGCAAAAATTACAACCTACGACAGAAAGTAAAAACAAAAAAATAAAAAACACTTATTTAACAATACAAAGAAAGTACCGCTACAATGAACTACAAGTACATATAAACAAACTGTTGATAATAAAAAATGTAAAAAACAAACTTAACATCTCAAACTAAACTAATTATACATTCTTTTCTTTTACAGATTAACGAGAGCAAACAAGAAAAGACGTCAAACTAGAGAAAGACAAGAGAGATGGGCTAACCAGCAGACACCAGAGGAGAAGGAAATTCGACGAGAAAAAGAACGCAAAAGAATTGCAAGCAAAAGACTATCAGCTGCGAAAATTAAAGATACACCAAAAAAAGCTACTAAGCAAACAGGATTTAGAACCTGTTCCTCAAATGTCAAATACGTATATTAATAACTAAACAACTTTCCAAACATACACATCTCATTGCCGTCATTTTTTGACGGTCAAGTCGCTAGTATATTTATATTTCTTATTAGACAAGAAACAAGGTAAAAATGCAAAGATTTTATGGCAGCAAGAGAAATGGAACAAAATACTTGCACAGTAATTTTATATGCATTTTAAATTTTCTTAACTGTTTTTTTTAGATGAATCCCTTTCAAAGATGACACCAGGGACCACATGAGGGATAGAAGATGAAGGGAGAGTGAAAGCTTATTTCAGGGACAGTGGTGGGTGAAGGGAAAGGATAGCTTAGAGTGAAGGGACAGATGAAGAGAAAAGTTAGGGAAAGTGTGTGTTTTAAAATGTTGCATGTATTTTATGAATATGTAAATAAAAAAATTACTTTTTAAATATGCCTGTAAAATAAAGAAGAATTGTATTTTAAATTTCCATGTAAATTATTTCTTTTAACATGATTTGCTTGTATTTTATGATCTGCCTTTACATTTTTTATTGTAAACCTTATAAATATGATTATTATAATTAATGATACATTTTATTATTGTAACAATTTTATAAATGTAAAAAAAATATGTTTTATAAATATGAATTGTATTATGTATGAAAAGTTGAAATATGATGACTGTAACTTTAAACGTTTTAATAAAAGAATTAGAAACAGTCATAAAACCTTCTAAGGATGAAATAGATGCCTTTTTATCTGGGATAAATTTACCGAATATATCAAGAGAGGACTTAGATGATCTAATCCAAGATATTTCACCAAAAGAAATTGAGTCCATAATAGCAGAGCTGCCCCTGAATAAATCCCCGGGGGTTGACGAATTCATACATTTATATTATAAGAGGTATTCCCAGATTTTTAGTGCACACCTGTCCAGTATGTTCAATGAAATCAAAATTATGGGATATATGCCTTCAGAGATGACCGAGGTAAGAATCATAAACATACTTAAGCAAGATAAAGAGTCACATAAAAACTATCGTCCAAATTCATTATTAAATAATGATACTAAATGATATGCTAAATTATTGGCAACAAGACTTAATAAATATATTTCTAAATTAATTATCTTGGATCAGGCAGAGTTCCTTCATAACAGACACGGGCCTGATAACATAAGAAAACTCTTGGACTTGATTTCTTATGCTAAGAAGAAAGGAACTCCTTTTTTCACCCTGTCATTAGATGCTGAGAATTGGGTGAATTGGAGTTTCATAGAAGGAGTACTGGACTTGTTTGGACTGGGTGAGTTCGGATCAAAAGCCATTAAGGCCTTGTATAGAAATTCAAGAGCTTGTGTCTCTGGTCTAGATTTTGAATCTAAGACATTTGGAATATGAAATGGTATCATCGATCAAGGATATACATACCTCAGTAATTTTGCCCCATATTTTGCATTGGAATTTATCCACTAATCAACCGTGTTGGTATCAATTAGAATCAGATATTATTGTCCTTCCTGTAGGTTTATTATTATGGTTACCACAAATGGAGTAAAGTATGGCCAATAAAACTTCAAGGGGGATCTGCTCTCTCATGGCATTCTGGTATCAAAATAGAGATAAACTGGACCTGGCAAAATACTCAAATACTCTTCTCTTCTATCCCCAGGGAACATGCTACATTGTAAAAATCATAATATCGATGCAGAAGGGCTGAAACAAGGGGGGGGGGGGGGGGGGGTACGAATTATAGGAGATCTGTACACTACAAATACTCTTGATACCTACCCCCAAAACATTATAAATAGATTTCAGATATTCCGACTAACATGGTTAGACTACTTAGCTATTAGAGGAGAATTACATACTCTGGGTTTTCAATTAGATAATTGTAGGAAATGTACCCCCATAGAACAAATTTAATTAAAAATAGGGATTCACAAACTATAGCTGGGTGTAGTAATATTATCAGATCCAAAGATGAAATTAGGACCTAGAAATGGCTTGGCCTTTAGAAGTCTGGAATAAGGCATGTATACTAGTTAAGGTTACATCAAAGTGTTCATCATACAGAGAACTACAGTATATATCAAACTAATCCAGAGATGGTACATTGTCCATACAACCCTGAATAAGTTTAACTGAAACTAGTGACTTATGTTGGCGAGGTGTGAAGAAAGGGGTACGTATCTCCACCAATTTTGGCAATGCATAGTAGTCCAGGAGTTCTGGAAAGAATCTCTGGCAAAAATCTCAGATATAATTAAAAGAACGATACCCCTTAACCCAGAAATATGCCTATTCCATATGCTGCCAGACATAATACCAATTTCGACTAGATATTTTGTTTCACATATATTACTAATTCTGAAATGGCTGTTGATAAAGGTATGGAAGTTGGATCGAATGCCGACATGGAATGAAGTTGTGAAACATAGAGATAGAAATATGGAAAGGGGACTTATCCGCTTTAAGCAAAGTGGAAAATCTGCCAAGTTTAAATGGTTAATTTGGCACCATTATAACCATGTATAGTGATGCCTATGGTAATATTTGTTATTGATAATAACTTGGGCTAGATTTACATGTTTTGTATGTATTGAAAATAAAAAAAAAGTATAAAAAAAAGAAAAAAAAGAAACAGCTGTACATTTTGAACGTTTGTCCACTGACTAGAAAATGATCAGACTATGATGTTAATGGTAGGTGTATTTTAACAGTGAGAGACAGAATAATAAAAAAACAAAACAAGAAAAATGCATGCCAAAAAAGTTATAAATTGATTTGCAGGTCAATAAGGGAAAAAAGTATTTGACCCCTTCTACTTAGCATTTGGTGGCAAAACCCTTGTTGACAATCACAGAGGTCAGATGTTTCTTGTAGTTGGCCACCAGGTTTTCACACATCTCAGGAGGGATTTTGTCCCACGCCTCTTTGTAGATCCTCTCCAAGTCATTAAGGTTTCGAGGCTGATGTTTGGCAACTCGAACCTTCAGCTCCCTCCACAGATTTTCTATGGGTTTAAGGTCTGGAGTCTGGCTAGGCCACTCCAGGACCTTAATGTGCTTCTTCTTGAGTCACTCCTTTGTTGCCTTGGCTGTGTGTTTTGGGTCATTGTCATGCTGGAATACCCATCCACGATCCATTTTCAATACCCTGGCTGAGGGAAGGAGGTTCTCACCCAAGATTTGATGGTACATGGCTCCGTCCATTGTCCGATTGATGTGGTGCAATTATCCTGTCCCCTTAGCAGAAAAACACCACCAAAGCATAATGTTTCCATCTCCATGTTTGACGGTGGGTATGGTGTTCTTGGGGTTATAGGCAGCATTCCTCCTCCTCTAAACACGTTGAGTTGAGTTGATGCCAAAGAGCTTGATTTTGGTCTCATCTGACCACAACACTTTCACCCAGTTCTCCTCTGAATCATTCCGATGTTCATTGGCAAACTTTAGACGGGCCTGTACATGTGCTTTCTTGAGCAGGGGGACCATGTGGGCACTGCAGGATTTCAGTCCCTAACGGCGTAGTGTGTTACCAATTGTTATGCTATGGTCCCAGCTGCTTTGAGATCATTAACAAGATCATTCTGTGTAGTTCTGGGCTGATTCCTCACTGTTCTCATAATCATTGAAACTCCACAAGGTGAGATCTTGCATGGAGCATCAGACCGAGGGAGACTGGCAGTTATTTTGTGTTTCTTCCATTTGCGAATAATCGCACCAACTGTTGTCACCTTCTCACCAAGCTGCTTGGCGATAGTCTTATAGCCCATTCCAGCCTTGTGTAGGTCTACAATCTTGTCCCTGACATCCTTGGACAGCTCTTTGGTCTTGGCCATGGTGGACGATTTGGAATCTGATTGGTTAATTGCTTTTATGGACAGTTGTCTTTTATACAGGTATCAAACTGAGATTAGGAGCACTCCCTTTAAGAGAGTGCTCCTAATATCAGCTCTTTACCCGTATAAAAGACACCTGGGAGACAGAAATCTTGCTGATTGATAGGGGATCAAATATTTATTTTCCTCACTGACCTGCAGATCAATTTATAACTTTTTTGAAATGCGTTTTTCTTGTTTGTTTTTTTGTTATTCTGTCTCTCACTGTTAAAATACACCTATCAATAAAATTATAGACTGTTCATTTCTTTGTCAGTGAACAATCAAAATTAACAGGGGATCAAATAATTTTTCCCCAACTGTATATAATCCAACCCTAACTTTGCTCAAAGCAGTTTGATACAGCGGGCATATGATTAAGGGAAGCCATGTTTTGTATGGTTATGGATTGCAAGAGTGTAGCCTTTGTGGGCACATTTGCGTGTCCCTGCCAAGGTACCCAAAATGCAGTGTAATAACTGTATTTCTCAGAATTCTGGGCATGAAATACATTGTTTAACTTGTTTTAGACATTCAAAATGTTAACATAAATATACAATTTATTTACTATAAATATGTACAAACACTCACAGATCACTTATATTAGCAATGGCGTTCCGTTTATTCATTAAAGGCCGACTGTAATTAAAAAAAAAATACAAATTGTCAAATACTTATGTGCAAGACATGGACATATTTTTTGGGGGGAAATCTGAATTTTTGTAGTCTCTGTTTATAGGAATCCATTTTGTGCTTGTTACATCATGTCATGAACCCCTTTCCAGGGCCTGGAACCTGGTGCATTGAGCCACCATACTGCTCCATTGGAAAATTAGTAGGGGAAGTCATATTGCCACATGGGAAATGTGAGTAGGTGGGTGGTGGGGTGAATAGCCCCAAAACATAGGGCCATAGTGTACCACCATGCTTCATTTTATGGCATATGTCTCAGCCTTATCCTGTATACTACTGTATATGTAATTCCTCATGTTGTGTTACTGTGTTTTGTTTTATGTTTAAATGGTAACTATATAGTCACAAAACAGTAAGACAGACAGGAATCAGTGATTGTATTATAATCTGTTTTGGCCCATTGATTGCCAAATAATCTCCTGTAGAGTCCATCTCCTGTGTTTGTCTGTGACTCCCTGTCATTGTTGTGCGGTATACAACTCACTGTATCTAACCATATAAGTATTGTTGAATTTTTTAAAATAAATCAGTTCACTTCTGAAACATAGAGAAATTACAAGTCTCTTATTTTGCTTCTGGTGGCTGCGATACTGAACCTAACTCCACCCTGCAAGTCCTGGTCACTACCACAGGAAGGTGGAAGGTTACTGAGACTCCTGGGAGTGCTGGTTCCTGATGGAGAAACTCTGACTGATGCAGAAGCCAGTTATCAGGGTGCTGGTGCTGAGATTTCCAGGGGCTCTTCCACTTTACTGCCTAGGGGCTCCAAAAAGGTAGATCTGGCCCTGACCAAAGCACTTGTACGGCTTTTGCAACTTTTAAGTAGTATAAACAACATTTTGATTTATTGTGATTAAAAAAAGTTGATCTTTTGGTCTTTTATCGTGAAGATCCTTCTATATTTTTAAGGCTGTGGCAAGAGTTCTAGCAACCGAAGTCCCATGCTATGCCAGCAAAGATGTGCAGTAATGGAATCTGCATGGGGAGTCAGCTTCAGGCTGTGCAACAGTCTAAAAAGGAGGGGAGGTGCTCCAACTCAATAATTTGAGAAAAAAAAGCTAATTTTCAACGTCAGTTTTGTCCAGAAAATATCAAGTTTTAATCACTGTAAACTGCCCTGGACTAGCCCATAAGTAAGCCCAGTATATGGCCGATACGGACAGTCGGGAATACTTTTTTTCACTTGTACCTGGATCTCCCAACAAGAAGAGAGGGCGCATCTAGCGCAGCATTCAGCATTTGCCACTTGGATGCTGCCATATGAAAGTATGATGATGTTGCAGTGATACTACATGTATAGGCAGTATGTTCCTCCATCTGTGATTGGCTTTAATTTTTTGCTGTTTCTATTCCATTATCTATCAATTGTCTCCTCCTGTACAAATAATTGGGTTGATACATCCTAGTACAATGCTTTGTTGCTTTTAACAATTTTTAATTTTGCTAATCCTAGGATTAGTAATTAAGTTGCATATGAGGATTACCTAAAAATGTTACATTAATTTTGTGTAGCCTGGATAGTATGGTTTACAAAGGGCTTTTCATTAGCAACCAGTGTGGCAACAATATTACAGTTTTTTTTCATATAGACCCTATTACATTAACCTTTATACTATGCAGGTTATTTATATTCATGCATAGATTCTCTTCCTCCATTTAAATAAATTATTCCAGGCCACCCATTTGTGGTATTAGCCTATATATTTATAATAGCAATTTTAAACTACCATTGCAGCATTTTTCCAGGTTTTAATTTTGTCCTTAAAATAAAGTTTATTATCTAATCTAGTGTTAGGTACTAAGGAACCTTGGGTAACTGAATTACATAGCAGCAGATATCCTAGCAAAAAAAACAACAAACTGGTCACCTATGGTTTAACATAGCCTCAATAAGAGAATGGCTTAACTTAGCCTCAATAAATATAAACATGACTTATATCCCATTTTCTATTGTATATAGTGCTGCATAACATTTTTGAATTCTATAAAGAAAGGTTGTTGATATTATTAATAATAATAATAATAATAATAATAATAATAATAACAATATAGGATGCAGGGAGTTTTTTAAGTCTGTTGCAATTACATATGTTCTTTTCTTGGCTCTGTCCGACACCCATGGTGATTGTGACAAAGGACTTAATTCCACTACCAGTGCCTTGGATCCAGCCAGAGCCACAGATAACCTCTCTACCCCAGCAGGATCTGTTCCCCTTTTTGTGCCCCTTGCCTGAGTCCCCTTCTTCCTTGGCCTGTGCCTTCAGTCCCCCAGTTTTGCTCCCTACCACCTCCTGGTGCCACAAGCCCTTGCTTACACCCTGGTGGGAGATGAACCTGCCTATGTGTAGTCTACAAGTGCTGGAGGGGATTAAGATAATAGACTAGACTTACTGGTGCCACCCTAACACCCTGGCTTTCTCCATGGGAAGTAGACGCCCTCTGGGTTGGCTGAATTCAATTTCAAATAGAGGCATGGTGCTCTCTACCTGATTGGACAAATGAATTCTCCTAAATCAATTGCCAGAGGAGCTGATGTCAGCAGGTTCCTAATTGGGAGAAATTCAGTGTGAGGGAGATTCAAATTGGGTATGTTGGAGTCGTAAACTGTTTACTTTTTGTTTAATGTTGGATTTCTCTTCCCTATAAAATGTTCACTATCCTCTCAAACAAAGGTTGTTGTTCTGAATAACAATTAAAAGTGTGAGAGCTGCATTGTGTACTTGGAGCAACAATTCTCCTACTGTGAGTACGAAAAACCTGTACTCTGACACACTGAAGATAAAATAAACATCAGAGAAAAGGACCTAACCAGTGGAAATTCCAGAGCATGCCAACCCAGCTGGAAGAAAAGGAATGGACTAGTGCATAAGCAGACATATCCAAATTGTATTAACTAGGCACCTGTATATACTCGAGTATAAGCCGACCTGAGTATAAGCCGAGGCGCCCATTTTACCACAAAATACTGGGTAAAATGAGTGGTAAAATGACTCGAGTATAAGCTGAGGGTGGGAAATTTGCTGCCCCCTGTGTCCCTCTTGTGCCCTCTGTGTCCCCCTCTCTCTCCGTGTCTCTTCTCCCCTCTCCCTTCCCTGTGTCTCTTCTCCCCTCTCCCTTCGCTGTGTCTCTTCCAACCTCTCCCTTCCCTGTGTCTCTTCCCCCTCCCTTATCACCCTCCTCAAACCCACTCCTCAACCTCCCTCCTCATTCTTAACCTCCCTCCTCATCCTCAACCTCCCTCCTCATCCTCCCTCCTCATCCTCAACCTCCCTCCTTATCCTCATTCTCCCTTCCTCGTCCTCCCTCCTCATCCTCAACCTCCCTCCTCAACCCCCCCATCCTCAACCCCCTCCTCAACCTTCCTCCTCAACCCCCCCATCCTCAACCCCCCATCCTCATCCTCAACACCCCATCCTCAACCTCCCTCCTCAATCTCAACCCCCCTCCTCAACCTCAACACCCCTCAACCCCAACCCACCTCCTCAACCTCAACCCCCCCTTCCCTGTGTCTCTTCCCCCTCCCTTATCACCCTCCTCAAACCCACTCCTCAACCTCCCTCCTCATCCTTAACCTCCCTCCTCATCCTCAACCTCCCTCCTCATCCTCCCTCCTCATCCTCAACCTCCCTCCTTATCCTCAACCCCCTCCTCAACCTCCCTCCTCATCCTCAACCCCCTCCTCAACCTCCCTCCTCATCCTCCCTCCTCAACCCCCCCATCCTCAATCCCCCTCCTCAACCCCCCATCCTCAACCGACCTCCTCAACCCCCATACTCATCCTCTCTCCTCAACCCCCCATCCTCAACCCCCCTCCTCAACCTCTCATCCTCAACCTCCCTCCTCATCCTCAACCTCCCTCCTCAACCCACCCATCCTCAACCCCTTCCTCAATCTCCCTCCTCAACCCCCAATCCTCAACCCGCTCCTCAAGCCCCCATACTCATCCTCCCTCCTCAACCCCCCATCCTCATCCTCAACCCCCTCCTCAAGCCCCCATCCTCATCCTCTCTCCTCAACCTCCCTCCTCATCCTCAACCTCCCTCCTCAACCCCCCCATCCTCAACCCCTTCCTCAACCTCCCTCATCAACCCCCCATCCTCAACCCCCTCCTCAAGCCCCCATACTCATCCTCCCTCCTCAACCCCTCCTCCTCATCCTCAACCTCCCTCCTCATCCTCAACCTCCCTCCTCATCCTCCCTCCTCATCCTCCCTCCTCATCCTCCCTCCTCATCCTCAACCTCCCTCCTCAACCCCCCTCCTCAACCCCTCCTCAACCTCCCTCCTCAACCCCCCCATCCTCAACCCCCTCCTTAACCTTACTCCTCATCCCGCCCATCCTCAACCCACCCATCCTCATCCTCAACACCCCATCCTCAACCTCCCTCCTCAACCTCAACCCCCCTCCTCAAGCCCCCATCCTCATCCTCCCTCCTCAACCCGCCATCCTCATCCTCAACCCCCTCCTCAACCCCCCCATCCTCATCCTCTCTCCTCAACCCCCCATCCTCAACCCCCCTCCTCAACCCCTCCTCCTCATCCTCAACCTCCCTCCTCATCCTCAACCTCCCTCCTCATCCTCAACCTCCCTCCTCATCCTCATTCTCCCTCCTCGTCCTCCCTCCTCATCCTCAACCTCCCTCCTCAACCCCCCCATCCTCAACCCCCTCCTCAACCTTCCTCCTCAACCCCCCCATCCTCAACCCCCCATCCTCATCCTCAACACCCCATCCTCAACCTCCCTCCTCAATCTCAACCCCCTTCCTCAACCTCAACCCCCCTCAACCCCAACCCACCTCCTCAACCTCAACCCCCCTCAACCCCAACACCCCTCCACCACCTAAACCCCCCTAAATACCTCCCCCTCTCCCCTCACTTACCTGCTTGTGCTCCGGTCTCCGCTCCTTGACAGGGCGCCGGCGCAAAAGCAGGTTATGTGAGGGGAGAGGGGGGAGGTATTTAGGGGGGTTTAGGTGGAGGAGGGGGGTTGAGGGGGGGAGGGAAAGAGACACAGGGGGGGTAGAGAGACACACTGGGGGTTAGAGACATACGGGGGTTTAGAGACACACAGGGGGGTTAGAGACACACGGGGGGGTTAGAAACACACGGGGGTTATAGACACGCGGGGGGGTTAGAGACACGGGGTGGTTAGAGAGACACAGGAGGGGTTAGAGAGACAGGGGGGGGGGGGGGAGAGTGACTCGAGTATAAGCCCAGGGGACCCTTTTTTGCCTTAAGAAAAGGGCTGAAAAACTCGGCTTATACTCAAGTATATACAGTAAGTCCAAAAACTGCACAATTTTCCTGAAGTGCATGCATTCCTAGAAAGACCTACATCGGTGATGTCACTGAGCACCGTGTTGACCCTTCTTTACATATTTTGCCCTTGATAGTGATTTATTTTTCTGTGATCTGGGCCCCTATTAAATTGTCAAAATCACAATTACTGTACCGCATAATGTAGCCCGCAAAAGTGACTGCTATTAAATTGGCCTTTTTTAGCTACCTGCAATCGATCCGCAGGTTACAGGCTGAAAATCCCTACTTTTGTCAAAATCGTAACTCCGACCCAGCTAAGCCTTTGATCTGTCAAGCCTGCAATCGCTAAAATCGCAAATCGCTATTAAATTGCTACAATTTCTCAAGCCTGCAATTGTTTTCACACCTGTAGATGGCAAATGTAGCCAAAAATAATAAGAGTACTCGAGAATACTTGCAAGAGGGTTAAACACCTGTTCCGTAGCATTGTAACAGCAAATAAAAAAATCAATACTGCACTTTAAAAGACGGGGAAAGCAATGAAACTGATAAGAATTGATTGCACAACAGTCTCAATGATAAGAAGGGTAGGGGAAAGACAGCGCTCCACCTCGTAGTACAATATGAGTGTATAATAGTCACGTCAAAACATCAATCATATAGTGTTTCACTCACTTGTGATAACCCCAAAGTTATGAGGTATCTGGATGGATTAAAAGGGGTACCTCTGGAAGTACCATATGTCCAATCCTCATATCTCAATCCCAGGCACAGGATACAATACAGATAGTCTTGTAGCAAGTATAGTTGTATCACTAATGCTATTGGGTACACTATTATATACTGCTTTATTAAATTGCGATTCTGTAAAATTAAAAAGGCTCTATTTAAACACACAGAATATTTTTTTTACGGAAGTTTTTAGTTAGTGAACTTCTATCCAAAAGCAAGGTCTTCACTAACTAAAAACTTCTGTAAATAAAATATGCTGTGTGCCTAAATAGTGTCCTTTTAAATTTACCGAATAGCAATTTAATAAGGCTGATAGTGTCTATAGAACAAAATATGATACCAACTCCTTATGTCTACTATAGGGGATAATTGAAACTCACTGGTACAAATACTAGTGTGTTTATCATATATATAGTGTACCATGCAATCCCAAGTACTTCTATTTGTAGCAATATACTATATGTAAGTTGCTTCTCTGTTTTCTGTCACCTACAACAGTCTCAAGCTCGCAAATCGACAATAAAAAAATATTTTTTTGATGTGTAATTTCCGTGTTATTTAGATCCCGGCAATCAGTGGGTTAATACATATCATTAAACTTGCATGGACTAGAATAGTAGATTTATTGATTTTTTTTAGATTGCAACATTTCTGGATTGCGAGTCCGATCGCAAAAGGAACTTCTAAACACTAATTGATTGTGCTTTAACCTCCATGTTTTACTGATGTCATGACGATCTCAATTACTATTGGCTGTTTTTAAATCAGTAGTTACCGGCTTGCTTAATTGATCATGATAATGCCCTGAAATGCTACATACGATAACATGGTTTACAGTTTTGGCTTTAGGCCACGTAGTTGCGGGCATTTTCAGTTTAATCACTCTGTAACTGTTGCAAATTTCAAGCCTGCAGACTTACAGACTGTATGAAGGGAACTATGGGTTTGGAATTTAATAGGGGCCATGTTGTTGCAAAGATAATTAAAGTGAAATGTTACTTTCTGTGTCTAGATGAACAATGTTCTTGATACATTTCTGGAAAATGAATAGGAGGTTCTCGTGTGATTTATAGGTTACTTCTATTCCCATTGCCAGCCATGTTGTCCTTACAGGATGTGTCTTCATTTGAGTATCCTGTCAATACTGTCTAACAAGGTTTCCATGATTATGAATTAATTCTTAATTTTGACCTATCTGTCTTACATCTCTGTCTTAAAGCTCCTGTATTATAATTACCTTTAGTTTATAAAAGATGAGTATATTTGATGCCCTATGCAATGGGAAAAAATCTCACCGAATGTGCAAGACTGCTCATTTGTGCCTAGTAGTGAAGGATTTGTGGTCACTAAAGAATGTAGGTGTATACACTAGAATGCAACCACATACAAGGGTTTGCAATTTCTACTCACCTCTAGCCTGTACTACAAGTAATATAAATAGATATATCTGAGAGATTGTAATCCTTGTATTTATATTCAGTCATGGGAAATGAGCAGCTCATAAACAGATAATCTCAATATTAGATCAGGAGGATATAAAGTTACAGAGCTTTTACGTTTGGAAAATTTCCCCATACATAAAAGAGGGCAAGGCACTCACAATGGAAGTTGCAAAGAGAATAATATTCATGGGGATACAATCCAAAATGTATGTATCTACTTATCTGAAGAGAGGGGTAATGCAGAGCCCCAGTACTGTACATGATGTACCCTAAAGAAGATAAACAAATTTGCAATAAAATTTGCTTAAAAAATATATACAAAAATCTTTTTTGCAAAATTATAGTTTTCCTTCGAGCAGTTGAGGCATTGAAACACGCGGGACTTACTTACTTATGCTGCAAGCAGTTGAGGGACGCAGGGGAAAAAATAATAATGCCAGGATGCCTGGGAGTGAGGTTGCACGCAAATTTAACCTGAATTTGCCTAGTTTCGGCACTCGATAATCGTCTCAGCAAGAAAAAGAATGGCGGACAACATTTTTTAAAACAAGGCTAAAGGAGACCGCAAATCACTGCCAGGCATGTACGAGTTAGCCAAGAACGACCTCACAATCTCCGGGGTAAAAAAACACGATCTTGACAAAAATACAAATTTAACGGCCAAACCGTGCAAATCAAAAAACATGAAAAACTAGAAAATCGGTTAAGCAAGAAAAAAAATAGCGGACGGAAAAAATTAAAATGAGGCTAAAGGAGACCGAGGCGTGCAAACCACCGCCAGGCACGTACGAGTTAGCCAGGAACGTAGGAGATACAAAATATACCAATCCAACGGACAGAAAATGCTTGCGAGCCAAGTAACACATAGAAAAAAGCCACCATTTTACAGCACTAACTTACAAATAATACCATTACGATTCTAAAATTGCACTTTACCTGCCTAAACAAACTGGCCTTGCGCATGCAGCCTAATTACACTGCACACTTGGTACATTGCTGATACTTTCTCCTCAGGTGATCAACTGTACATTTTCAGATGCAGGAGAATCCAAAGAGATTGTTAGCTCCTCAGAATATTGATTGCTGCATATTAAACATAAATAGGTAAAGTATATTAATTTGTTAATTCATATTAATTTATTAACCAGCCCCGTTATGATACACCTAATACTGGGATATCCTTCCTGCAGTTATCAGATAATATCCTGGGCCTGTACTCCAAGGGGTGTATTTAGGTTATATGCTGCTCTAGGACCATTCGGATTTGTGCGCTCCTCAACGACCTGGGCCCCCATGCTAATTGAGCGGTGTAATGTTCGGTATACCGATAAATCACCCGTGAGAGTTTTTTTCCCTATGTTACACATTTATGTTAATCTTCTCGCTCACAATATTATGGCACTCAGCCCACATCCGTAACTCAAAGCCTTATCTGCAAGAGATTTTAGTGTAGGATGTATCCAAACCAAGATTTACGTATGAGACATGGCTCTAGGAACCAATAGAAAATTAAAAATGACATGATTATTATGAGTGAGAACAAGTGCTGTAACTGCGGCAAGAAACCATCAGCCTTATTAATATGCGATTCGGCCAATTGAATAGGGCTCTAAATAAGCACATAGCATATTTTTTTACAGAAGTTTTTAGTTAGTGATGACCTTACTTTTGGATAGAAGTTTACTAACTAAAAACTTCTGTAAAAAATATATGCTGTGTGCTTATATAGAGCCCTATTCATTTGGTTAAATCACAATTTAATAAGGCTGTATATATATATATATATATATATAGCAGTTCTCTCGCAATGTTTCCAGGATTGGTGATTAACATAGCTCAGTTCTTTTACTTTGTTCTTAAACCTGCTGTAATGTTGCCATATAGGGGATATCATTGGGGCCCTGGTTACTACTCCTCATTTCCCCTTGCTAGATCCCAATTATAAGTCTACCACGCACATATACAGAAGTATATATGTGTCTATGTAAATATACAGTAAATCAGTAAGTACCTGGAGCACCTACAGTGTATATAGACATTTCTGTGCATATCCCTTAGATTGTAAGTTTGCAAGTTTTTAATCGTATAGGTCTCTTCAAGACCCCCCAAGTGTCCTTCTTTGAACAGACAGTCCTACATGTAAGAAACACTCTCTATTTCAATTTAATTATGTTCCATTTTAATACTTGTGTATGATGTGAAATCTACAATTTTAGTTTCCAGTGATCAACTTCCTGGGGAGTATTTGAATGGAGAAAGCACGCTTCTATTTAATCAAGGCAAATGTGGCAGATACAATTGAAAGCACTCTCATTACGCAAAGCTCATTCATTTACAAGGACACACTTCATTGAGACAAACGCTCCAAGTAGTAGTCTAGTAAAGAAATCGACGTTAAAAATGTGAATGTTTATTTGTTTTTTGGCCAATTATCAAATGTAGTTAAAGAAAAAATAACCATAGTGGTACATATTATTCAGAAAGAGGGTCCCTCTTTAGCCACTTGTTGTATTGGAGGTATGATTTTATTATCTGTCAAGAAAACTGACACCAGGCCATTTTTCACCACAGTATCACATGACCACAGGCTTCTTCCTCTGACAACACTGCCATTTTTCCCTTGGTATTTGCTGTCTGCTATAACCTACTGCCCTTTCTGTATCTTGTCCTGGTGAAGCGGCTTGTTTACCTCAATGAAGCTGTGCGCTATACCAAGTAGGGTAACCCAAGATGGGCAGGTCATAGCAGAGAGGTCAGACATATTGCGGACCACTGTAGAAGGAACTGGCAACAGCTCCAGTATCTTTGCCAATAAAACCTTATGGATAAGCACAACCTGAGACATGGTGTGCCGTGGTCCATAAGGTCACGGAGAGTCAGACACGACAGCAACAACAATAACCTACAGAGAGAAACGTTTGTTAAGGTGAAATTTATAAATCTGGCTGCAGTCACATTCAACAGGACACTGAAAGAAAAGGAAACTGACAAACACATTTCCTGTTTAATGCAAATTTCTCATATTTTTTATTTTAAATATATTCCTTCTGAATATATGTTAAAGAGACACGTTTAACATTGTGCTTCTCTTTACCCTGTTAGGTGTCCAAGGGGTGAAAGAAGATCTCCAGAGAATCCCGTCTTGTTTTCTGACAAGTGTAGATTTGCGGACAATAGCCACTGCAGGGAAGGAGACAAATAAACAATTGTTATATAGTTACATAGTAATTGAGGTTGAAAAAAGACATTTAGCTCAGCAAGTTATACCTTTTTAGATCTCCTCTGACCTTTGTAAAATGTGGATTAATTGTTAATTAATTGTTAATTGATCCAGAGGAAGGCAAACAGAAAAAACAAAACAAATTAAAACATTGCAAATTGTCCCAAAACCGAGAAAAAAAAAAGCTTCCTGAACCCATATAATGACAATCAACTTCCTCCCTGGATCAATACTCCTTCTCTAGTTATGCAGTATGACCCTGAATGTGCTTTTTATTAAAAAATGTGTCCAAACTCTGTACTCAAATGTCCATTTGATTCTAAGCTCCAAAAACAGGGCCCTCCATTCTTTATAGGGTGTTAATTTGCTTTTTGCCACACACTTAACCCCTGTATAGCGCCAAGGAATATGTTGGCCCGTTACAAATAAAGATAATATTAATCTGCTGTCGCCACCTCCTTTGGTGGAGAGTTCCACAGATAAAACACCCGTACTGTGAAGAACTTTTTTCTTTCTATAAGGTGGAATCTTTTTACTTCTAACCTCAAAGGATGCCCTCTCGTCAGTTGAAAACCTATTGACACAAAAAGCTCACTTGACAAAGCCTTGTATTGGCCCTGGATATATTCATATAAGGTAAAAATATCCCCTCTTAGACAGCTTTTTGCTAGAGAAAATAAGTGTAAGTTGGTTAGACTTTATTAATAACTTAGCTTCTCCATTCCCCTTATTAACAGATAAGGCAGATTTCTGAACACATAAGGTCTCAGCAACTACATCAACCCTTCTCTAATAAATGAACAGGGATGCAGATAGCAAAGGGCCCTACATTGATGTGGGCCCAGGTGCTTTGCACCTGCTGCACCTGCAGTAGTTCTGCCACTGACTGTTAGGAACCTGAGAACAGCATATTTGCTGAAGTCGAAAACACTAAGCTTCACATGAAACTTTACAAGTTATATTGAGTTTGTTTTCTTCAAATAATGATTTTATAAGGAACAAAATAAACAATTGGACACTAAAAAGGTCCTTTAATACATAGTTTTAACATAAATAAAACTTATCTTAGTCCTGAAAACCACAGTGATGTTTACTTAGTTATATCTCATTATGAGTCAGGCTGGACCGGCTTTACAGTTTGTGTGCTGAGTGCTTGTGGTGGCAGCCATATTTATTTGAGCTAATCACATATATAGTTGTGAGCGTACGAGTTGTTGCTAACGCTGCGGGCTCGCGTAGCGAGTCGCGGGCCTCGCGTAGCGAGTCGCGGGCCTCGCGAAGCGAGGTCCGCGACACGCGCAGCGAGTCGCGGGCCTCGCGTAGCGAGGGCACTGTGCCAGGTTCTCAGTTGCTGGCATGGAGCGCCGCAGGCGCTCCTTGCCAGCAACTGAGGACCCTCGCGAAGCGAGGGCCTCAGTTGCTGGCTTGGAGCGCCGCAGGCGCTCCATGCCAGCACCTGAGGACCTCGCAAAGCGAGGTCTTCAGTTGCAGCAACTGCGACCCTTGAAAAAAAAAGTTTACGTCCAAACACATTACGACACTCGCAAACAACATACGACACACGTTGAAACACATTACGACACTCGCAAACAACATACGACACACGTTCACACACATTACGGCCTCGCAACACTCGGACGCAACTCGCGAACATTACAAAATTACAAACACAATACATACACACAGCACATACATAAAAACCTTACCTACACAAACAGGAAGCACCCAGGACCTCAAAAATGCAACTTAGAACTTAATTGCACTCAAAATAAAAGAGTTTCGACACTAAATACTTTGTTAAGCGACAAAAAAAATGGCCGACGAATAAAACGAAAACGAGGCTACACACGCAAACACCATGCTACACACGCAAACACCATACGAGACACGTTACCACTCATTACGACCTCGCAAACATCGGACGCAACACGCCGACATACAAACATTTAAAACTTAACAAAGACACACAACAAACACATAAAAAGCTTACCTACAGCAAGAGGAACCAGCCAGCACCTCAAAAAAACAAGTTACACCTACATTTAAATCAAAATAAACACTTTAGACACTAATACCATCGCTAAGCGAGAGAAAAAATGGCCGACGAACAAAACGAAAACGAGGCTTCAGACGTAACTACACTACACTTACTCGCAATAATGAAACACATACTATGCGGAACGTATCACAATCATATTAAACACCATTTTGAACAGTAATACGCCTAAAATGGCGGATGGAACGCAAATTGTAAGCTGGAACGCAAATAGCGCATGCGTATTGCGTTCTAACGGTCTCACTTTCCAGAACTTTCTACAAGTTTATAAATACTGCCTATTTCCAACTAAAAAATACATTTCTCCTCAGGTGATCAACGGAGTGACTTCTGAGATAACTGCTGCTTTTACTTGAGAAGACAATTCTTTACTAATTTACTACTTTACATTGTGCAAATTACAACTGACAGGTAAGCTATAATATATTACATTTTATTATCAGGTCAGGTCAAACAAATAAAAAAATAAACTAGGATTTATGTAGTCATCATGTATGGCACATTTATGTGTATAGGCTCCCAAACAAAATTAAACAGAGCTTTATGTATAGTGACATCTGACACGCACATATATGTCTATAATGTATAGTTACATGTGACACGCACATATATGTCTATAATGTATAGTGACATTTGACACACACATTTCTGTGTATTGCCCCTTCATAGTGACATGTCACACGCACGTATATGTGTATAATGTATAGTGACATGTGACACGCACATATATGTCTATAATGTATAGTGACATGTGACACGCACATTTCTGTGTATTGCCCCTTCATAGTGACATCTGACACCGACATATATGTCTATAATGTATAGTGACATGTGACACGCACATTTATGTGTATTACCAATGCAACAAAATTAGCTTACAACAAAATCAGTAAACAACTACATTTTAATGACATTATATGTCATGTATACTGATATGTCACATGCACATATATGTGTATCATCTATAGTTACATCTCACACACACACATTTATGTGTGTTGGAAAAAATAAATATAATGTTAATTTAACCATTTAAATTTGACTCATGTATACTGATATGTCACACGTACACAAAATAATTACATTAAACTATGTAATGTGCTTCATGTATGTGAGATATGTGTGTAGCCCCCAACAAAAATTAAGGTTAATTGAATTAATTTACTGCAATTCAATACATCAGATAAAGCTGAATCTTTCTATTTCGTTTCATATTCAAACAGACTCTGCATCAACAGCGTCTCTCAACAATTTGCACCGTGCACTGTGAAGCACAATCCCTTTTAAAGAACACCAACAAATTTGAAGAGGTAAGATACAAGAACACATTACATGCTCAAAAGGACATGCTTTGCTAGATGACAAATTATAAATATACAAATAACTATTTCACTTTCTTTTTCAAACAGACACTAAAAGAAGACCGGCGGATTAAGATTGGCAGGAGGGGACCGTCTGTCATTCAAAACTTCTATCAAGGTAAAGTATTAAGTATAAACAAGAAATAACCATGAGCCTTATTCAATTGCAACTTCCTCATTTGAATAGGGCTCTATATAAGCACATAACATTTTTTTTATACAGAACTTTTTAGTTACTGAAATTCTAACCACAATCAAGGTTTTCAATAACTAAAAACTTTGCTCAATAAATATGTTATGTGATTATATAGAGCCCTCTTCAATTGGCAAAATTGCAATTCAATGAGGACCTATATGTCTTTAATGGCCAAGGGCCTCACTGAAATGTGATTTGCCCATTTCAATAGGGCTCTATATAAGCACATAACATATTTTGGAAACAGAACTTTTTAGTTAATGAACTTCTAACCACAATCAAGGTTTTCAATAACTAAAAACTTTGCTCAATAAATATGTTATGTAATTATATAGAGCCCTCTTCAATTGGCAAAATTGCAATTCAATGAGGACCTATATGTCTTTAATGCCCAAGGGCCTCACTCAAATGTGATTTGCCCATTTCAATAGGGCTCTATATAAGCACAGAGCATATTTTTTAGGAAATTTTTCTTTTGTGAACACGTTCCTTTTGGATACAAGTTCACTAAATACAAAATTCCGTACAAACATATGCTCTGTGATGATATTGAGCTCTATTCCATTGGCCAAAACACAATTGAATAAGTAGCTCACAATATAACAAATGCAGTAACCAAAGGCCCTTATTCAATTGCTATTTTGGAAAATTAAATATGGCTATTTTAACAAATATATGTGATGTGCTTATTTAGAACCCTATTCAAATTTCTACATTGCAATTCAATTACGGCCTTACAGTACTATTATATTGTAAAAAATGCAATTGCATGAGGGCCAAACTATGCAACATATGGTACACACAAAGGCCCTCATTCAATTGCAATTTGCCCAATTGAATAGGGCTCTAAATAACAACATAACAATAGCTTAAAACTAAGGTTTTAGTTAATAAAAAAATATCAAAAATACAGTTTTTCAATGACTACAAAATTATTTTAACTAATATGCTAATATGCTATGTGCTCATTTACAGCACAATTCAATTAGCCAAATCGCAATTCAATGACACACAAACTGCTACACACAAAACAGAATTTCTTATTAAGGCCCTCATTCAATTGCAATTTTGCCAATTGAATAGGGGTCTAAATAAGCACATCACATATATTTTTTAAAGAAGTTTTTAGTTATTAAGCATCTATCCAAAAGCACGGTTTTCACTACCTAAAAACTTCTTTAAAAAATATATATTATGTGCTTATTTAGAGCCGTATTCAATTGGCAAAATCGCAATTGAATGAGGGACTAAATGTTTAACAACCTATAAGCCTTACAAATAACCAAAAATAAGAATAACAAAAGTGTTGTGCACCTAATAGCATTGTATAAAAAAGCACACAAACTCATAGCAAACTATATTAACATTCTTCTTTAATGTTTAACAAATTATAACCTGTACAATCAAGAAGAAATTAGTTTTGCACAAGTGATGTGCACCAAACAGGATTGTCAATAACTAACACAAACACATAGCAAACTACATTAATTATATTATTTCATGTTTCACTAACTATAACCATCCAAATAAAGGTTAAATAAGTATACCACAAGTGGTGCGCACAAAACAGGATTGTACAAAAACTAACATAAACACATAGCAAAATAAATTCATATTCTTATGTAATATATCACAACCCACAAGCCTTACTAAGAACCTTAAATAAGAATAACAAAAGTCTTGGGATTGTACAGAAAGTTAAAAAAAAATTTTTAAAAAAAAATAAACATAACTGATACAATACAGCAAAATTAATACATTTTTTACTTATTTAAAAGACATTTCACTCAAACAACATTTTCTATTTTACATTACAACAGATACTGCGTGAAGACAATCGGACGAGGACTTTTTCCACAGGACCGGACCGGACCATCGGACGAGGACTCGGACCAGACCAGCAGACGAGGAATTTCAACACAGGACCAGACCAGCAGACGAGGAATTTCAACACAGGACCACACCATCGGACGAGGACTTTCACCAACGGACAACAACATCGGACGAGGAATATCGCCACAGGACCACAATATCGGACAGGGGCTATCGCGACAGGACCACACCATCGGACGAGGACTTCCGACAGAGGACCACACCATTGGACAACGATTTGGAAACGAGGAGCAACAAACATTCGGATTTAAATCACACTTCAACCAAGGTAAACTATAATAACTACTAAAGAATAACACTAAAGAAACTGGTTTCAGTTGCATCCGTCTCAACAGAAAAATAAATTAATTAATTTACTATCTCACTTATTTTATTTAAATTGCTACTATGCAATACATAGCTCAATAACCACATCACTTTTTTTTTCAGCAAAGAAGTTTTGCAGTGGTAAATATCTATCCACAAACAAAGTTTTTAATAAATACAACCATTATTTTAAATAAATATGTTACATGCTTATTTACAGCAGTATTCCATTGGAAAAATTCTGAGCCACTGAAGACAGGAATTATAAATTTAACTAAATATCAATGATACATTCATGATTTGCCTTTTATTTCAACAATTGTGCACAATCATCTTTAACAGGAATTACAAATTTAAATATACACAATTACATTTATTTGTTTCCGTTTACAGATTAATATGGCTGATAACGAGACCAAAGAAGAGAAGAAAAGACGTCAAACTAGAGAAAGACAAGAGAGATGGGCCGCCCAGCAGACACCGGAGGAGAAAGAAATTAGAAGAGAAAAAGAACGCAAAAGACTTGCAAATAAAAGAATATCCGCTGCAAAAATGAAACATACAACCAAAATAAATAAAAAAATAATAAAGCATTTACAAACTGTTCCTAAAACATCAGATGACATTTTACAACATACCAGTCAAGACAGACCAAAAAAAAAAACTACCAAAAAAAAGCATTTACAAACTCTTACTAAAAACTTACAGGAAATTTCAACCGAACAAGTCCAACATATACCAAGAAAATGTACGAAAAAAACTAAACATTTAGAACCTGTTGTTGAAACATTTCATGACTTTTCATCTGATGAATATCAAAGTCAACATCCAATATGCATTGCAAATTGTCCTTTAATGAAGTCTTTAGCAGTAGAGGTTCATAGTTGTGGGGACATGACTACTCAATGTCAATTTTGTGAGGCTTATTATTTTAAACAGGAGAGACCCCGAGATGGACAATTTATTAGTTGTTGTCAAAAAGGAAAGTTCAAACTTCCACAAAGGAAACAATTTCCAACCTATTTACTAAATATTCTGACTGAACCTACTTTTCCAAATTACAAAAATTTTAAGACAAACATAAGATCCTACAATAGTGCCATATCATTTGCATCTATGGGGGCAACATTGGCTGCTAATGTACCAGGACATGGTCCTTACTGTTTTAAAGTCCAAGGACAAATTTATCATCGCACTTCCCATTTACATCCAGAGGAAGGAAATAAAAGAAAATTCGCTCAACTATATGTCCTAGATACAATGGAAGCTGTTGACCAACGTATGCAGATGGAAGAAAATAAAAAATGCTTACCCACTGTTTTCATAGAGCTAAATAATATTATGGACAACAATCCCTACAGTAAAGCTTATAAAAAATTGGCAGAAGTAGAAAATGAACAACTACTTCATTCACAAACACATCAATTACCAATGCCGAAGGTTAATATGGTGCTTAAAAGAGACAGACATACTGATAAACGTCGTTATAACTTGCCAACAACAAATGAGGTTGCAATGGTGTTTCACAATGATGAAGGAGAACCACCATTTCAAAGAGACATACGAATATATCCTAGAAATGAGGACCAACCGTTTATTAATATGAGTATCTTAAGTCCAAATTTAGATCCAATGACATATCCCATCTTTTTCCCACACGGAGAAGCAGGTTGGCAACCAAAATTAACTCTTCCCAGTTACCCAAATGCTAAAGGCAGAATCCGAAATAATGTTTCTATGCTTGAATTTAAAGTAGCTCAAATTGCCATTCGCAATGTATTTAATCCAATTTTATGTGGTGGGAAACTAACACAACAATGGATTATTGATTCATATTTGCAAGTTGAGGCAAATAATTTAAACTTTATCAAATATCAACAAGATAAACTCCGTGTAGAACAATATTCTGGACTCATGGACTATGTTGCTGACGTGGCTACAAGCAGAGACATGACAGCTGGCAAAGCCATCATTTTACCATCTTCCTTTCAAGGATCTCCTCGGAATATGAGAGAAAGATACAATGATGCTATGGCTATTGTGACAAAATTTGGCAAACCCGATTTATTTGTGACATTTACATGTAATCCACAATGGCCAGAAATTACACTAAATCTACTTCTTGGACAAACTGCTTCAGATCGACCAGATTTAGTAGCCAGAGTTTTTAAGATTAAATTAAATGAATTAATACGTGACTTCACTATAAATCAGTTATTTGGCAAATGTCTTGCTTATGTATATACCATTGAATTTCAAAAAAGAGGCCTTCCACATGCACATCTTCTAATAATACTTCAAGAAAAAGATAAATTAGATACTTCAGACAAAGTGGATGCAGTCATTGTTGCTGAACTACCAGATCCAGAACTATATGGTAGACTATATGAGATTGTTACTCATCGCATGATTCATGGACCCTGTGGTGACCTTAATCCACAATCACCATGTATGGAAAATAATAAATGTTCCAAAGAATTTCCCAAAGATTATAGAGACAAAACCTATGCCAATTGTGATGGATATCCACTTTATAAAAGAAGAGAAGGAGATAGTGCCATTATTCGTGGGAAAAAAGTGGACAATAGATATGTAGTACCCTACAATCCACATTTACTCATGAAGTACAACGCCCACATCAACGTAGAAGCCTGCACTTCCATCAAATCAATTAAATATGTCTATAAATATATTTACAAAGGTTACGATGCAGCTACTGTAGTCGTCAAAAGTGCAGACAACCCTGAAAGTAGTGAGTTAGTACATGATGAACTTGCATCTCATGTAGATGCTCGCTATGTCAGTGCGCCAGAAGCTATGTGGCGGCTTTTAAAATTTGAAATGCATGATAGATCACATGCAGTATATAGGTTAGCAGTACATTTGCCACAACGACATTTAGTCTATTTCCATGCTGGAAATGAAATGAATGCATTGGCCCAAAGTGAAGATCGTCACACTACACTAACTGCATGGTTTGCATTAAATTCCACTGATGCTGAAGCAACACAATACTTATATATTGAAATTCCATATCACTATGTTTTTGTGAATGGATTATGGAGACCAAGAAAAACCAGAGGCAATAAAATTATTCCAAGAATTTACACAGTCAGTCCAAGAGATGTTGAACGTTTTTGCTTACGGATATTACTTTTAAATGTTCCTGGAGCACAAAGTTTTGAACACTTAAGAACTGTTAATGACATTGTATATGAATCCTTCCATTTAGCTGCAAGACATAGAAACTTACTCGCTGATGATACAGAGTGGGAAAGATGCTTAGAAGAAGCAGCACAATGTCAAATGCAGCGACAGATGAGAGAACAATTTGCTTTTATTTGTATCTTCTCAAATGCTCCAAATGCATTAGCTTTGTGGAAGACTTTTAAAAGTAATATGGCTGAAGACTTTATGCGACGATACAATGAACCCATTGCACACTTAAAAGCGTTAATGGAAATCCAAGAAGTCTTTTTAACTCATGGATTAAGTTGTGCAAGTTTTAATTTGCCTGATCCAGGTCTTATAGATGACATTAACTTTGAAGACTATGACATTCAACTACAAGCAGAAAGAACAGAAGAAAGACTTGCAACTTTAAATACACTACAATTGCAAGCATTTCATGCCATTAAAAATGCTATAGATGATGACATGGTGACAGAGCGTTATTTCTATCTTGATGGACCTGGCGGATCAGGAAAAACATATTTGTACAATTTATTAATGAGTTCAGTACGAGCACAAGGAAAAATAGCAATGGCGTTTGCCACTACTGGAATTGCTGCACTTTTATTAGAAGGTGGAAGAACTGTTCATAGTGGATTTAAACTGCCAGTGCCTATTTTAGAAAATTCTGTGTCAGATATTCGCATGACATCCTTACAAGCAAAGAAATTGAAGAAATGTAAATTAATTATAATAGATGAGGCCACAATGATGTCATGCTATGCCCTCCAATGTATTGACCGTTTGCTTCGTGAAGTCATGGATAATATTTTTCCATTTGGTGGAAAGGTAATGTTGTTGGGTGGCGATTTTAGACAAACATTACCTGTTGTTGTACATGGCAATCGAACTGACATTATCGAAACATGTATAAAGTCAAGTACAGTATGGAAACATTTTACCCATCTTCAACTGCAACAAAATATGAGATCAGAAGGCCAAACTGATTTCAATGATTGGCTTATTAAAATTGGAGAAGGCAGAACAGAAAAAATACTACATTTACCTGACGACACTGTAGAGATCCCACCTCATATGATTTGTCAACAAGATATTATATCGGCTATATTTGAAGGGAGCATAAATAACGAAGAATATTCCGAGCTTGCCAACCAAGTCATACTGACGTGTAAAAATAAAGATGCATTAATCCTCAATAATAAAATCTTAAAAAAAATTTATGCACCACAAAGAAATTATCACAGTGCTGATTCTGTACTTGCTGATGACAATGAAAGTCAGGCTAACTTTTCGACTGAATTCATAAACTCTTTAACTCCTTCTGGAATGCCACCACATATTTTGCAGCTAAAGAAAGGTGCAATTATCATGTTACTGCGAAATATGAATCCCAAAAAAGGCCTATGCAATGGCACAAGATTAATTGTTCAACAATTAAAGGACCATTTTATAGATGCTGAAATTTTAACTGGGACCCATAGAGGAGAGAGAGTTTTCATACCAAGAATAGATTTAGCACCAAGTGAAAGTAGTCTCCCTTTTATACTTCAAAGAAGACAATTTCCCATTATTATGGCATTTGCCATGACCATTAATAAATCACAAGGTCAAACTTTCAAATCTGTGGGTATTTTCTTGGAAGAACCAGTTTTTGCACATGGTCAATTGTACGTTGCGTTGTCAAGGTGCAAAAATCCACAGGCTATTAAAGTTTACATTGAAAACAATGAAAGTCAAGGTGATTTATTAGAAGATGGACGTATTTTTACTAAAAACATTGTCTACTATGAAGTACTATAACTTTGAAGGATACTAATTAAAGATGCCAAGATTTTTTAAAAGCATTGCAAAATACATAACAATTGGTTGTTTAATTCAGTCATAATTAATGGAAGTCATGTTTATGAATGATTCGCCTCACAAAATACTTGCCTTGCATTGTTAGTAAAAATTATGTTAAAATGTTAAGTCACTATGTTAATGTTTCTAATGTTACAAGTTTAAAAAATATATTTTCAAGTTATTTCATTCAACATATTACAAAGTGGATGTTAAGAGGTCAAGCACCTTTTAAGTCACAATGTAAATATTGTCTGTTATCTTAAGATTACTACCTACATTAATGTTTATCGCCAATTTATGTGCTCAGTAATAAATTAGTTTAATTACGTACGTTTTAAGAAGAGTTTGACTGTATGCCTTCCTCTACATTCAATGTATATTCAAGTTAACAATTATTGTGATAGAAATTGAATTTTAATACTGATTAATTTAAATGTCAATTGTTTTTACATTCAAATGTTAATACTTTTAATAAAAAATTACTTTACAAAATGTATTCACTATGTTCATGTTTATAATGTTCAAAATTATACCAATGTTTTGTCAACTTCTAAACTTACATAAAAAATAAAGTTCAAGTTTAAAAATATATACTTTGATGGTTATTGCTTACATATATTTTAAACTTCATCTTAAAATTTGCAACGTTTAAAAAAGGCTTTTTACTTTTGGCTTTCCTATTCATTCAATGTATATTCAAGTTAACAATTCTTCAGATACTAATTACATTTTAAAAAACCATTACATCAACATTTTACAAAAATACACGTTCATATTAAAATACTTACAAGTGTCAAAAATATATGTTAATAACTAAACAACTTGACAAACATATACATAACATTGCCGTCATTTTTTGACGGGCAAGTCGCTAGTGTTTATATAATTGTTAGTGGCACTTACATAGGAATGTGCTGCTGAAGTCCATTATCAGTCATTCTAATATGACTTGATATGGTGATTATTTAAAGAAATGTCTTTTTATGTTGTCAATAACTTTTATAGAGATAATAATGAGGTTTGAAATATGTACACCTTTTGTTAAAGGACCATTGCCCAGATTTTTCTTAGAGTTTTCCAGGGCAAGAGAAGCCTCACTATAGATAATATGATGGCAGAAATAGATGGAGAGAAGGAAAGGACAGGGAGAGAATGATAAGGCAGTATGACATATGATTCCCAGTGTCTTGGATCCAGTCTCATCTAACTTCTCTATCCCAGTTGGATACTCTGCGTCATGCCAGGGTCCCCTAATCCCTCAACCTATGCCTTTGGTCCCCAGTTTTGCACCTGCCACCTCCTGGTACCACCAGCCCCTGCTTGCATCCTAGGTAGGAGACTTGTCTATGTGAAGTCTGCACCTCCCACAGGATAAATCAATTGCAAAACAGAGTAAGTCTAACCCTAAAATATTTTTTAAGTATATTAATGGGAAGAAGGGGAGAAAGGAAGCTATAGGAACATTACAATGTGACACAGGCCATCTAAAAATGAGTGGCCAGGAAAGGCAGATGAGCTAAAAAAGGTTATTTTCTTTAGTATACACAAGGGAGGTACCAGTGAGTGGGACACTGCAACATAATGGGGCTACACTACCTTTGCCGAATAATTGGTTAACGCAGGAAGTAATCCAAAAGTGGTTGGAAAAAATAAATGGTAATAAAACCCTGGGTCCTGATGGAATACATCCAAGGGTACCGAGGGAACTGGGTTCTGTAATAGCCTAAACATTATATTTAACTAGCGAATTGCCCGTCAAAAAATGACGGCAATGAAATTGTAAGGTAGCTAATGCTGTTTGGTGTCTAATAATGAAATATGTAATACATTACTAAATGAATATACTGTACCTATTTTGAAGCATTGTGATGAAGAGCTGGCAATCTGTGTTGATGTTGCTGCAACATTAGTGGTGTGGAGCTGCTGTGTAAGCATGCTGAATGTGTGCACTGTGTGGTATGAATATCCGTAGGTGGTTTGTGGCGTTTTGCGAGTTTGTTGTGGTGTTTTGCGAGTTTGTTGTGGTGTTTTGCGAGTTTAGAGTGCTGTAGCCTCGTTTTCGTTTTGTTCGGCGGCCATTTTTTCTGTCGCTTAGATTTTTTTTTAGTCTCAAAACTCTTTTATTTCGAGTAAAATCGAGGTCTAAGTTGCATTTTTGAGGTCCTGGGTGCTCCCTCTTGGTGTAGGTAAGGTTTTTATGTATGTGCTGTGTGTATGTATTGTGTTTTAAATGTTTGTATGTCGGCGTGTTGCGTCCGATGTTTGCGAGGTCGTAATGTGTGGTAACATGTTTCGTAGGTTGTTTGCGTTCCTCGTAAAATTTAGCGAGTGTCGTAATTTGTGTGTCGTGTTTTTTGAGTAGCGACGTGAAGTTTGCAAGGGTTTGAGGCCCTTGCCCAGTGACCTCGCCAGCAACTGAGGCCCCTTGCGAAGCGAGGGACTCAGTTGCTGGCATGGAGCGCCTTCGGCGCTCCATGCCAGCAACTGAGGCCCTTGCCCAGTGACCTCGCTACGCGAGGGCCGCGGCTCGCTGCGCGAGCCCGCAAGCGTGAGCAACGACCCGTACGCTCACAACTATATATGTGATTTTTCAAGATTCACTCAACACAGGGTCTCTACCAGATGACTGGAGAAAAGCTGATGTAATACCTATATTTAAAAAGGGAGCAAGAGCAAATCCGTGGAATTAGAGACCAGTGAGCCTCACTTCTTTATTGGGGAAGCTTTTAGAAGGGTTAATAATGGATAATATACAAGAATAGGTCTATTTGAACAGGATTATAAGTAGGAGTCAACATAGATTTATGAGGAGGTTAGTAGAAACCTGGATCAAGGCAACTCAGTGGATGTAGTCTTTTTGGATTTTGCAAAGGCTTTTGATACAGTGCGACATGGGAGACTATTTTGCAAACTAAAGGATACAGAAATTGCAGTAAATATCTGCTCATGGATTGAGAGCTGACTAAAAGACAGGAAGCAAAGGATTGTTGTAAATGGAACATACTCCGATTGGACTAATGTGGTAAGTGGGGTTCCTCAGGGTTCAGTATTAGGTCCTCTCCTTTTTAACATATTTATTATTGACTGGAAAGTAGTGTCTCCATTTTCGCTGATAACATGAAGTTGTGCAAGGTAATTAAATCAGATAATGATGTGCTTTCCCTCCAAGGGGATTTACATAAAATTGAGGAATGGGCATCTAAATGGCAGATGAGAGTTAATACGAATAAATGTAAAGTTATGCATCTGGGAAGGAGAAATAGCCAATCAATTTATAATCTTAATGGAGCAAATCTAGGGGTATCAGATATGGAAAGGGATTTGGAAGTGCTTGTGGACAATCACCTAGGTAACAGTGCTTAAAGCCAAGCAGCAGCTGCAAAGGCAAATAAAATATTAGCATGTATTAAGAAGGGTATAGAAGCCAGGGAAGCAAATATAATTCTGCAACTATACAAATCTCTAGTACACCTTCATTTGGAATATGGAGTACAATTTTGGGCACCACTTCATAAAAAGGACATTTTAGAGCTGGAAAAGGTACAGCGGAGGGCAACAAAACTGATAAGGGGAATGGAGGGACTAGGTTATGAAGAAAGACTAACCAAATTAAGCTTATTTTCGCTACAAGGGAGCTTTTTGTGCAAAGAGGTTTTCAACTGGTAAGAGGACATCCCTTGAGGTTAGAAGTAAAAAGATTCCACCTTCAAGAAAGAAAAGGGTTCTCCACAGTAAGGGTGAATAATCTGTGGAATTCTCTACCAGAGGAGATGGTGACAGCGGATTCAATAGATAACTTTAAAATGGGACTGGATTTATTTCTAATTAAAAAGGGAATTCAGGGTTATCCTGGATAATTAGAGAGAAAGTATTGATCCAGGGAGTATCTGGGGTCAGGAAGGAATTATTATTTTTTCCATTTCAGACGATTGGCTAATTTCACTTGTTTTTTTTCCCCCTCTGGATTAATTAATAAAATAAAAAATAATTACATAGTTGATTAATAACTAATTAACAACTAATTAATAACTAATTGCAGATCAGATGAGATCTTAAAAGCTTGAACTTGATGAACTGAAAGTCTTTTTTCAACCTTAATTACTATGGGCCTCATTCTATTATCGGCCGCAGCCGTTGCGGGGCCGCAAGGACCGGCCGCAAGCTATTCGGCTATTCTATTCCCTTACGGCCGGAGGCTCCGGCAGGCTTGCGGCCGGTGCCTTGCTATCTCTTGCGGCCGCTCGCGCCGGAGGAAAGCCTTTGATCTAAAACGGCCGCAAGAGATTTGCAATTCAATTGCTCCGGGAAACCTCTCTGCAAGGCTAAAAGCGAGCCGCAGTTACTTGCAGGAAAAAGGTCTCGCTAGCACCAATTAAGCACATAAAATAGCTCAAATAAAGCCATCCTGCACTTTGAGAAGACTATAAAGGGATTTTAGGTGTTAGAAAAAATAGCACATAATTATCCTGTACTCAAATCCGTAAAATATTTAATTTTTAATATCCGTAAAATATCCATGTAAAAAGTCCAGAGTGCTTGGAGCACCTCAGACACACCCACGCCGCAGCCGGAAAATAAACAGTTAATTTGAACTCGGGTTTGGGCAGATGTGCAAGCTTGAGAGTGGGTTACTTTTAATCCTCATGTCCCCCAATATGATCCCTAGCATTTACAGAGCTGTACAGTGCAGGCTTGAATTTATTTTTGAGTTTTTATATTTCACAGATTACGGCCGGTTCCAAGATATGCGGCCGGCCGTAAGATGAGATCCTTGCGGGGCCGTATAATAGAATCGCGAGTTAACTGAACCCTCGCAAGGAATCTCAGCCTTACGGCCGATTTACGGCCGATAATAGAATGAGGCCCTATGTAACTATGTAACTATGATTAGGAGACCAGACTCCATTGCTTTCCAGAGTGTGCTGGTCCATCTTGCCATTTGTCATGACAGACAATAGAAAGACAGCATGCTTTAAACATTACCAAAGTTGTGTTTTGCCTGAAAAAAATATTAAGTAAAACCTTTTGAAACTTCATTGAAACTAACAGGATGTGCATTGGCAGTATGACTCATACATCTATATTACTGCTCATTTGCTGATAGGGGCAAGCACCCAGATCAGTTAAACATTTTTTTGAAAAAAATAACACCCTAAGTGGTACATAATTAAATACCCTCCTGGAGTGGCCAGTATGCTTGTGGGCTAGATAGGAAACACTGGTCCTAATTATACAAATAACTATATATACATTGGACGAGAAATAGTATTATTCTGTTTGCCCTGAACATCTCTAATATTAATTGCTGTTGTTTATTCATTCAGTCATGTCCGACTCTTTGTGACCATATGGGCTGCAGCACACCAGGCACATCTGTCAGCCACATCCCCTCTGAGGTCCATCATGTTCTTTGCTTCAGTGACCTGATCTAACCATCTCTGCTATCCCCTTCTTCTTCTACCTTCAATCTTCCCCAGCATCAGAGTCTTCTCTAGGAAATCCTGTCTTCTCATGAAATGGTGAAAATATTTGAGCTTTGGCCTCATGATCATACTAATATAGTTTCCTTATATATTATAAGTGCACTGATTATTAAGGTGTATCACTGTAATCACAGCATGTTATATGAAATCTGGAGAATTTAACCTTTACATTTTAATACTAGTATTTTAAGGATATTTATATAATGTTCCCTCTTTTTGTATGCTATATGTATACTGATTACTGATCTACATCACTACGATTAGAAAATGTAAAGCTGTGTTTGGGGAAAATTATTATATTTTAACACAGGATTTTTAAGATATTAACATGTTTCATTGAAATTTCTATAGAAATGCATGCTACGAGAGGCAGAACGTTTATATCTATTGTCACTTGAGGTCTCCGTGCTTAGGAGATGTAAGATGCAATTTGGTGAAATACATTTTATATTGTTATACAGGATTATCAGGGCATGAATTCTCCATGGAATTTTGTTATGAGTTCACATGTATTACCATTAGAGATCTCTGTAGCTTATAGACTAGGTTATTTTGGCAAGATAATTTGACATTGTTTGTTACAATGGTGATATATATATATATATATATATATATATATATAATGTCTAAACCGTGGCAACAAAAGTGACCACACCCCTAAGTGGAAATGTCCAAATTGTGCCCAAAGTGTCAATATTTTGTGTGGTAACCATTATTTTCCAGCACTGCCTTAACCCTCATGGGCATGGAGTTCACCAGAGATTCACAGGTTGCCACTGGAGTCCTCTTCCACTCCTCCATAAAGACATCCCAGAGCTGGTGGATGTTAGAGACCTTGCACTCCCCCACCTTCCGTTTGAGGATGACCCAGGGTTTAGTTCTGGAGACATGCTTAGCCAGTCCATCACCTTTACCTTCAGCTTCTTTAGCAAGGCAGTGGTCATCTTGGAGCTGTGTTTGCGTCATTATCATGTTGGGATACGGCCCAGTCTCAGAAGGGAGGGGATCATGCTCTGCTTCAGTATGTCACAGTACATGTTGGCATTCATGGTTCCCTCAATGAACTGTAGCTCCCCAGTGCAGGCAGCACTCATGCAGGCCCAGACCAAACATATTCTGTATACACAATTGTCTATATGTGTATTGAATGCCCCTAGAGACAGAATAAGGGGAGGGGCAGTTGACAGGGCTTAGTGCAGGGTAGGGATTGGCTAGCTTGTAGTACTGGGTGGAGTTTGTATCGTCAAGGAGGTCAAGGGCTTCATGCAGGATGTCATGAGAGTAGTCAGTGAGACTGGAAATTCCCTAATGGGAATGGTAAGAGCCAGAGACACAACTCCTCTTTTAATTACAGGGGCAGAAGGTCGCCGCTGGGAGAGCGTCGCAAGCAAGGGCGTCTATCATCTTCAGCAAGCAGGAGCAAAGAAACCCCTTCACCAAGGGGGAGGTCTCGTTCCAGGGGAATGTCAGCCTCCTGTGACAGAGAGTTCGGTGGGCTCAGATGGAAGAGGAGTGATCAGAGGAGGGACTCCTTTCATTACAGGTGCAACAGAGAGCAGGAGAAGGAGAGGCGTAGAGAACTGCCTTGGAGTTCTGAATGGAGGGTATAGCATCAGGAAAGGAAGAGTAGGAGAGACACGTTGGCCAGCAGGATTGGAGAACTTCCCTCTGGTACTCTGGGAAGGAACGTGGAGCGGGTGTCTTCAACAGCAGGTGGTACATCTACGTCAGCCAGGAGGCAGAGTGGTAAGTGCATGAACAATACACAACTTGAAGTTAATAATACCGTACATGGTTTAGTGGCAGGTCTTAAAGGTCTGTTGTCTGAATGGGAAGGTAGACAGGATCTGGGCCACGGGGCAGCTTGGGTTAGTCGGGAGATGGGTTTAGGTAAGCAGGTCCCTGCCGCAAGTCTTGAGTCCGTCCCTGGGTCTGGAGAGGTGGGTGGTATGCCAGTGGTGAGGGGTTCCAAAAGAATTAAAGAATAAGATTAGCAAGCAGGAGTTTATTGAATTGTTTTCGCTGCTCACTTTGGATAATTTTCTTGAATTAAAGCCAGAGGACAAAAAGATGATGCTAAGAAAGAGGAAGATGAGCGCAGTAAAAGGTATAAAATATCCCTAAGACATTCAGCAACTGGCTCCAAGCTTATGTTATATTTGCTAATATAATGGTCAAAAGGGCCCCAGAGCAGTGCTTATCTTTATTTTGTTACTTAGTTGAGATAGATGGGAATTCACATACTTACGGGGGGGTTAGCTTGGTGGGCATACAATGAAAAGTTTAGACAAAAGATGGCTGCCAGGCCTGATATGCAGTGGGGTGACAGGGATATGGGAAATTGGCTTAAGATTGTTACCCCCTTACGTCCAGCAGCTAGCTCAGTTCATAAGCCCATGGGTGCAAGGGTAGGAAAACAAGTGGTTTTGCATTGCGTATAATGAGAGCTCTTGCAAGTGGGGTTCTTCTTGCAAATTTAGACATGAATGCTCCGATGTTTAGCAATGCTCATCCAGTTTTTCACTGCTTCAAGAAGCTTAAGTCCCAAAAGACAGGCAAATCAGTTGAAAAAGAAGAGGAACCTGGTAGTGCTAGAAAAGATGTTGTGGTGGCTAGACCTGTGTCGGGATAGGGCAGAGGATGCTTGGTTGTTGTTTTCTGTTTTTTCAAAAGGTTTCATCATCACATCAAGTTGCTGTATATGTGGGGTGTTGCCCTCCCAACTTAAAATCAGCTAGGGAAAATCTGGATGTAGTGCTTAGTAAGCTGTTAGTGGAGATGGCCAAGGGTCATATGGCGGGGCCTTTCAATTAGGCACCAATTGCAAATTTAAGAATTTCCCCGCTGCTTTTAGGTTGGGAAGGTCAGGTTAATCCACCATTTATCTTTCCCAAAATGTACGTCGGTAAATGATGGGATTTGCAAGGAGTTGTCATCAGTCAAATATGCTTCATTGAAGCAGGGGGTGCAGTTGGTAAGGTGGCAGGTAGGTCGGCGAATGTTGGCAAATGTCAATTGAAAAGGGCTCTATATAAGCACAGAGGATATTTTTTTACAGAAGTTTTTAGTTAGTGAATTTCTATCCAAAAGCAAGGTCTTCACTAACTAAAAACTTCTTTAAAAAAAGATGCTATGTGCTAATATAGAGCCCTATTCAATTAGCCGAATCGCAATTTAATAAGGCCATTTGTCCGCTTTCAGGTTACCACCAGTTCACCCTGATTTACACCATTTATAGGTTGTTCAATTTTGAATAAATACTTTGTGGATTTGTGCCTTCCCATGGGTTGGTCAGTTTCTTGTTCTTATTTTGAGAAGTTCAGTTTGTTTCTTCAGTGGGTGGTTTGTCAGAAGACAGGGCTATTTTCGGTTGTGCATTTTTTGGATGACTTTTTATTTGTGAGCCTGGCGTCTTCTTCTGCTGTTAACCTGTTTTAAGGTTGGGGATTAAAATCGATACTATACTATAAAAAAACGTGATAGCAGACGCATTATCAAGGTTTAGGTGGGGACAGTTCAGGGAGTTAGCTCCAGCTGCAGATCAAGAACCTACACCATTCCCACAGATCTTCTGGAATTTGGGTAACGGATGTCACTTGTTAAACTTGCCAATTGGTATTGGGTACTCCCTGGGTATGATTAGTCTGCTGTGGGGGCTTTATGTGTAATAAAAAAACTTGCTGTTTTCTTTGACATGTGGTTATGTTTCTTTCAGGGTTGCCATTGCATTTGTGGATTGTGGGTCACTCCTTCATATACTGGGCTAGGAGATCAGCATCAAAAACAGAGCAAGGCAGACATATGGGGTTCACAGAGGAGGCTGTAGTGTCCAAATGGTTTGGAATTACGGGTATGAAATGTGAACACGTTATTTTAACGGTGGTGGGTTATGCTAGGATTTTTCCTTCCCCTGTGTTATTATTGATACACACCGGGGGGAATGACTTGGGTTACATACAACTCAGGGACTTGATTCGGTCAATGATACAGGAGGTTTTCCTGGGTTTGCTGGTCTCAGATAACCCCAAGGTTGAGTTGGTGGGGGGCTCACGACCCCAAAAAAGTTGGACAAGGTCAGGTTGAGGCTGAATAAGATTATGGCTTCCTTTATAAGAAGGTTGGGGGGGGGGCTTCTCTATTAGGCACAGATATATGGAAACCCAGAAGCGCATTTGTTTTTTCTCAAGGATGGGGTTCACCTTAATGAGGTGGGTTTATCATTATTTAATAGTCCCCTTAAGGTGGGTATTGTTCAGGCCATGGAGCTGTTTGGTGGCGCTAAGCCTGTGGGGCCGGCAGGTGGTGGGGGTGCTGCATCAACTTAGGTTTGAGTTCAATTTACTGTAAGATATCCAGTGTGGTTGGTTCCAAAGGTCTCATGGGCACGGGATTCTCACTGGGCCTCTGGAGGGGTTTGAGATCCTTAATCCAAGGGGATGCAACTACCACAGGTTATTATGTTTAATATATTCCAAATAAAGCTGTAGCCTGTTTATACCAAACCTGGAGTGTGTTTGTCATTATTTAAATGGGTTGTCCATTCACCGGATTGAGTCACGAATTCCTAGGTCAATATATTTTCTATAATATGTTGTGTTGATTCCCCCTATATGCATTTACCTGATGATGTCAGATGCTGCTTCTACTCTCTTTGCATCCCTGTTTACGTTCAAACTGGTGGTTTCATATCATATCAGTGTTTTTGTGTTCTTTGTGCCTTATCCGTTTATCTGTCATTTAGGGATTATTTCAACTACCTTTCCTCAGTATAGATGTATACTTTTGGTGGTGGGAATGTCATGGTCTGGGCCTGCGTGAGGGGTGTACTCACTTTTTCTTGCCAACGGTTTAGACATTTATGGCTGTGTGTTGAGTTATTTTGAGGAGACAGCACATTTACACTGTTATACAGGCTGTACACTTACTACTTTACTTTTGTAGCAGTGTCATTTCTTCAGTGTTGTCACATGAAAAGAAATAATAAAATATTTACATAAATGTGAGGGGTGTACTCACTTTTGTGAGATACTGTATATATATATATATATATATATATATATATATATATATATATATATATATATATCAAATATTTTACTAATATTGTCAGAAATCTGGAAAATGTTGTCATTATTAGCAACTACTACTTATCTGATGTTTCAACCAGTGGCGGAGCTAGAGAATGGAATGGAGCTTTGCCCCATTCGCCCCCCTTGAAGGGTTGTAAAAAATGGTTTGCACTGGCCTTGCCAGAACCAAATCACTCATTGCTCCTCGCCCCAGACCCGTTCCCATAACTGCTGCCCTCCTGAAGAACCCTTCTCATAACAGCAAACCGTCCCAAGACCCTTATGTATTGCTGCTTCAGGACCCCTTTCCAATATATATATATATATATATATTTTTTTTTTTTTCCACATAAATAAACATCACCTCCACACAGCACCCACCCCTTTTGGTATCCATCTTTACCTAGTCCATGTCAGCAGCCAGTTCTAGAGGTTACCAAGATTAATAGACCTTGGTGGTTTGGCTAAGCGCTTAAGGAAACAGTATGGTTATTCCTAGGTAATAGGGTCGGACAGATCCAGAATTGTTAGATTGTGCAATTGTTCTTGTAAACGATCAAGATGTGTTATCTTGTATCGAGGAGGCTTGGTAGAAATAGAAGAGGGGAGGGGGGAGAAGCGCAAAAGATCTCATAGTGCAGATAATTTGGTAAGTGTTGGATGCTTGTCATTCAATAGATGAAACAAACGAAAAGAACCCTATCATGGGTTGACCTCAATAAATGTGAGGTATTACACAAGCCAAAAGGGATGCAAAATTCGATCTAATATTGATTCAAGAGCCACCAAGCGCTGTCTGATCCGTGCGTATTGCTTGTAGCTATTGATACTCAAACAATGTGGTGCTGTTCTTTTCAATGTGATCTTATATATTGTACAGTGTATGCTACTGCTTCATTATACAAATAAATATGCCCAACTCATAGCATTAATAGAAATATCTTTAAATACCTTTGTCAGCAGCCAACCGGTATCATCATCCATCCATTTTTGCTTACTTCCTCCCTCTCAGAACCCACCCCCCTATACTTTTTTTGCCACCTTGTAGCTCTTGCTCTCTTACCTTCTTCCCTGATACACATCCCTTGCATGCTGAACTGCTCCACACTGCCACCTCTTGGAGCTTCAGTAGAAATTCTCTTATTTAAATAGGCACACACCAATTTCAGACTGAGACAGGGGATTGGCCCATGGGAGGACCTGGGTGCAGATGGGCTGTGGTGGGATGTGCAAGGGTGGGCGGGCCCTACCCTACAATTTAAAAAAATAAATAAAATAAAAAATACACACCACTGGTAGATCCGCCCCTCAACATAGATAGGAAGACAGATACACATGTATAAAAATGTTTATTAAGTGTGCATGTAGAATAAATCAAGAAATAGAATAAAATGGTACAAGTACCATTCATACAAATGTAAGTCTTTCAAATGCACCTGGTATATGCTAATGACGTGGCGCGCTGGCGTGCATGTGACGTCACCGGGTCAAGGAGCAAAGCGGAGGCCGGAGCAGAAGCAGGTAAGTGAGGGGGAGGTATTTAGGGGGGTTTAGGTTGAGGAGGAGGGGGGTTTAGGTTGAGGAGGAGGGGGGGTTTAGGTTGAGGAGGGGGGGTTAGAATGCGGAGGGGGTTTAGAGTGAGGAGGGAGGTTGAGGATGAGGAGGGGGGAGGGAATATCGGCGTATAACACGCACCTATCATTTGCCCCCTATTTTCAGGGAGAAAAAGTGCTTGTTATACGCCGATAAATACGGTATATATGAAGATTAAGGTAGCCATGAGTGTCCAGTACTCTAGATGAATAATCAGAGTATTGCAGTATATAGTGATACCTTTTTTATTGGACAAACAGATTTATAGTTTTCGTGACTAGCTTTTCATGACTAGCTTCTTTTTCAAGTCTAAAGCAGCTCTGATAAATTCCCATTGAAAGACATATTGCAGTTTAAAAAAAAATGTTCTGTTCAGTGTGCTGTGCACAGCTCTGTATTAGTGTAGGTCTGTCATGATTACATTGTTTAAGGACAGATATTGCCAGTAATTATGAATATGGCCAAGTTAGCATGACATTGTTGCATTGGGATTATGTATTATTGGGTGTGGTTATATGTTGCCTGTACATGGTTATTATGTATACTAGTTATTGTATGTTATAGAGGGGAAATGTATATAGAACAGGAGAATACACGAGGATAGAGTAAAAATGCTCAGACATACAGACCTTGATAATCAGCAGTCAAGACAGATGTATGTACTTCAAGTAGTCCTAAGCAAACACTTGAAATCAACATCAAGGTTTTTTCTCTAGCCAGCTATATATATCTGGTGAATTTGATCTCAAGAGCTTTGATAGCCCCAAGGTTGCAAGCCAGATGGGACTTAGTGCTGACATCACACATACACAAATGTACACAAATATGTTGAATATGTTGTCAATAATTCGATAAAGGTTCAGTTCTACTTTCATATATCCAAGGTGTGAGACTGTTCTGTTGTGTTCGTATCCTGAATTGGGGAGTGGTCTTGCCATAGGCCACTAGTAACCTGTATCCAGCATTCTCTGCCTGTACCTTTGGGCATTGCACTCTTCAGAAGCTATCTTTTGTGCCATAGAGAACAAGAACTACGTGATTCTGCTGGGGTAGGTTTGAACTAGGTTCATATTAAGCCCCCTTGAAGGAGCATATTGTGACAAGATAAAAGTAAATAAACAGGGTCATAAATATTTGTACATCTTGAGAGTTTTAGGTACCATAAAACTGTAAGGAGACACAGGGATAGCTCAGAAATAAACCAAAGAAATAAAAAAAAACTAAAAAACAACACAAAACATATCCGTGATTTAAAATTAAAAGAATTCTTGATAATGTGACAGGAATTCCATGTTTACATAAAGACATGTTTTTTTTGTATTAAAGTTTGTTATCAATTTTAAAGGCCTTTCTTTCTTGTGTGTTTTTCAAATGATCACTGAGTATTTTTATTTTCAGATTTTGTATTGAGTGGTTATTTTGTGAAAAGTGGTGTCCAACTGGAGTACAGTAACTGTCCTTATTGTGATTTTGATGGAGCTTCTTTGTAGAATCATCCGTAAATGTAGTTTCTGGCTCCCAAATGTAGCATCCATTTTCACAGAGGACATTGTATTATGTACACCACATTGGGTAATGTGCATTAATATGATCATCTGATGTTATAGCTCTTCTTATTATGTGTGGCTGTGTCCACTGAACAGAGTTTTTTTTTTCTAAACTGTCATTTCTGTTTCAATGGGAATCTATCAGAGCTTCTTCGGACTTGAAAAAGAGAGGTGTCCTTTTTAAAAGCTAGTCATGAAAACTATGAATTTGTTTGTCTAATAAAAAAGGTATCACTATATACCCGTGATTTAAGTGCAACTTTAAATGTAGTTTTGTACTTTTAAGTTTTAAGTCGGGTACCCTATCATGTTATACAGTGCCTTGCAAAAGTATTCACCCCCTTGACGTTTTACCTATTTTGTTACCTTACAGCCTTAAGTTCAATGTTTTGTTAATCTGAATTTTATGTGATGGATCAGAACACAATAGTCTAAGTTGGTGAAATTAAATGAGAAAAATATATACATAAAACAATTTTTTAGAACTAGAAAACAGAAAACTGGTATGTATGTATGTATTCATCCACTTTGGTATGAAACCCATAAAAAGCTCTGGTGCAACCAATTACCTTCAGAAGTCACATAATTAGTGAAATTATGTCCACCTGTGTGCAATCTAAGTGTCACATGATCTGTCATTACATATGCATACCTTTTTTGAAAGGCCCCAGAGGCTGCAACACCTAAGCAAGAGGCACCACTAACCAAACACTGCCATGAAGACCAAGGAACTCTCCAAACAAGTAAGGGACAATGTTTTTGAGGGTTAGGTTATGAAAAAAAATCCAAATCTTTGATGATCCCCAGGAGCACCATCAAATTTATCATAACCAAATAGAAAGAACATGGCAAAACTTCAAAGCTGCCAAGAGACGGCCGCCCAACAAAACTCACGGACCGGGCAAGGAGGGCATTAATCAGAGAGGCAGCACAGAGACCTAAGGTAACCCTGGAGGAGCTGAAGAGTTCCACAGCAGAGACTGGAGTATCTGTACATAAGACAACAATAAGCCGTAGGCTCCATAGAGTTGGACTTTATGGCAGAGTGAGCAGAAGAAAGCCAATACTTTCAGCAAAAAACTAAATGGCACATTTTGAGTTTGTAAAAATGCATGTGGGAGACTCCCAAAATATATTGAGGAAGGTGTTCTGGTCTGATGAGACTACATTTGAACTTTTCTGCTATCAAAGAAAACGCTATGGAGCAAACCCAACACATCACATCACTCAAAGAACACCATAATTTTTCAGCAGCTGGGACTGGAAAACTGGTCAGAGTTGAGGGAAAGATGGATGGTGCTAAATACAGAGATATTCTTGAGCAAAACCTGTACCACTCTGTGCGTGATTTGAGGCTAGGATGGAGGTTCACCCTCCAGCAGGATAATGACCCCAAACACACTGCTAAAGCAACACATGACTGGTTAAAGGGGAAACATGTAAATGTGTTGGAATGACCTAGTCAAAGGCCAGACCTCAATCCAATAGAAAATCTGTGGTCAGACTTAAAGATTGCTGTTCACAAGTGCAAACCATCCAACTTGAAGGAGCTGGAGCAGTTTTGCACTGAGGAATGGGCAACAATCCCAGTGGTAAGATGTGGCAAGCTCATAGAGACTTACCCAAAGCAACTTGGAGCTGTGATTGCCACAAAAGGTGGCTCTACAAAGTATTGACATAAGGGGGGTGAATAGTTACGCACATAGACTTTTTCTGTTATTTTGTCCTATTTGTTGTTTGCTTCATAATAAAAAAAAAACATCTTCAAAGTTGTGGGTATGTTCTGTAAATTAAATGATGCAAATCCTCAAACAATCCATTTTAATTGCTGGTTGTGACGCAACAAAACCCGAAAATGCCAATGGGGTGCATACTTTTGCAAGGCACTGTATGCATTAAAGAAAAGACTTGTAAATGTATAGAGAGGGACCAGAGCAGTACTGACTAGTAAAACTGCAAATTTGTACAGAACCTTACAGCTTTAAACTTTATTTGTTGCTACTTTATACTTTCACACTGTGATGAAGTGCTGTAATTCAGTATTAAAACTATGATCTGTTCTGGACTTGACCCCAGCATGATTCATTAGGCTAAGGAGGAAATAAAGAGGCTGACACCGAGTTGAGAGTATCCCGGGCCACAGCTTTATTAATATCAGAATTTTAACATATTCCATAACTTAACTTAGGAGGAGGAGCCTGGCCAGGGTTAGTGACCTCACACCCTGGGCCCCACAAGGTAGGGCAACACCCATTTTGGGCAATGGGCTGGTCAACTCACCATTAACTGAAATGTCTCTCATGTATATGTATATATACTAGCCACTTGTCCATCAAAAATGACAGGAATACAATTTTAAGCCTGGCAATGCTGTTTGCCACCCAATGTAAGCACTTTTGGTGCTCATTGCAGGTCTCTACCCCTGCCTACTTACTCTCTTGTGTCTCATTTCCCCCCTCCTCTCCCTTCCTTGTGTCTCATTTCCCCCCTCCTCTCTCTCCCTTGTGTCAAATTTTCCCCCTCCTCTATCTCCCTTATGTCTCATTTGCCCTTTCTCTCCCTCACTTGTGTCTCCTTTCCCCCCTCCTCTCCCTCCCATATGTACCTGTTCCTTTCCCCCTCCTCTCCCTCCCTTATGTACCTGTTCCTTTCCCCTCCTCTCCTTCCCTTGTGTCTCCTTTCCCCCTCCTCTCCCTGCTTTTTGTACTGGTTCCTTTCCCCCTCCTCTCCCTCCCTTGTGTCTCCTTTCCCCCCTCTTCTCCCTCCCTTGTGTCTCCCTTTCTCCCTCACCTCCCACTCTTGTGTCTCATGTTCCCCTCCTCTCCCTCCCTTGTGTCTATTTTCCTACATCCTGTCCCTCCCTTGTGTCTCCTTTTCCCTCTCTTCTCCCTCCCTTGTGCGGTTGTAATAGCCAGATATTCCCATATGATATCTATAGCTCTTCTATAAGTGGGCCTTTAGTTCTTGACCCTACATATCAGCAGGCCTCTTATAACTTCCAGGGCTTGGCCCATCATAATACCCAATTCTACATCTCACCATTATCATACCAAGCTCTCTCCTGCCCATCAGTGGGTCTCTTATAACTCTCAGGTCTGGCACTTTCTTGATCTGTGCCCCCATAATACCCCATTCTGCATCTCCCCATTACTATATAGCCTGTCAGTAGGCCTGTTATAACCCCCAGGTCTTGCACTGTCTCTGTCTGTCATTCTACATCTCCCTCCCTTGTGTCTCTGTTCCCTCTCCTCTCCCTCCCTTGTCCTCGTTCTCCCTCCTCTCCTTCCCTTGTGTCTCATTTCCCCCCTCTTCTCCCTCCCCTGTGTCTCGTACCTGGATACGACCCTGCCAGCAGCGCCGCACTCACCGTCTTCTTCTCCTCTGCGGCTCCCGTCCTTCGGCTGCATCTACTTTTTGGAACAAGCCACGCATTGCACATGCGCATCCCGCCTGCGCTATGCACTGCTTGATCCAGAAAGTAGTTCCGGCCGGAGGACAGGAGCCGCAGATGAGATGACGGTGAGTACGGGCCACAAGCTACTGGCAGGGTTTGGAACCAGGTACGGGCCGCAAGCTACTGGCAGGATTTCCAGGTAAGCAGATACGGGCCAAAATTCCAGGCGCTGGGGGAGGCAGAGGAGGAGATGAGAGAGAGAGGCAGAAAGGGATAAGAGAGAGAGATCTTCTGTTATGTTATGTAGCAAGAAACCATCCATTTTGTACAATGCTCTTGACACTATTGCAGATGAAGGAGGCTGAAGGTTGAAAGTTTATTTTCTTATGTTTCTTTTCACATGTAACATAACCATATACTGGTAAATTCAACTTTTTTCTTTGTATGAACAATATTTCCCCACCCTTGTAGAAAGGTTTTATAAGGTACTGTACATGTGGAATAAGACAGACAACTGCACATTTCATTTTGTGATCTTTGTTGTGCTCTCCAAGCTTGTTTGATGACAATACTGGTGAAAGAAAAAATGGGATGAAAAGGAGGGAAAGAGAGAAACACGTGTAAAAGGATGGAGAGAACAAGGAGGAAGAGGATAGTGGGAGAAATGGTGGTGAAATTAATAGGCAGAATGTGAAGGCGAAGAGAAAAAGGGGGAATTAGAGAATTGGGAAGAGAGGAATAAGTTAGAGAGAAAGAGACAAAAGGAGGATAGAGAATGGAGAGAGAAAAAAGGGGAGAGGAAAGGTTGGGGAGAGAGAAGGGTAGAAAGAAAGGAGGAACGACAAAGAATGGGGAGAGAGAGTGGGGAAATAAAATGGTGAGAAAGTAGGAGAAAAGGGTTGAAGAGGGGCAAGTAATGGAAAAGAGAGGAGGGGAAGAGAAGGGAAAGAGTTATAAAAGGGAGAGAGAGAAAAAGGGAAGAAATGAGTGGGAAAAAGGAGGGAAGGAGATGTAAGAGGAGAAAAGAGTAATGAGTGAATTCTGAGGAGGGTCCCCCTCTCCAATCCTTCTATCACTATTCTCACACTCCCCTATTCCCATAGGGGAGTGTGAGAATAGTGATAGAAGGATTGGAGAGAAAAACAGAAACAAAGTGAGAGAGAAGAGTGGGGAAAAAGAAGGATAGCAGAGGAGAAATCGGAAGAAATGACAGGGTAAGAGACAAGAGAGGAGATAGAGCAGGGGAGAGTTAAAGGGACCGAGAAAATTAAGGGGAAAAGAATAAATGGAGAACTGGGATGGGAGAAGATGGAGAGAGAAAAGGGGAGAAAAAACAAGAAAGGAAGAGGGGCCATAGGGGTAGTGGAGGCAGGTGGTCACAGAGTGGGTCTCCGGGCTAGAAAAAGCTTGGGGGAACAGAGAACGCTGCAGAAGGGCTGCTGGGACCAGAAAAGGTCACGGGAGGTCTGAGGGACTTTAGGGAGCCAGAAAAGGGTGGATGAGGGCCATAGAGGGCTTTAGGAAGACTTAGAGGGGATGAAGAAGCCTGATGTAGGTCATGACTCTGGTGAACTGCACCAGTTGCACTGGGGGTAGCTCTGCCCCTGCTACAAAAGAGTCCCTTCCTGCCGATTGTAACTCCTGTACACAGTGTTTCTATAGTACTAGAGTTTGTAATCACGTATTAATAAAAAATAAAGTAGATAAAAGTAAAAAATATATAGATATTACATATATGGGTGATAGGGGAAACCAGAGGTGGACTTGTGGCTTACTGTGCCTTAGGTAGTACAGCTGCACCTCACTGGCAAGGCCCACAGAGGACGAAAAGCGTCTGGGGTTTGCTGTTTCTCTTGTTCAGGGTAGAATTGCCTGGTATTTCGGGGCTGGGTCACTCTTTTGAGTGGGACCAGACTGATATACTACAGGATATTTCTCCCTGTGAAGGGCACAAGTGGCTAAAAGAGGTTGCTTTCTAAGTAGATAACCAGACCGATAGAGCAAACCTACTAAGGTATTGTTCGTTCTCAGATGAGCTCATCTACTCTTTTTATATCCAGTAATCTGAAGAAACCCAAGTCTCTTTAAGGGATATCTGTCCTCAGGCGTGAGTCTCCCTGTTTTTGTGTTTTCTTTTCATATGCAAAACGCAGACATGGGCCCCAAGCTCACCGTGCCTGATGAGGACAGCAGCGACCTCCCCCTAAAAAAGCCACTTATGGTTGAAATGCACGTCTGAGGGTAGCTGAAAACTCGTCTGCCATTTTGAATCTGTTTAGCCTTTAGGGATAAGTGATGACTTACATAATTTAGGAGATTTCTCCTCTGCAATTGTATGAGTGAGCAACAAGACACTGCACCCTATATGGGTGCACTACTCATTGGCAGAGCGAGGGAATGAAAGGCCCTGGTGCAAAAATAAAGTTTTGTGCCCCCACTGAATGGTTGTAAAAATAGTTTTGCTCTGGGCCCCATTGGAAAAAATCCCTCAGTGCCCCTCCCCAGACCCCTTGTTCCCCTTCCAAAGACACCTTCCCATAACAGCAAACCTTGCCAAGACCTTTGCTGCTCCAACCCCAAGACCTCTTTCCAATATATATCACAAATAACGTTGTGAGCAATATGGGTTGCTGCTAATGCTTGCGGGCTCGCGTATGGAGCCCGCTGCAACTGCGGGCCCGTACGACTTAGGCAGGGAGAGCTGAAGGTGCTCACTGCACTGGTGGATATAAGCGCCGTAGGCGCTCATCCCAACGACCCTGCAGGACCTCTTCCTCTCAGCCTCTCCTTAACCTGTGTCTCTCTTTCCCTCCTCCTTTCCTTACTATATGTCTCTCTTCCTCTCCTTCCCCTGTGTGTCTCTTCCCCTCCTCCTCTCCTTCCCCTGTGTGTATCTTCCCCTCCTCCTCTCTTTCCCCTGTGTCTCTCTTCCTCTCATTCCCCTGTGTGTCTCTTCCCCTCCTCCTCTCTTCCCCTGTGTCTCTCTTCCCCTACTCCTCTCTTTCCCCTGTGTCTCTCTTCCCCTCCTCCTCTCTTCCCCTGTGTCTCTCTTCCCCTTCTCCTCTCTTTCCCCTGTGTCTCTCTTCCCCTACTCCTCTCTTTCCCCTGTGTCTCTCTTCCCCTACTCCTCTCTTTCCCCTGTGTCTCTTTTCCCCTACTCCTCTCTTTCCCCTGTGTCTCTCTTCCTCTCATTCCCCTGTGTGTCTCTTCCACTCCTCCTCTCTTCCCCTGTGTCTCTCTTCCCCTACTCCTCTCTTTCCCCTGTGTCTCTCTTCCCCTCCTCCTCTCTCCCCCCGTGTCTCTCTTCCCCTCCTCCTTCTGTCCTTACCCTGTGTCTCTCTTCCCCTGTGTCTCTCTTCCCCTTCTCCTCTCCCTCATTGCCTGTTGCCTGCAACACACAATTACGACCCGCGGGACTTAGAAAAAAAAAATACCCAAGGTCCAAAAACACATGTAATTGTGCAAAAACACAATAATAATAATAATAAAAACACTCACCAACAGCACGGGAGGATAGCTAGGACCTCTATAAGTGAGGTTGAACACCACTTTAACCGCAATTTGCCTAATTTCGCCACTCAAGAAAAAAAATGTTGGCTGAAAAAAACGAAAATGAGGCTCCACGACCCAGAACCCAGAAAAATACTGCTAAACACGTACAAGTGTCCCCCCCCCCCCTCCTGCATTTAAAACCTCTAAATTCCCTCTCGCGGCTCCTTAAAGGACCCGTGCCGCACAAACACTCAGGGCCGCCGGGGGGGTACTGTAACCCTCGCAGTGGGGGTCCCGCTGAAATCCAAATTCAAATTTCCCGATTTGCGTGTCCTTAAAGGACGAAAAATAAAATTTAACCCTATCACTCATGGGGCTTTCTACACAGCCCCATGAGCCTCTAAATAACCATGTCACTCATGGGGGTCGTTACAGACCCTCATCACACCTTAATTAACCCTGTCACTCATGGGGGTCAATACATACCCACATAAGCCCTTAATTAACCCTCTCACCCATGGGGGTCATACAGACCCCCATAACCCCTTAATTAACCCTGTCCCTCATGGGGGTCAATACAGACCCCTATAAGCCTTAATTAGCCCTGTCACTCATGGAGGTCAATACAGACTCGCATAATCCATTAATTAAACCTTTCACTAATGGGGGTCAAGAAAGACCCCCAGAACCCCTTCATTAACACTGTCAGTCATTGGGGTCAATACAAACCCCAATAAGCTCTTAATTAACCCTGTCACTCATGGGGTCAATACAGACCCCCATAATCGATTAATTAACCCTTCTCACTCATGGGGGTCATTGAAGACCCCCATAACTCCTTAATTAATCCTGTCACTCATGTGGGTTAATAAAGACCCCATAAGCCTTAATTAACCCTGTCACTCATGGAGGTCAATACAGACCCCCATAAACCCTTAATTAACCCTGTCACTCGTGGTGGTCAATACGACCACCATAAGCCATTAATTAACTATGTCACTCATTGGTCTCAATACAAACCCCTATAAGCCCTTCATTAATCCTGTCACTAATGGGGGTCAATAAAGACCCCCATAACCCCTTAATTAACCCTATCACTCATGGGGGTCAATACAGACCGCTATAAGCCCTTCACTAACCCTGTCAGTCATGGGGGTCAATACAGACCCCCACAAGCTCTTAATTAACCCTGTCACTCATGGGGGTACTGTAACTACCCCCACCGGCACCTAACATTAACCCCCACATTAACCCTCGCAGTGGGGGTCCCGCTGAAATACAAATTCAAATTTCCCGATTTGCGTGTCCTTAAATGACGAAAAATACAAATTACCCCTATCACTCATGGGGCTTTCTACACAGCCCCATGAGCCTCTAAATAACCATGTCACTCATGGGGGTCGTTACAGACCCTCATCACACCTTCACTAACCCTGTTAGTCATGGGGGTCAATACAGACCCCCACAAGCTCTTAATTAACCCTGTCACTCATGGGGGTCAATACAGACCGCCATAATCCATTAATTAACCCTGTCACTCATTGGGGTCAATACAGTCTCCCATAATCCATTAATTAACCCTGTCACTCATGGGGGTCAATACAGACCACTATAATCCCTTAATTAACCCTGTCACTCATGTGGGTTCAATAAAGACCCCCATAACCCCTTAATTAACACAATCACTCATGGGGGTCAATACAGACCCCCATAATCCCTTTATTAACCCTGTCAGTCATGGGGGTCAATAGAGACTAAATGAGCCCTTAATTAACCCTGTCACTCATGGGGGTCAATACAGACCCTCATGACCCTCTATTTAACCCCATCAGTCCCATAAGGGGATAGAAAGACCCTTATGGGGCAGTTACAACCCTAACATTAACCACATAAGTGCCAGTGTAGTGTTCATCACACTAACAATAAACACTACACTGCGCTATAATCCCCAATAAACCATTAAATCTAAAAAAAAAACTCTACACTAACCTGTTAACACCTACACTACCTACCTACACTACCTACGTACCCCCTAATAAACCCCACCATCACACTAATTACACAAAATAATAAAAGTTAACTCACAAAAAAAAACCTAAGTCACAGAAAAAACAAATATACATTACAGAAAAATAAAAAAACCTAACTCACAAAAAATAAAAAAATTGCATTACACAAAAGAAATAAAACCTAAGTCACAAAAAAGAAAAAAAGAAAATTACAAAAAATAAAAAAAATACATTACAACCGCCCCCCACTACAGAAAATAAAAAACAAATTACACACCTGAAAAGGAAATACATACACAATACATACAGTACATTACAATACAGTACAAACAAAATAAAATACAATACCCTCCTATCTAAAATATACTATCTCAAATGCACATACCCTACTATCTAAAATACATTACATCCTAGCTAACATACATACATACCACACTATCTAAAATACAATAAATCCTATCTAAAATACACACATACCCCCTATTTATCTAAAATGCATCCCCCCTATTTAATATACAATAAATCCTATCTCCATATACAAACCCTAATTCTAAACTAAAATAAAATAATTAAGACCACTTACCTTTGCAGATGTCCCTTCAGATCACCAACCTACGGAAAAAAAAACAAAAAACAAGTTAGTACAACATTTACATACAATAAATAAACATTCTAAATATTCTAAATATTCTACTCACCTTTCCAGCATGTCCTCCCCATTATTTTCTACTCCAGCATAGCCCCTGTTAAAAAAAAAACATTACATTAATACAATATATACACACACACACAAAATAAAGTAAAATTAAAATAATATACATTGAACTTACCTCCCCACAATGTCACCGGCCTCCTCCTCTTCTGCCCCGGCTGGGCCCTGGAAAATCTGTGCACAGAAAAAAAAATGGAGGTCCGCACTCGCGGACCTCCCCAACGCTAATGAGCCTTCTGATTGGCTGAAAACGCTGTCAATCAAATATCAGCCAATCAGAATACGCCAAGGTGTAAGCCAATTGAAAAGGGATACACCCCCATATCTTATTCTGATTGGCTAATGCACCTGTCAATCTTTTTTAAACCAATCCGGAGCCTTTATTGCCTTCAGCCAACCACAATGGGATACACCCCCACAGGGTGATTGGCTGGAGGCATCAGCACATTCTCATTGGCTGCAATCTAATTTACAGTCACAACAGCCAATCAGAAGGTGCTATTTCCTTCACCCAATCACAATGGTATACACCCCCACAGTGTGATTGGCTGAAGAAATCTGAGTCTTCTGATTGGCTGTAATCTGATTGACAGTGACAGATGCCAATCACTCCGTGGGGGTGCATCCCATTGTGATTGGCTGAAGGTAATAGTGCCTTCTGATTGGCTGTTGTCACTGCAGCCAATCAGAATGCGCTGATGCCTCCAGCCAATCACCCTGAGGGGGTGTATCCCAGTTTCTGGGAGGCTCATTAGAGTCGGAGAGGTCCGCGAGTGCGGACCTCCATTAGTTTATCTAGTTATTTATTTATTTATTCTTCCAGGTCCCATCCGGGTCAGAAGAGAAGGAGGCAGGGGACATCGCAGGGAGGTAAGTTCAATGTATATTTTTTTGATGTTACTTTATTTTGTGTGTGTGTGTATATTGTATTAATGTAATGTTTTTTTTTTAACATGGGCCACGCCGGAGAAGAAAATAAGAAGGATGGGGAGGACATGCTGGAAAGGTGAGTAGAATATTTAGAATATTTACAATGTTTATTTATTATATGTAAATGTGTTGTACTAACTAGCTTTTTTTGTTTTTTCTCCTTGGATTGGGGATCTGAAGGGACATCTGCAAAGGTAAGTGGTCTTAATTATTTTATTTTAGCTTACAATTAGGGTTTGTATATGGAGATAGGATTTATTGTATATTAAATAGGGGGATGTATAGTATTTCATGTATTTTAGATAGTGTAGTATGTGTATATTTTAGATAGGATGTAATGTCTTTTAGATAGTGTGGTTTGTTTATATTTTAGATAGGATGTAATGAATTTTAGACAGTGGGGTATGTGTGTATTTGAGATACTATATTTAATATATTTTACATAGGGGGTATTGTATTTTATTTCATGTGTCCTGTACTGTATTGTAATGTACTTTATGTATTGTGTATCTATTTCCTTTTCAGGTGTGTATTTTTTTTCTTTTCTGTAGTGTGTGTGTGTGTGTGTGTGGGGGGGGGTTGTAATGTAGATTTTTTTTTAGTTTCTGTAATGTAGATTTTTTGGTGACTTAGTTTTTTTTATTTTCTGTAATGTACATTTCTTTATTTTTTTCTAATGTACATTTTTTTCTTCTCTGTAATGTAATTTAGCTTTTTTATTTTCTGTGAACTAGGCTTTTTTTATTTTATGTGATTCAGCTTTTAGGTTTTATTATTTTCTGTAATTAGTGGGGTGGGGGGTTTATTAGGGGATAGGTAGGTAGTGTAGGTGTTAATAGGTTAGTGTAGAGGGGGTAGTTTACCAAGATTTATGTTAGCATTGAGCGCCAAAGGTACTCAGAGGACTAAAATCCTTACATTGAGTGACAAACAGCATTCCCAGCCTTATCCTTTTATTGACTCTCATTTTTTGATAGGCAAGTTGCTAGTACATATATAAACATCACCCCCACACATCACCCACCCCTTTTTGCATCCATCCCCACACAGTCCAAGTCAGCCTCCAACCACTTTCAGCATCCATCCCCGCACAGCACCCACGTCACATAGCACCCATCCCTATCTCCTTTCTTCCTCCATCACAGAACTCATCCCCCCTGTACTTTGCTGTCACTTTGTAGTCCTTGCTCTCTTACTTTTTTCCCTGATACATCTCCAGAGTGATTAACTGCTCCCCACTGCCACCTCTTGGAGCTACAGTAGAAATTATCTTATTTACACAGGCACACACCCATTTCAGACCTGGGGGGTGCCATCAAGCAGGCACAGGGGGCCCGGGGACCCGGGGGCCCTACAATACAAAAAAAAATTAAAAGAAAAATTACACAGCATTGGGCCTCTCCAAAGGAGGGTCCTGGTGCACTGCAAAACCTGCACCACTGGTAGATCCGCCCCTGAAATTACTATTATATGATGTATATCCTCAGGCACGGCTCTCTCTCTTTCACTTTGTATCTAACAAACATCATCTTACATTTACATTAGCGCACTCATTCCTTGAAGCCACTTTAAGGACATTTTATTCTGCAAAGCCACACGTTTCAAGGGAACCAAACCTGATATGTTTTATTAGTCACACTTTTTGTACAAGGTTATCAAATGTCAGAGTTTATGTAAACCTAAGTGCTATATTATTATCACACTTGATTAACTCTACAAACCAGTGGAGTAGCTAGAGCTTTTGCCGCCCAGGGCTGTCCCCAAGTTTGGGGATATATATATATATATATACATAAATATCTTCTTCACGCAGCACCCATCCTCTTGGCATCCATCCCCACCCATTCCTTGTCTGCAGCAATCCCCTCTCAGCATCTATCCCTGCACACCACCCAAGCACCCAAAACCTCTCAACACCCACCTCGCATAGCACCCATCTCCTTTGCTCCTCTCTCACAGAGCCCATCCCACCTGTACTTTGCTGTCACTTTGCTCTCTTACTTTCTTCCCTGATACACATCTACAGTGTGCTAAACTGCTCCCCACTACCACCTCTTGGAGCTTCAGTAGAATTGCTCCTATTTAAACAGGCACACACTAATTTCAGACGAGGGAGGGTGAGTAGGGCAGCCAAGGAGGCACAGGGAGACACAGGGGGCATTGTGGGTCGGGCTGTGGGGGACCACAGGGTGCCCCTACACTACAGAAATATATATATATATATATATATATATATATATATATATATATATATATATAGCAGCCTGTGCTTGTAAGAGCCAGAGTGCTGCCTGTGCCTGTAAGAGCCAATGGGCAGCCTCTCCCTCCTCTCACTTTTTCCCTCTTCTCATCTTCTCAATCCCTCTCCTCTTCTCTCTTTCATTTTCCCTTCCCCCTTCCTTCTCTCTCTCTCTCTCCCTTCTCTACCCCCTTCTCACTCCCCTCTTTCTATCCTTGTCTCTCTCTCCCTTCTATCTCATCTTTTTCCATCTTGCTTCTCTCTCTTCTCTCCATTCTTTCCCCTATCTCTCTCCCTCTCTTATCTCTCTTCCCCTCCTCCCCCTTGTCTCTCCCCCTTGTCTCTCCCTTGTCTCTCCCACCCTTCTCTCCCCTCCCCCTTGTTTTCCCCCTCCACCATGTATCTCCCTTTACCCCTGTCTCTCCCATCCTTGTCTCCCTCCCCCTTGTTCTCCCCTCCCCCCATAAGTGCTGCCCCCAAGGAGGTGCTGTCTGGTGCCCACCACCCCTCCTAGCTATGCCACTGCTACAAACCATTACCTTCTTTGCTTTCACAGTTCTGTGATAGTGTGATTCATGGTGTTGCTAATATAGTTCCTGCTTTACAGCCAGTATACAGTATATTACATGCACATTTTGATTTTGATTTCTTTGCAGGACAATTTTTTTTAGGAATTTACAACACTAACCTTCAATTTGTCAAAACCAATTTTTCTAGTAAAATAAATTATCCATTGTCGTCCTCTCTGGTACGTATAAACTTAAAGGGCCAGTGTAATGTCCTAACAAGATGAGCTTGATGTTTTAATCATGCGTTTATCATTAATAATATTTATGTTAAATGATTTATAAAAGTAATATTCTGGTATTTTCAACCCAACCACATGCATAAAAGTTAATGACTTCATTATGTTTATTGCTTCCAAGGACAACTACCCTCTGTATGATGTGTAAGTTAACCATTTTGCAATATCACATATATAGTTGTGAGCATGCGAGTTGTTGCTCACGCTTGCAGGGCTCGCACAGCGAGCCCGCAAGAACTGCGTTCCTCGCAAAACGAGGGATGCAGTTCCCCGCAAATGCGGGTCCTCGCGAAGCGAGGGGCCGCATTTGCGGTGGTGGAGCATCCCAAAGTCACCGCAAATGCGGATCCTCGCGAAGCGAGGGTCCGCATTTGCGGAGGCGGAGGCTCCAACGTCGGCTGTGAACACACACACGACTTGTTAACAAAAAAAAAACCAACCGGCCAGCAAAAAAAAAAACAATGTCCCCGGAAATGCGGATCCTCGCTAAGCGAGGGTCCGCATTTGCGGAGGTGGAGGCTCCAATGTCGGCTCTGTTAACACACACACACGACTTTAAAAAAAAAAAAATCTCAAAGGCGCCTCACACCCGGTTACACACACACAATGCGGCCGAGGGCCTCAGTTGCTGGCATGGAGCGCCTTCGGCGCTCCATGCCTGCAACTGAGGCCCTCGCTTCCGCAAATGCGGGTCCTCGCAAAGCACTTAGGGAATGAGGCAACCTTAATGTAACAGACACCCACACGCACTAAGAATCCCACTATAACGGCCGACCCGCGCGCAACTAAAACAGTGAAAACACACCAAATACTCACAAAAACGACATAAAAAGCTTACCCATAGCAAGGGGGGGCACCCAGGGCCTCTGAAAGTGAAGTTACACCTCCATTTAAGTCCAAATTCCCGAGTTCAGACACACAAAAAACCTCTAAGCGAGAGAAAAAATGGCCGCTGAAAAAATTGAAAACGAGGCTCAAAGACGCAGGACCGCTCAGCCATCTACAAGTTACCCAAGAAGGGATCCGAGATAAACTCGGAAACCCGGATTAACCGCAGGGGATCCGAGATAAGCTCCGAGCCCTGCATTAACCCCACATTAACCGTTGCAGTGGGGGTCCCGATTGCACGCGATCGGGGACCCTCGCTGCAATCAAAATTCATTAACCCTGTCACTCACGGGGGTCAATAGAGACCCCCATAAGCCCTTCATTAAGCCTGTCACTCATGGGGGTCAATACAGACCCCCATAAGCCCTTCATTAACCCTGTCACTCATGGGGGTCAATACAGACCCCCATAAGCCTCTATTTAACCCCATCAGTCCCATAAGGGTATATTAACACCATTATGGGCCTGTTACAACACTACATTAACCACATAAGTGCCATGATGGTACTCAAGGACCATCATGACACTAAGTATAAACACTATACTGCACTAAACCCCCCCAATAGTGATGTCGCGAACATAAAATTTTCGGTTCGCGAACAGCGAATGCGAACCGCCGCAAATGTTCGCGAACCGGCAAACCCGGCGAACCGCCATAGACTTCAATGGGCAGGCGGATTTTAAAACCCACAGGGACTCTTTCTGGCCACAATAGTGATGGAAAAGTTGTTTTAAGGAGACTAACACCTGGACTGTGGCATGCCAGAGGGGCATCCATGTCAAAACTCCCACAGAAAATTACATAGTTGATGCAGAGTCTGGTTTTAATCCATAAAGGGCATAAATAACCTAACATCCCCCTCCATTATCATCTTCCCCTGTATCTCTTTACCCCCTCCCTCATCATCCTCTCCTGTGTCTTTTTCCCCCCTTCCTCATCACCCCCCCTGTGTCTCATCCCCCTCCCTCATCATCCTCCCACCTCCCTCATCATCCTCCCCTGTATCTCTTTACCCCCTCCCTCATCATCCTCTCCTGTGTCTCTTTCCCCCCTTCCTCATCACCCCCCCTGTGTCTCTTTCCCCCCTCCCTCATCATCCTCCCCTGTGTCTCTTTCCCCCCTCCCTCATCATCTTCCCCTGTGTCTCTTCCCCCCCTCCCTCATCATCCTCCCCTGTGTCTCTTTCCCCCCTTCCTCATCACCCTCCCCTGTGTCTGTTTCCCCCCTCCCTCATCATCCTCCCCTGTCTCTCCCCCCTCCCTCATCATCCTCCCCCCTCCCTTGATGATAAGGGGGGGAAGAGACACAGGGATAAGTGTGAGGCGTGTTAGGGTAAGGGGTGTTAGGGATAAGGGTGAGGGGGTTAGGTGTTAGGATGAGGGGTGTTAGGGATAAGTGTGATGGTTGTTAGGGTAAGGGATGTTAGGGTTAGGTGTTAGGGTAAGGGCTGTTAGGGATAAGTGTAAGGGGGTATTAGGGTTAGGTGTTAGGGTGAGGGGTGTTGGGGATAAGTGTGAGGGGTGTTAGGGTTAGGGTGAGTGGTGTTAGGGATAAGTGTCAGGGGTGTTAGGGTTAGGTGTTAGGGTGAGGGGTGTTAGTGATAAGTGTGAGGGGTGTTGGGGTTAGGTGTTAGGGTGAGGGGTGTTAGAGATAAGTGTTAGGGGTGTTAGGGTTAGGTGTTAGGGTGAGGGATGTTAGGGATAAGTATAAGGGGTGTTAGGGTTAGGTGTTAGGGTGAGGGATGTTAGGGTTAGGTGTTAGGGATAAGTGTGAGGGGTGTTAGGGATAAGTGTGAGGGGTGTTAGGGTTAGGGTGAGGGGTGTTAGGGATAAGTGTGAGGGGTGTTAGGGTTAGGTTTTTGGGTGAGGGGTGTTAGGGATAAGTGTGAGGGGTATTAGGGTTCGGGTGAGGGGTGTTAGGAATAAGTGTAAGGGGTGTTAGGGTTAGGTGTAAGGGTGATGGATGTTAGGGTTAGGTGTTAGGGATACGTGTGAGGGGATGATAGGGTTAGGGTAAGGGGTGTTAGGGATAAGTGTGAGGGGTGTTAGGGTTAGGGTGAGGGGTGTTAGTGATAAGTGGGAGGGGTGTTAGGGTTAGGTGTCTGGGTAAGGGGTGTTAGGGATAAGTGTGAGGGGTGTTAGGGTTAGGGTGAGGGGTGTTAGGGATAAGTGTGAGGGGTGTTAGGGTTAGTTGTTAGGGTGAGGGATGTTAGGATTAGGTGTTAGGGATAAGTGTGAGGGGTGTTAGGGTTAGGGTAAGGGGTGTTAGGGATAAGTGTGAGGTGTGTTAGGGTTAGGGTGAGGGATGTTAGGGATAAGTTTGAGGGGTGTTAGGGTTAGGTGTTAGGGTGAGGGGTGTTAGGGTTAGGTGTTAGGATGAGGGGTGTTAGGGTTAGGTGTTAGGGATAAGTGTGAGGGGTGTTAGGGTTAGTGTGAGGGGTGTTAGGGATAAGTGTGAGGGGTGTTAGGGTTAGGGTGAGGAGTGTTAGGGATAAGTGTGAGGGGTGTTAGGGTTAGGTGTTAGGGTGAGGGGTGTTAGGGATCAGTGTGAGGGGTGTTAGGGTTAGGGTGAGGGGTGTTAGGGTTAGGGTGAGGGGTGTTAGGGATAAGTGTAAGGGGTGTTAGGGTTAGGTGTTAGGGTGAGGGATGTTAGGGTTAGGTGTTAGGGATAAGTGTGAGGGATGTTAGGGTTAGGGTAAGGGGTGTTAGGGTTAGGGTGAGTGTTGTTAGGGATAAGTGTGAGGGGTGTTAGGGTTAGGTGTTAGGGTGAGGGGTGTTAGGAATAAGTGTAAGGGGTGTTAGGGTTAGGTGTAAGGGTGATGGATGTTAGGGTTAGGTGTTAGGGATACGTGTGAGGGGATGATAGGGTTAGTGTAAGGGGTGTTAGGGATAAGTGGCATGTATATTACATAGTGGCATGTATATTAGATAGTGGCATGTATATTACATAGTGGAATATATATTAGATAGTGGCATGTATATTACATAGTGGCATATATATTAGATAGTGGCATGTATATTACATAGTGGCATATATATTAGATAGTGGCATGTATATTACATAGTGGCATATATATTAGATAGTGGCATGTTTATTAGATAGGGGTGTATTGTATTTTATTTAATTGTATTGTATTTTATTTAATTGTATTTTATTTTATTGTATTATATGTATGTATTATATGTATTTCATTTTCAGGTGTGTAATTTTTTTTTAAATTTGGTAGTGAGGGAGGGTTGTAATGTATTTTTATATTTTCTGTAATGTTCCTTTATTTTTTTGGTGACAGCTTTTTTTGGGGGGTTCTGTAATGTACATTTTTTATTTTTGGTGATTTTAGTTTTTCTTATTTTATGTAATGTAGATTTCTGCTTTTTGAGGAATTTAGTTACTTGAGGAACACAGTACACTCCCATTGTGTGACAAACAGCATTTCAACACTTTCTTTTATTGACCGTCATTTTTTAGAAACGGTTCCTGAAATGTCAAATACGGATATTAATAATTAAACAACTTTCCAAACATACACATCTTATTGCCGTCATTTTTTGACGGGCAAGTCGCTAGTTAGATATAATGGTCAAACTGTGATTTGTTGTCACACTTGCGAGCCTCACAAAGCAAGCTATTGAGGCATTGAGGCCTCGCTCATTGCCCTGCAAGCTTGGCAAAGCGAGGTGAGCAGTTGGGGCATTGAAGCATGCAGGACTTAGGCTGAAATGAGCACCGAAGGCAAAGCGAGGGCGAGCAGTTGAGGCATTGAGGCACACGGGACTTAGGCTGCAAGCAGTTGAGGAATGGGGGACTTAGAAAAAAATTACGACCTCAAACTCTTGGGTGGACAAAAATCCAACCTCGCAAAAACACGAATTTAACGGCCGAACCGCGGAAATCAAAAAAGACGAAAAACATGAAACAAACTGCCAAACTGTTTGCATACATTTCGGATAATTAATAATTCACATCTAAAAAGGTTAAACTTGATCCACTCAGATCTTTTTTCAACCTCAATTATTATGTTGCTATGTCAAAAAGTAATATGTTACAGATTCAGAATTTGTTAGTGGTATCACTGAGATTGTTTGAGTCTTCTAGGTTAAGCTGGAATGACAGGACTAATTACAAAATCCTTGCCAAATGCAAAAAATTTATATTTGGGATAACTACAATATAATCTGTACACAGTATTCATAGAACATTTCTATAGTTGAGTATTTGATTAAACACATAACTATAAATATGTTTCTAGAACATGCATACCTCCTCATACAAGCAACTGTTATAAAAGATTTCACTTATATGAGGAAGGAAATGTTAAGGGATATAGAAGGTTTCTGGATTTCACTAGCAATATAATATACCTACAGTATGTATCTATTGACTTTTATGTACTTTATTTTATTAAGTGCTTAGAAGCTCTGTTGTTTTCTGCTTTAAAAACATACAAACATGGCCGGATTACCAATTAGGCCAACAGCTTAGTAGGGGAGCATCCCTGTGAAGAAAGCCCTTTTAACTTTTAACTTAAAAAACATACAAAATGGTTCCTGGTTTAAAAAAAAGCTAGACACAAAGTCATTGTGAGACAAATGTAAGGAAAGTGGAGAGTTTGAGAGGATATATATATATATATATATATATATATATATATATACTACTGTACTAGAGGAAACATATTTGTACAGTATCTCAAAAAAGTGAGTATACCCCTCACATTTTTGTAAATATTTTATTATATCTTTTCATGTGACAACACTCAAGAAATGACACTCTGCTTCAATGTAAAGTAGTAAGTGTACAGCCTGTATAACAGTGTAAATTTGCTGTCCCCTCTAAATAACTTAACACACAGCCATTGATGTCTAAACCGTTGGCAACAAAAGTGAGTACACCCCTAGGTGGAAATGTCCAAATTGGGCCCAAAGTGTCACTATTTTGTGTGACCACCATTATTTTCCAGCACTGCCTTAACCCTCATGGGCATGGAGTTCACCAGATCTTCACAGGTTACCACTGGAGTCCTCCATAATGACATCATGGAGCTGGAGAGGCCTTGCACTCCCCACCTTGCGTTTGAGTATGCCCCACAGATGCTCAATAGGGTTAAGGTCAGGTGACATGCTTGGCCAGTCCATCACCTTTACCTTCAGCTTCTTTAGCAAGGCAGTGGTTGTCATAGAGGTGTGTTTGGTGTCGTTCTGTTGGAATACTGCCCTGCGGCCCAGTCTCCGAAGGGAGGGGATCATGCTCTGCTTCAGTATGTCACAGTACATGTTGGCATTCATGTTTCCCTCCATGAACTGTAGCTCCCCAGTGCCAGCAGCACTCATGCAGTCCCAGACCAAACATATATACACATATGTCTACATGTGTATATATGTTTTCTATAATATGTTTTGTTGATTCCCACTATATGCATTTACCTGCTGATGTCAGATGCTGCCTCCACTCTCTCTGCATCGCTGTTTACATTCAAACTAAGGGGAACCAGGGTTAGTATTCAAACATGATAACGCGAGGGCTGCAAAAAGCGTGACCAACATCGCAAATGTCCCCAACACTGACAACTATATATATATATATATATATATATATATATATACTATATATATATATATATATATATATATATATATATATATATAATTGGAGTTTTATTATCCACATGGTATGTAATGTCATTCTATGTCTATGTGTATTATAATATATGTATAAAGTAGATTAGATTAGTTTCAGAAATTCTGACAATATCTATAGTATTCATGTATATTGTATATGAGGGAACTTTCTGTGTATCCGCAGTGTTGGGGGCTGTGTAGGGAAACTTTGTGTGTGCATGTATATACAGTATATATATATATATATATATATATTCAGAGCTAGTGAAATAGTGCCTCTGTAAGTAAGGGAATTTGTATCTATCTGTCTGTATTTAAGCGCTGTACATCTCTGTTGTGTCCGTTACTACTTTGTGTGGAGGTGTAATGTTTTTGTATATATATATATGTATATATATATATATATATATATATATATATATATATATATATATATATATATATATATATATATATATATTGGTACCTTGCTTCATGTCCTTAATACATTCAGGATGAGAACCAATCAAGCATTTCCCTTAGGAATCAATGCAAATTGAAACAATCCATAACAGATCACAGATTTTTCACATTTTAGTTTGTGTGTGCATGTATATACAGTATATATATATATATATATATATATATATATATATATATATTCAGAGCTAGTGAAATAGTGCCTCTGTAAGTAAGGGAATTTGTATCTATCTGTCTGTATTTAAGCGCTGTACATCTCTGTTCTGTCCGTTAGCATTTCCCTTAGGAATCAATGCAAATTGAAACAATCCATAACAGACCACAGATTTTTCACATTTTAGTTTGAACTGATGGTCTTGTTTTTTTATACAAAACTGTAAAACTAAACAGATTTAAATAAAAAACAATAATTACATCAAATAACAGAGAAATTAACTTCACTTTAACTGTACTGAGAGGACTTGAGGGCCCAATGGGATGGTGGCGATGTAGACAAGGAGAAAGAGGAAAGAGGTTATTGCTTGGAACTTTGGTTCTTATAGGCACATCCTACACTTTGCTCTTACAGACATAGCACATTAGCTCTTACAGATACAGGCTAGGCACATTGGCTGTTAGAGACACATTATCTGCACATTAGCTCTTACAGACACAGTCTGCAGACACAAGAGTGAGGTGTCAAGATTGCGTCGACTTCTGAGCGATCAGACCCAAGTGTCGAGTTAGGCGCAATTGATCAGTTCCAAGCAATGAATTCCAAGCAAGCATCAAGTTACAAGCAGTTTTTCCCATTGTGAGACGTGTCGAGAACCAAAAACACTGGGAACCCAAGCGGACGGAAACTGAGGTACTACTATATATAATGGTGTGATATACAAGATGGTTGCACTCTGGTATTATTATCTGAGAGAATTGTGTGGGTCAGCGTCAGGTCAGTACCTTGAGCTCACTGACATCAGGCATGAGGTGTCTGTATGTTACTATCTCCCTGGTCTGCACCTCCCCATCATGTCCTGGGCAGCACACCGTTTCTCTGTCTCAATACGCTGACTAACTGGAATTTTTTTCTAGGAAATTAAATTCCTTTTCCTTTTGGGCATCAGGGTCCCCATCAGGGGGGGGGGGGGGGGTACTAACATGTCCCTTGTGGACTCATATGTGTTCAATTCATGCAATTAATCCACACACATATACACATATATTGATATACACGTATATGTGTTTACTAAGATCGCTTACAAATTGGTGACATGATCAAGCTGACAATGTGTAATAATTTGATAATTAAGCATTTTTTCTGGAGATTACTTTATATTCATTTTAATTGCATGTAGATTCCACAAGGTTAGGCATTTTCATCAGATATCTATAACTGGCGGTACTTTTGTTTTGCCGCCAAATGATCTATGTATGTCATGAGGTTGTCTTCTGATCTCCTTGAGAAATATATGAATGCTCACAATGGTGTTTTTTGTTTGTTTTGGGAAACAAATAAGAAAATATATTCATGTAATATATTGTATATAAGGTATACATTTAGCACATATAGAGAATATACAAATATGAAGCTAAGGAGCCATTCCAGCGAAAATGTTTATAGAAAAGGAAGAGGTGCATTCATATACAGTAGATGCCTAAAGATTGCATTGTTCATAATATGAGTTAGGATTACAATTAAAGGATCCATTGCATCCATGATGTTTTCCCTCTTCCTGTGTCACTTTTCAAGAAAGTGTCTGTAAAGCTTAAGGCATTATGTTTTCCATGTCTAGTCCCTTAAATATATTCACTACCTCCACTGCATATTTACAGGGGATATTATTTATTTCCTTTCTGCTTGGTCCGATTACTTTCTCTCTCTTCCTCATATTAATCCTGAACTTTGCAATAAGAAGCTCATGATCTGAGCCACAGTCAGCTCCAAGTCTTATTTTTGCTGACTAAGTGGAGCTCCTTCATCATTTGGCTACAAAGTATATAGTCAATCTGGTTTCCATAATATCCATATGGCGATGTCCATGTGTGTCCATTGTTGTCTCTGAGGCTGTTGGTAGAGTGTTTACTATGACCAGAGAATTATCTTGACAGAATCCTACTAAGCTCTGACCTGCTTATTTTGTACTCCAAGGCCAAACTTGCCTGTTGTTTCTTATATATTTTGGTTCCCTTCTATAACATTCCAATCTCCTATGATGAGAGTAACACATTTTCTTGTTGTTATATTTAGTGTTTTTTTAATACCTATGCTATAGTGGTAATTGAATGTAAACATTTTGTTGTTGTCATCCTAGCTTTGGGACTAATGCAGCCATTAGCTGTGGGATATTAGTGGCACTATGAAACGTAATCACCCAAAAGGGACCTCTGCTTTCAGGGAAATGGAACAGATTTTCCTCTAAAAAGCTGCCTTGGTATTCAGCTTACCTCTAGTTGTTCCTTCATGCATTGAGGAAGTGGCAGATGAGAGCATATGTAGTTGACACTGGAGGATGCAACAGCAAAATGGAGGTGGTGTGGCAAATGCCAGCACTCCCCAAAAGCAGATGGGAGGAGGCCTGAGTGAGTGAGTTAGGCACTCCCCAGAGGCAAGAGGAGTTCATAAAATGTAACATGAAGGCAGTGAAGTTGGCATTAGTGCTTCCCCGCATGTGCCAGACAGGACTGTGTCAAATATTCTCTTTACACTGGGCATCTAGGTTAAGTTATTCACTGTTCTGGTAATTTAGCTCTGGGTATATTCACTGTACTAGAGGCAATTGTTTTACTGTATTGTTATACTGGGTGAATTATATTTGTAGTTAATAGCTTGCTATAGTAATTGCATTCAGGTCTATGTATTTTTTTATAAATAGTTTTGTGGTAGTTGTGAAAACGATTTAAACCGAGGTAGCATTTCCAATAGGAATCAATGTAAATTGATTTTATACGGAGAGAGAACAAAATGGTCTTACATTGTCTGTTATGTGCTTCATATATGCCACAATGATCATCTTAATTTATTTTTGGTTTGTTTGTCTCTTTTGTGGCTAATAAAGTCCAATTCGATTTGTGCATTTCTGTCAACTCCCCTTTTTTATCGCTTGCCAAGTTGGTAAACTTTCTTTCTTCCAGTTCAGGGTGATCAACCGTTTTGCTACCTTCAAGATATTAATGATAATATGGATCTTAACTTTTGGAATATTTTCCTGAAAAAAATGAAACAGGATGGTCTCCTGTGACAGTTCCAACTTATAGTAAATAACTTTAGAAATTTAGGTGATGCATTCGAGACACAAGATTTGAATGATCGGGCATGACCACCACATATGTTTGTGTGATCCAGTCTCTTTAAGACATCTCCAACAATTCCCTGTATCTGTTTGTGGATTAAACAGAGCTATTTTTTCTGGTGTAATAACATATTTGTATTAATTTAAACTGAATTTCTCTAAGCAAAACTATACTTAATGCATTCTTCGGTAATTTTAAACCCTTTTTTCCAGATCTTCTCATCCCATTCTTTTTGAAAATCTTGTTCCCATTTTATTATTTTTATGGATTTTATATTTTTTGTTACAAGTTTAATATTTGTAAGGCAGTTTTTTTATAGTTTGCTTCTTTTTGGTAACACATAAAGAAAGCTCAAAATCTGTTAAGATTCTGTGTCCCACTAATTTGTAACTAGAATTCAAAATAGCAGTATATAGCATATTAAAGATTAACCAGTTTTCTTTTGGTATATTCTTTTCATTACAAATTAATTCAAATGTTTTAAAATTATCTCCTTTATATAAATCTTTTAGGGGTTTTATACCCCAACTTGTCCAATCCACATTCAGAAATGGTAGTAATTCTTTGGATATCTTATTAATTGGTAGGGCAGACTAAACCATCATGATCTTAATACTCTAGGAACTTTTGGTCATTGAATGCTTTTCCCCCTATATGCTTTATCCCAAAATACGGTTTCTAGATCTATATTCGGTGACAACTCTCTCTCAATTATCAGGTATTTTGGGACATTGCTCTTGATAGTGTATTTCAGAATATGGGTTAGAACTATTGTTCTATAATATTCAAGGACATTAGTTGCTACCAAACCACCTCTAGAGTATGCTTTTGTTGTGATACCTTTTTTGATTATAGTTTTTTTGTTCTTGTATATAAAGTTATCTATTTTATTCTGCAATTTGTTTAATCTGTAATTTTAATTTCAAAGGTATGATTCTCAATATATAAGTGATTTTCGGGAGCACCGTCATTTTTATCGCCGATATTCTTACTGGCCATGTCAAATTGAGTTTCCTCCAATTTGACATGGTATTATTAATATCTGAATTTAGTGTTTCCTAATTATTTTTTATGAAGTTATTCAAATTCGGAGTGAATTTTATACCTAAGTTTCTTAGATGCATTGTCATCCCATTTATAGCCAAATGTATCTTTTAGTTTTAATCTATAATTTATTCCCAAATTCATTACTATCATTTCTGATTTTGCAATATTTAATTTTTTATAATAAACCTCACTATAGATATTTATAATTTTGTGTAGTCCAACTAGAGAGTTTATGGGATTCGTGAGAGTAACCACTAGGTCATCTGCAAAAGTAGTGGCTTTATTATTCAGGGAGCCTATTGTTATGCCTTCTATCTCTCTATTTGTCTTGATAGCCTCTATCAAAGGTTTAATAATTAGTACAAAAAAAGTGGGGAGAGTGGACATCCTTGTCTGGTTCCGTTCATTATCAAAAAATGATCTGATCGAAAATCCACCCCCGTAATGAAGGCATTGGCATTTGTGTATAAAGCTTTTACTGCGCATGAATTAAACTCTCCAAAACCGTATTTGTCTAAGACTAAGTCAATAAAGTCCCAATTCTCTGCGTTCATCAATAGGGCTACTATGGGAATTTTTTGACTTTTTGCATGATCAATAATATTAATCAGCCTCCGGGTCTTATCTGTGGGTTGTTTCCCCTTTATAAATCCAGTTTGCTCTGAATTGATTAGATCTTTCATGGGGGGGTTTAGTCTACTTGCTAGTATACTCAAATACATTTTAGTTTCCGTATTCAATAAAGAGATCGGCCTATAGTTACAGCATCTACTGTTGTCTTTTCCTTTTTTAGGTATATTAACAATTGCCACTTCCAAGTGTTCTGCCAGTGCCTTCCCTGCTGTTTTTATCTCGTTGACACCATTTTTCTAGATGTCTACCCAGAGACCCAACATATGTCTTATAATAGGTTTTTGGGAATCCGTTGGGTCTGGATCCCAGATTTTTCACATTTTCTCACATTTTATTTTGAATAAAACCTAAAAACTAAACAGGCATTACCAAACAACAATAATTACACCAAATAACTTAGAATTAAACTTTACTTTATCTGTACTGAAAACAAATAACAGAGAATTTAACTTCACTTTAACTCTACAGTTCTGAGAGGGCTTGATGGCCCAATGGGATAGTGGCAATGTACAGGAAGAGAAGGAGGAGACAGGTTATTGTTTGGAATGGGAGTCCTCTTCGATTGCAACATCAGGCACTTGTACAGGGGATGTTTGTCTTTTATATCTCTTAACACCACTGCACCCAGCTGTAGACTCTGCTGGAGACTGTGATGCAGGCTATTTCACCAGAAATCTTTGAAGGGAAACTTGCTTCTGCCTTTGTTGCAGAATGTTTCCGAAGTGAGGAACAGGCTTGACTTAGGCTCATACAGACACAGACTGGATTTAGGCTCTATTTTGGCTCTTGCAGGCATAGGCTAATTTGATTTTAGGTACAACTTTTCCTGAGGTAGCGACTCAAACAAAGGACGAAATTTCCAGAGGAGGCGCAACTTAACCTGAAAATGACTTAAACCGAGGCACCACTGTATATACAAATAAGAATATTTACCTGAACAGGAATCTTCATTATACAGTGGCTGGTTTCATATGAAGCATAGATTTCACTATATATTATCTGGTTACCACTAGGCAAGATTTCAGTGTAGTCAAATTTCTAGTGTTATGTTTAGGGTTAGCATTTAGAGTTTATTCTTTTAATGAGACAATTGGCAATGTTTCAATTTAATTTTTCTTTGCCTTGCGCCGGATCAATTAACATATAAAAAAATTTGAAGAGATCTAAAAAGGTTGAACTTGAGGGCTAAAAGTATTTTTATTCAATTGCAGTTACTATGTTACTATGTAAACAATTGAAGATTCCATGACTTTATGGATACAGTCAGTATACAGTTGTGCTCTGGCAAACAGTTTGTGTTAATAGAGGATGCGGCTATTTCACATTAAATAAACATTAAATGGCCTTTGTATCTTCAAAAATTTCACATGTATTATATAACAATAAAATATGGTTATTTCAGCTAACAGCTCTTACTAGCTCCACCTTGGACTGACTAAAAGTAAATATTCGTTCAAATGAAAATAAATACCCTTTATCAATAAGCAGACAGGTGGGTCAGCAGACAAATTACTGTAAATATGTGGTCATTTTATGTCATTAGATCCACCCTGTGGCTTTGTCTGAGATATTTCTATGGATATGGTCATCTACTCTGAGAGCATCCTCTTTTAGCTCACGTGTGCCCTTCACAGGGAGAAATATCCTGTAGTATATCAGTCTGGTCTCACTCAAAAGAGTGACCCAGCCCAGAAATGTCCGTCTCTCTCTCTCCTCTTTCTCAATCCTTCCCTCTCTCTTTTACTCTCTCTCTTTCCTTCTCTTCTCTTTCTCAATCCTTCCCTCTCTTTTTTACTCTCTCTCTTTCCTTCTCTCTCTCTCTCCTTCTTGCTCTCACCTTCTCTCTCTCCTTCTCTTTCTCCTGCCATTGCTCTCTCTTTTAATCTCTCTCTCTCTTCCTTCTCTCTTTCTCTCTCCTTCACACTCTCCTTTTCTCTCTCCCTCCTTTCCTCTCTCTCCTTCACACTCTCTATCTCATTCTCTTTCTTCCTCCTTCACACTCTCCTTCTCTTTCTCCCTCTCTTCTTCACACTCTACTTCTCTCTCCACGCTTTTCCTCTCTCTCCTCTCTCTCCTTTCATTTTCTATCTCCTCTCGCCTTCTCTCTCTTCTTTTCTCTCCATCTCTCTCTCCCTTTCTTCCTCTCCTTCTTTCTCTCTCTCCTACACACTTTTCTTCTCCCTCTCTCCCTCCTTACTCTACTTCTCTCTTCCTTTCTCTCTCCTTCTCTTTTTCGCTCTCAATCTCTAACTCTCATTCTCTTTCTTCTTCACACTCACCCTCCTTTCATCTTTCTCTCCTTCTCTCTCTCCCCTTCACACTTTCCTTAATTCTCTCCTTTTATCTCTCTCTCTCTCTCCTTCTCTCTTTCTCATTCACACTTGCCTTTTCTCTTTCCTTCATACCCTCCACTCCCCCTTCACTCTCTCTCCTTCATTTTCTCTCTCTTCCTTTTTTCTCTCTCTCCTTTTCTCTCACATTCTCCTCTCTCTTCTTCACGCTCTCCTTCTCTCTCTCCCTCCTTCACTCTCTCTCCTCTTTCCTTTTCTCTCTCCTTTTCTCTCTCCCTCTTTATCTTCCTCCTACTCTCGTTCACACTCTTCCTCCTTACCTCTCTCTCTCTCTCCTTCTTCTCTCTCTCCTTCTCCCTCCTTATCTCCCTCTCCTTTTCTCTCTCTATATAACTCCTTCACTTTCTCCTTTTCTCTCTCTCTCCTTCTTTCTCTCTCTTATTTTCCCTCTTTATCCCTCCTTTTCTCTCTCACCTTATATCTCTCCCTCCTTATCTCCCTCTTACTCTCTCCTTTTCTCTCTCTCTCTCTTTCTCTCACTTTCACACTCTTTCTCCTTTCCTCTGTCTCCCCCATTTTCTCTCTCTCATTCATTCTCTCTCTCCTTCACACTCTTGTTCCTTTCTTCACTCTTTCCTCCTTTCCTCTCTCTCCACCATTTTCTCTCTCTCCTTTATTCTCTCTCTTCTTCTCACTCCTTCACACACTTTTCACACTTTCTCTTTCTTCCTCTCCTTCTCTCCCTCTTTCTCTGTCCCTTATTCTCTCTCTCTCTCTCTCCCTCATTCACACTCCTTTTTCATTTACACTCTCCTTTCTCTCCTTTTTTCTCTCTCTCCCTCATTCAGCCTCTCTCCTCCACACTGTCTTTCTCTCCTTCACACTCTCCATTTCTCTCTCTCCTAAAGGAAAGTCACAGTGACCTGGAACTCCAGCAGATTTCCATATCAGCATTATTGTCTACTGCAACACTGACACCTAGTGGAGCAGAAGCAGCATTGGTTTCAGAGAGTAACAAGGAAATCTGCAAAAAATATACCAAAACAAGTCGCCTCAACTAGTTAAGTTTTCTAAACAACAAACACTGAAGATTACGATTAAACCAGACTTTTTAACAAAAAATGTCTACAAGTTTTAAAGTTACAGGTGATGCGTCAACCTGTGATATGCTACAAACAGGAGAATCTGAGAGCTTCTCCCAGGCGGGGAATAACCACATGAAATCCTATATCTAGGTATAGCTGATCTATTTAGGAAAGAAGTGTAAGATCTGGGTTCTGATCTCCAGAATGATATTGCTTCCACTGGGAAAAGAACGGATTCCCACAAATTCAAAACTGCTGAAATTGTATCATCTTTGCAAACAATCCAAACCCTACAGGACGTGAAAGAAGATTATTGAGTTATTGAGAGGCAGCAATAGCAAATAGAGGACTTGTACAATAGGTCAAGGCATCAGGATGTTCAATACGAGAAGTGTCAGAAAAGAATAAGGATGCCAGAGATATTAAGATAGCTGTTAGCTGATCTTCCCTCTTACAAAATGATTATAGACAGAGCTGACAGGGCTTTAACTAAAAGGCTATTGAACAAATTGAGACATTATCGTATGTTTCCCCAACTTCTCTACAACAGAAGCTTTACTTCTACTGCCAGGTGGAAAGGCTCAATGGCATTTGAAGGAAATTATATTCAAATTTACATGGATCTTTCCCCAGTAAAATTGGAAAAACAAAGAAAATGTAAACCTCTACTGATGCTATTGTACAAGATCAGATACTGATGAGGATTCCCTTTTAAATGGCTTTTCTCTTTTCATGCAACATATATATGGTCAAGTATTTAGAGAGTGGAAAGCAATTATTGCAAAGATTGGAACTTGATGAGAATAAACATCAATGCCCTCCAATACCACAGCGTGAGTGGACCCCAGTTAAAAAAAATAGGAAATATCCAATACATACAGTAATTAATTGAGCACTATCTCTGTGTCACAGAAAAACAATGATACCATCCAATCACAGAGAAGTAGAGAATCTCAATGCTTCATCTTCAGCTGATTCTGGATCAGAGTCAGTCCCATCAGATACCTCCATGACCCCATACTTTATAGAGTCAGACACGTAGGGTATAAACACATGGATAAATGGTTTGGTAGTTCATGTGGAATTAACCGGACAACAGAAAGAGACAATTTAATAACTGATAATGTAATTTATAAGAATTAAAACTGAAATATAACAAATCATTATTCACAAGGTACATAGGCAGGTTAATTATCATTATTTATTTCAAATCTAAGGCAAAAGAGATCACATTTCCAATGCCTCATCTGCTTCATGAGGAATCTGTATGTGACCCAACAAGCCACAGACAGAACTGAATATGGGACAACAGAATGGTTCAAGATCAGGAAAGGATTGTGACAATGTTGTATATTGTCACCATATTTATTCAACGTATCTAGTGAAACAGAATGAGAGATGCCAAATGATAAAATCTCAACAAAAAAAAATCCAAAATGTAACTCAGAAAATTAATATCATACTTATAGATAAAGCTAATAAAGCAATGTGAGTTACTCAGAGTAGATATTACCAACATGCCAACAAACCAGATTCATTGTTACCAACCAAACTGAGGTCAGCTCTAATGAATAATCATATTACTAAAAAAAGGAGAAGTTGAAAACGAGTGATCTAAATAAGATAGTCTTTAGCTTTAGGCAGTTTTATGCCACATTATGTGACCAAGCAACTCCTTGAGGTATGTTAACAGAGGAATTCCCTAAATTCAAACTCTTAGTAAAGCACAAATTCACTGATAGATGCAGAGGAAATAATAGATGACCAAAAGTCTGAACATGTTCATATCAGCAGGACCACATGGTTGTAGTCTATTAAAACTATATGATTATATCTTGTAATGATATTCCAGATTAAATATAATTAGCCTATATACCGGTTATAGGGTAAAGCTCCATTATTGTGTAGGCATTTTCAGTTATCTTTACTGAATATAGATCTTAAAATGTTTACAAAAATATTACTGACACATTTAAAGCAATATCCTTCCTCGTTAATTCATAATGATCAAGTAGAGTTTATCCTGAAAAGACAGACATTAAAAGAGTGTTACGATAGCAGAACAAACAAGAAGGCCAATCTGTTTACTAACGCTTAATTTAGAAAAGGCTTTTGACAAAATTAGCTGGTCTTACTTGTTTCATACACTCCATAGATTTGGAATTAGTGGTTCCTTTATGGAGGCTTTAAAAGTTTTATACAACAGACCAATGTAGCAAGTAAAAATTATGGGAATTATTCTCATAAATTATTTATAAAAAGAAGGACAAGACCAGGTTGTCCATTATTGTAATCTGTGATTGCTGTTGAATCACTAGCCATACAAATTAGACAAAATGTCAATATTACAGGCCCCAAAGTAAAAAAACAAGAGTATAAATGTTGCCTATTTTCAAATGACATCATATGATCTATCTACATTTTTACATAATTTAAATGAGATGTTGTACAAATGTAGTACGTGTTCTGGCTTACAAATTAATAATTAACGTTACCCAGAAACTGATTTATCTTAAACTTTGAGTTTCATTGGAAATCTGATTATATTCATTGTTTAGGGGCAAATATACCACAACATTCTGCAAACAATAAGTTGAAAAAAAGATTTGAACACTTGTCAGTAGAAATGCCCCTCTGATGGTCACATCATTAATGTACCTTCATAAAACGTAACGTCACACCTTCTATACTCAATAAAATAGATTCCAGCATTTCGGGCCAATTGTTGTAATCAAAGAGATACATTGATACATATAGTATGGGAATGCACAATTGTTAAAAATGTATGAGACAAAGCACATCAAATTCTAGCTCTGGTTCTTGAAATGAGCATTAACCAGTTTATTGTCTCCTAGGTTTGCCACTTCTCTTAAACCCCCAAAAGTATGGTTACTTTAGCTGATGTTATAAATGCTACTAGACATACAGTATACTATATACAGATATATACAATTCTGTAAAAAAAATATGCTCTGGGCTTATATAGAACCCTATTTAATTGGCCGAATTGCAATTTAATAAGGCTGTGAGCTTGGGTTAACATGGTTAATGCTGCAAAGTGATATACTGGAATGGGTAAGGTAGGGGGAAAGGAGAAAACATTATAAAAGAAACAAGAAAAATAAAAATGGGGGGAAGGAAAGTGGGAGGGGTAAAGGGGAAAAATATATAAAAATAGTATGGCTGGTCGGATATACAATATCACTTGAGTTGTGGAATGCTTTTGTGTTACAAAATGTGTCATGAAAATTAAAAAAATAATCAAAGAGAAAAAACAAACAAACACAACCTTTACATTTTGTGTTCCATTTTATTTTGTGATCTGATGCTGTCTGCTGCTTTGTAAAATATTGAGTTTTCCATTAGTTCTGATGCAAACACTGTAATCTGAGCTGGCAGATTGACACTATGCAGATAGAAACTTCCACTGCAGTCAAAGTTTCCTCCCAGAAACCAAAATAATAGTCATCACAGCAACATAATTGCATATAAATAATATCTGAATAGTTTTTTTACATTCTAAAATTATTTTGCCTGTTTTCAAGTGTAGTTCTTCAAACATCCAAAAACAAGGCCTTCACTAACTAAAAACGTCTGTACAAAAAATGTTCTATGTGCTTATATAGAGCCCTATTCATTTGGCCAAATCGCATTTGAATGAGGCCCTATGTTTGCAAATTTTCATGTATAGTTTAACTATATATATATAGTTTTTTTTCATACATTGATTCTATTTTAATATTTTGTTATAAGGTAGATCTAATGTTTATTTTATTCTTAAATATCAGTAAATACATAAATATGTGGATTTTTTAAAAATATATTTACAGGAACATATCTGATCCATTATTGTAATCTGTGATTGCTATTGAACCACTAGCCATACAAATTAGACAAAATGTCAATATTACAGGCCCCAAAGTCAAACAACAAGAGTATAAATGTTGCCTATTTTCAGATGACATAATATTGACAATCACAGATCTATCTACATTTTTACATAATTTAAATGAGATGTTGTAAACATTTAGTATGTGTTCTGGCTTGCAAATTAATAATTAATATTACCCAGAAACTGATTTATCTTAAACTTTGAGTTTCATTGGAAATCTGATTATATTCATTGTTTAGGGGCAAATATACCACTTTTGCCAGTGCGCAGTGACACTCATATATAGTGCCACCGTAGTGTGCAGTGAAATCAAACAACCCTTTTTTTACTGTAATCGATTGAATATCAGTAGCCTGCCTACAGGCGTGTGTGTGAGGCCTATTGCATCTAGTCTGCCAACTTTTGCCAGTGCACAGTGACACTCATATCTAGTGCAACCGTAGTGTGCAGTGAAATAAAACAACCCTTTTTTTACTGTAATCGATTGAATATCAGTAGCCTGCCTAAAGGCGTGTGTGTGAGGCCTATTGCATCTAGTCTGACAACTTTTGCCAGTGCGCAGTGATACTCACGTCTAGTGCCACTGTAGTGTACAGTGAAATCAAACAACCCTTTTTTTACTGTAATCGATTGAATATCAGTAGCCTGCCTAAAGGCGTGAGTGTGAGGCCTATTGCATCTAGTCTGCCAACTTTTGCCAGTGCACAGTGACACTCATATCTAGTGCAACCGTAGTGTGCAGTGAAATAAAACAACCCTGTTTTTACTGTAATCAATTGACGATCAGTAGCATGCCTAAAGGCATGTGTGTGAGGCCTATTGCATCTTGTCTGACAACTTTTGCCAGTGCGCAGTGACACTCATATCTAGTGCCACCGTAGTGTGCAGTGAAATCAAACAATCCTTTTTTTACTGTAATCGATTGAATATCAGTAGCCTGCCTAAAGGCGTGAGTGTGAGGCCTATTGCATCTAGTCTGCCAACTTTTGCCAGTGCACAGTGACACTCATATCTAGTGCAACCGTAGTGTGCAGTGAAATAAAACAACCCTTTTTTTACTGTAATCAATTAATTATCAGTAGCATGCCTAAAGGCATGTGTGTGAGGCCTATTGCATCTAGTCTGACAAGTTTTGCCAGTGCGCAGTGACACTCATATCTAGTGCCACCGTAGTGTGCAGTGAAATAAAACAACCCTTTTTTTACTGTAATCGATTGAATATCAGTAGCCTCCCTAAAGGCGTGTGTGTGAGGCCTATTGCATCTTGTCTGCCAACTTTTGCCAGTGCGCAGTGACACTCATATCTAGTGCAACCGTAGTGTGCAGTGACATCACACAAACCTTTTTTTACTGTAATCGATTGAATATCAGTAGCCTGCCTACAGGCATGTGTGTGAGGCCTATCGTATCTAGTCTGCCAACTTTTGCTAGTGCGCAGTGACACTCATATCTAGTGCCACCGTAGTGTGCAGTGAAATAAAACAACCCTTTTTTTACTGTAATCGATTGAATATCAGTAGCCTGCCTAAAGGCGTGTGTGTGAGGCCTATTGCATCTAGTCTGCCAACTTTTGCCAGTGCACAGTGACACTCATATCTAGTAAAACCGTAGTGTGCAGTGAAATCACACAAACCTTTTTTTTACTGTAATCGATTGAATATCAGTAGCCTGCCTACAGGCATGTGTGTGAGGCCTATTGTATCTAGTCGGCCAACTTTTGCCAGTGCGCAGTGACACTCATATCTAGTGCCACCGTAGTGTGCAGTGAAATAAAACAACCCTTTTTTTACTGTAATCAATTGAATATCAGTAGCATGCCTAAAGGCATGTGTGTGAGGCCTATTGCATCTAGTTTGACAACTTTTGCCAGTGCGCAGTGACACTCATATCTAGTGCCACCGTAGTGTGCAGTGAAATCAAACAACCCTTTTTTTACTGTAATCGATTAAATATCAGTAGCCTGCCTAAAGGCGTGTGTGTGAGGCCTATTGCATTTAGTCTGCCAACATTTGCCAGTGCGCAGTGACACTCATATCTAGTGCCACCGTAGTGTGCAGTGAAATAAAACAACCCTTTTTTTACTGTAATCAATTGAATATCAGTAGCCTGCCTACAGGCGTGTGTGTGAGGCCTATTGCATCTAGTCTGCCAACTTTTGCCAGTGCGCAGTGACACTCATATCTGGTGTCACAGTAGCTTGCACGCATAGTACCACTAATCGTAAAAAAAATGACAGGTAGAGGCAGGCCACCCTGCAGGGGCCGTCGTGGTCGTGGTGCTGTGATTCCCTTTGGCCCTAGAATAATGCCCAGTTTTCAGAGGCAACATACCCTGAACTTGAACAGTTCTGAGGACTTGGTTGACTGGCTAACACAGGACACCCAATCTTCTACAGCTTCCGCTCGCAACCTAGACGCACCATCCTCCTCCAGCTTAGCTTCGGGCACCTCTCCAGTTACCACTCGCCCACCTGCCGCCACCACCAACACTAGCACCACATTAGCTTCACTTGACCAGTCAGCAGAGTTATTTACACATCCGTTGGAAGAAATTAGTGATGCACAAACATTAGTGCCAGAGGATGTAGATAACAGGGATATGTCCCAGTCAGGTAGCATTACACTCATGGACGTACGGTCTAATGATGATGATGATGTTGTACCCGGTGCTGCTTCCTTTGTTGAGTTGTCAGATACAAGTGAAGCGGTTGATGATGACGATGCGTCCGTGGATGTCACGTGGGTGCCCGCTATAAGAGAAGAAGAACAGGAGGAAAGTTCAGATGGGGAGACAGAGAGGAGGAGGAGACGAGTTGGAAGCAGCGGGAGGTCGTCGAAAATAGCTAGTGGCACAGTCAGACAGCATGCATCGGCACCCGGGGTCAGCCAGACAGCACGTCAGTCAACGCAAGCTTTTGCCACCACCAGAATGCAGAGCTTAGCAGTGTGGCAATTTTTTCGTGTGTCTGCCTGTGATAAAAGTGATGCCATTTGTAACCTGTGCGACAAGAAACTGAGTCATGGGAAGTCCAACACCCACCTAGGTACAACTTCTTTGCGAAGGCACATGATGTCACATCACAAACGCCTATGGGATCAACACATCAGTACAAGCAGCACACAAAGTCAAAGCCGCCATCCTCCTCCTGGTTCAGCATCTTCAGCCACGTCAACCACTGCTGCCCTGCTTGCCCCCTCTCAACCATCCGCCACTCCGTGTCTCGCCCTGAGCAGTCCCTGCTCATCTGCCCACAGTCAGGTGTCTGTCAAGGACATGTTTGAGAGTAAGAAGCCAATGTCACAAAGTCACCCCCTTGCCCGGCAACTGACAGCTGGCTTGTCTGAACTCTTAGCCCGCCAGCTTTTACCATACAAGCTGGTGGAGTCTGAGGCGTTCAAAAGATTTTTAGGTATTGGGACACTGCAGTGGAAGGTACCCGGACGAAATTTCTTTGCACAAAAGGCAATCCCCAACCTGTACTCGATTGTGCAAAAGGAAGTAATGGCATCTCTGGCACACAGTGTTGGGGCAAGGGTCCATCTGACCACGGATACCTGGTCTGCAAAGCATGGTCAGGGCAGGAATATCACCTACACTGCGCATTGGGTAAACCTGGTGACGGCTGCCAAGCATGGAATATGTGGCTCTGCAGAGGAGTTGGTGACACCGCCACGACTTGCAGGCAGGCCTGCTGCCACCTCCTCTACTCCTCCTACTCCATCCTCTTCCATAACCTCCTCGGCTGAGTCCTCTTCTGCTGCTGCTGCTATGTCTTGCTCCACATCAACGGCACCCCCCCAGCTCCACAGGTACTATTCCACATCCCGGATACGGCAGTGTCACGCCGTCTTGGGGTTGACTTCCCTGAAAGCAGAGAGTCACACCGGACCAGCACTCCTGTCCGCCCTGAATGCACAGGTGGATCAGTGGCTGACTCCGCACCAAATGGAGATCGGCAAAGTGGTTTGTGACAACGGAAGAAATTTGTTGGCGGCATTGAATTTGGGCAAGTTGACACATGTGCCGTGCATGGCACATGTGTGTAATCTGATTGTACAACGCTTTGTGCATAAGCACCCAGGCTTACAGGACATCCTGAAGCAGGCCAGGAAGGTTTATTCCCATTTCAGGCGTTCCTACACGGCCATGGCGCACTTTACAGATATCCAGTGGTGAAACAACATGCCAGCGAGGCGCTTGATTTTAGACAGCCCGACACGTTGGAATTCAACACTCCTAATGTTCGACCGCATGCTCCAACAAGAAAAGGCCGTTAACAAGTATTTGTATGACCGGGGTGCTAGGACAGCCTCTGCGGAGCTGGGGATTTTTTTGCCACGTTACTGGACGCTCATGCTTAATGCCTGTAGGTTTATGCGTCCTTTTGAGGAGGTGACAAACCTGGTCAGTCGCACCCAGGGCACCATCAGCGACATCATACCATTTGTTTTCTTCCTGGAGCGTGCCCTGCGAAGAGTGCTGGATCAGGCCGTAGATGAGCGTGAAGAGGAAGAGTTGTGGTCACCATCACCGCCAGAAACAGACTTATCAGCATCGCTTGCTGGACCTGCGGCAACGCTGGAAGAGGATTGTGAGGAACAGGATTTAGAGGAGGAATGGGCTTTGAGGAGGAGGAGGAAGACCAACCACAACAGGCATCCCAGGGTGCTCGTTGTCACCTACAGTATCTGGTATCAGTGGTGTTGTACATGGCTAGGGGGAAGAACATACCTTCAGTGAGATCACTGAGGACGAGGAACGGGACATGACTAGCTCGGCATCCAACCTTGTGCAAATGGGGTCTTTCATGCTGTCGTGCCTGTTGAGGGACCCTCCAATAAAGAGGATGAAGGAGAACGACCTGTACTGGGTGTCCACGCTACTAGACCCCCGGTATAAGCAGAAAGTGCCTGAAATGTTACCGAATTACCACAAGTCGGAAAGGATGCAGCACTACCAAAATAAATAAAAAAATATGCTTTACACAGCTTTTAAGGGTGATGTCACAGCACAAAGGCAATCTAACAGCGGAAGAGGTGAACATAATCCTCCTCCTCACACGACCACGCCGGCAAGGAGAGGACGCTTTACAGACGTGTCGTTGATAGAGGACATGCAGAGCTTTTTAAGTCCTATGCATCGCCACAGCCCTTCGGGGTCCACCCTCAGAGAACGACTCCACCGTCAGGTAACAGACTACCTCACCATAACTACAGATATCGACACTATGAGGAGCGATGAACCCCTTGACTACTGGGTGTGCACGCTTGCCCTGTGGCCTGAGCTATCCCAATTTGCCATAGAACTTCCGTCCTGCCCCGCTTCAAGTGTCCTGTCAGAAAGGACCTTCAGTGCAGCAGGAGGTTTTGTCACTGATAAGAGAATTCGCCTAGGTCAAAAAAGTCTAGATTACCTCACATTTATTAAGATGAATGAGGGATGGATCCCGAAGGGACTGACAGTGGGCGATACATTTGATTAAAAAGGCCTGATAGATGAGCTGCCTTGAGCTAATAATGGTCCACACGCTGCTGTATTTTATCCCTGAATGCCGGATGACTTGCGTGACTTATCCGCCACCAACTAGGGTTCAAGACGCAATGTTTTAGGGCACTTTCTGCCTGGCATAAATTTTTCTGGTCACTGCAACAATACCTAATTTTTGCATTTAAATTAATTTATTTTAGAAGGCGTACAGCATGTAATGAAAAATAAAGCATTTTTGAACAGTCTTGCATAATAGTTGTGCAAAAATACATATTTACAATAGAGACATTTTGTGAAAATTAGCTGGCTATTCCTTCTTATTTTTACTTTGTAGGTTAATAATTTTTCTTATTTTTTACTGTGATTGCAATTTAAGAGATACCTAAAACATGGTAAAACAGACAATAGTAAAGAGTATATCTGCAGGAAACACCAAAGTCCTATTAGCTATCATCCCTCCAGCAGTATTAGCTTATTATTTACAATATCTAACCTGGGCAATCACCCTTGGGTTACCCTAGGGCAGGCTTCAGTAAGCGACCTCTCCTTTCTTGGGATGATTTTGCCGTCGGTTGCTTCTGAAGGGTCTCCAGGGCTCCCCCACTCCGGTCCTTCCCCCAGTATAGCTTCAACCAGTAACAAATGTTTTATATTTGTAGAGCAACCCAATGATCCCCCTTGATAGAGGTTTATCTTTACAAATTTTGGAGAACCAATTTAAGACCGGTGTCCCCTTTTTCTGGGTCAGAGAGTGTGTGAAATGCCTCAGCCTACAGTAATTGTAATGTTCTGACAGCGGTAGCTCATGCTTGTCCCTCAGTTCCTCATAGGTGAGCATCTGGCCCTTTACTAAACAGTCTATCTAATTTCCTTGACCTCCACCAGTGTTGTGATGTTGTGCTCATGTATTTCAGGGCCTGAGGTTGGTCAAGAATTGGGGTCATTTGGGTGGATCCAGGGAACAAACCTGTGTGTTTCTTGGCCCATTTCCAGTATGATAGTGAGTGTCTGATTAGGGGGTTTGGGGAGTTTTTAAGGCTCTGAGGCAATTCTGATAGCCAAGCCACCTTGTCCCGAGTTAAGGGCCTTAAAGTGTGGTTCTCTAAATACACACAGGCCGGTTGATGACATATAGAATGTGCTATTGGGAGACAAGATAGGTGACGGAACAGGTATTAAACTGATAGGAATGAATAGTACAACTTAATACACCACTCCTATATGGTGGCACCTTAGATTGCACGTGCAGTGCCCCAAATTCGAAGTAGGAGGTCCAACCAAGCATCTTTTTCCATCTCCCTGTTCCAAAAATCCATTCCATATACACGTCCCCTGATAGGTGACGTAACAGGTATTACACTGATAGGAATGAGTAGTACAACTTAATACACCTCTCCTATCTGGTGGCACCTTAGATTGCACGTGCAGTGCCCCAAATTCGAAGTAGGAGGTCCGACCAAGCATATTTTTCCATCTCCCTGTTCCAAAAATCCATGCCATATACACGTTCCCTGATAGGAGACGTAACAGGTATTAAACTGATAGGAATGAGTAGTACAACTTAATACACCTCTCCTATCTGGTGGCACCTTAGATTGCACGTTCAGTGCCCCAAATTCTAAGTAGGAGGTCCGACCAAGCATCTTTTTCCATCTCCCTGTTCCAAAAATCCATGCCATATACACGTCCCCTAATAGTGGACGTAACAGGGATTAAACCGATAGGAATAGTACTACTTAACAGTACACACCTTATAATAACGCAGACAGAGGCAACGCGTATAATCTTCCATGCTGTGCAGTGGAAGCCCCCAGACTCTGACCTGTGTTTAATATTCCATGCTGTGCAGTGAAAGCCCCCAGACTCTGACCTGTGTATAATCTTCCATGCTGGGCAGTGGAAGCCCCCAGACTCTGACCTGTGTATAATCTTCCATGCTGTGCAGTGGAAGCCCCCAGACTCTGACCTGTGTATATTCTTCCATGCTGTGCAGTGGAAGCCCCCAGACTCTGGCCTGTGTATAATCTTTCATGCTGGGCAGTGGAGGCCCCCAGACTCTGGGAGTCTGAAGAAGAGGAGTCAGAGGAGGAAGGTGGCTTTGAGGAGGTGGAAGACCAAACACAGCAGGCTTCCCAGGTGGCTTGTTGTCACCTTTCGGGGACCCTTGGTGGCTGGGTGGAGGAAGAGACCTTCAATGACATCAGTGAGGACAAGGAACGGGACATGGCTAGCTTGGTATCCAACCTTGTGCAAATGGGGAGTTTGCGGTTGTGCAAAGGGACTGTTTGCGGTTGTTTTGCTGTGCATTAAACAGGGAGATTGGTCTGTTACTGTGAAGCGGGTGTAACCCTTACACTACCTGATCGATACAACATCATACCTGATGTTTTAAAGCATGTTATTCCAAACAATTTAGGAATGTTAGGTGATTTATGCCCTTTATGGCTTAAAACCAGACTCTGCATCAACTATGTAATTTTGCGTCTGAGTTTTGCCATGGATCCCCCTCTGGCATGCCACAGTCCAGGTGTTAGTCCCTTTGAAACAACTTTCCCATCACTATTGTGGCCAGAAAGAGTCCCTGTGGGTTTTGAAATTCGCCTGCCCATTGAAGTCTATGGCGTTTTGCCAATGTTCAACCGTTCGCGAACATTTGATGGAATTCTCGTCCGCGGTTCGCGAACCGAAAATTTGATGTTCGCGACATCACTAGCCACAAAGTGTTATATTGGAATGGGTAAGGTAGGGGGAAATGAGAAAACATAAAGCACTCAAAAATAAAAATAGGGGGAAGGAAAGTGGGGTGGTGGTAAAGGGGAAAAAAAATAAAAAAATAGTATGATTGGCCGGATATACAATACCACATGAGTTGTGGAATGCTTTCGTGTCACAAAATTTGTCATGAAAATTCAAAAAATAATCAAAGAGAAAAAACAAACAAACACAACCTTTACATTTTGTGTTCCATTTTACTTTGTGACCTGATGCTTTGCTGCTTTGTAAACTATTGAGTTTTCCATTAGTTCTGTTGCAAGCACTGTAATCTGAGCTGCCAGATTGACAACATGCAGATAGAAGTTTGTATCTACCCAATGAGAAGGTAGCATATACATTGCTCCTATTAGTTGTAATGTAAAGCTCATTAGCGTACAAGGACACGTCCTGCTGATACAGAAGCTGTAAGAAGCAGGATAGGTAAAGAAGATGGAAAGGTTTTATTTATTTTTTTTACATAATTTTGCACAATATTAAGTTGTCTTATTTAAAAGGCCATGTAGAAAAACAATTGACCACAGTGGTCATTCATATATAGGTGACCCTTTAACTCAGCACTCCAAAGATCACTTATTCAATTCAAAATTGGTTACATGTCATCTTAGCTTTTCAAATAGTAATAACTATTAAAACTTTATTTTTTATCTGTTTTGTATTTTTGAATATGATCAAGTAACTTTTTAACTTTTGTCAATATGTCATCATTTTAATTCATGTAAATCTAAATACCGAGATTATATTTATAACAGCTATTTTACAACACCTTTTGTGGCCTATGGGCCTCATTCAAATGCGGTTTGGCCAATGGAATAGGGCACTATATAAGCACACAGCATATTTTTTTTACAGAAGTTTTTAGTTAGTGAACTTCCATCCAAAAGCAAGGTCTTCACTAACTAAAAATGTCTGTAAAAAAAATATTCTATGTGCTTATATAGAGCCCTATTCATTTGGCCAAATCGCATTTGAATGAGGCCCTATGTTTGCAAATTTTCATGTATAGTTTAACTATATATATATATAGTTTTTTTCATACATTGATTCTATTTTAATATTCTGTTATAAGGTAGATATAATGTTTATTTTATTCTTAAATATCAGTAAAGACATAAAAATGTAGATTTTTAAAAAATATATTTACAGGAACATATCTGAAACAGAACAAGTTTTTTTTTCTCTTAAAAATTTGTAATCCAAAGTAGAAATTTTTTCATTTTCACCACAAGCATTCTACAACTTCACCCTCCTTCAGTTTAATAAAAATATTGCATTTTGGTCAGCCAATCACACGATGAGCGTGGAGAAGGTGGAGCAATACTTGCAAAATCATGCTTGTGTTTCTGGGCAACAACTGAAGTTAATACATTTAAAATGTATATATTTAATAGAAAAACACAGTATGTAATGTTTAAGATGTGTTTTTTTTATGTGCTATAGGAAATTTGCACGTTCCATGTCATTTTTATAACTGGTATTTTCTTACATCAATACAGTAAATGTTCTATTGTATTAAATATTTATTTTTCCATTTTACAGGAACAATTTATACAACACTAACCCAGCATTTGACTGGGGAACATTCCGATCCCTGGAAGAGGAGATATGGCTTTCTACAAGATCTGCTTTCTATTTCTTGTTCCAGTTCCAAGAGCCAGGAGTTTATGTTATTAAGCTAAGCAGCAACCACTATAAAATGATGGTAATTATCTGTAAAATGCAGGTTGCTTATATTTAAGCCACAGTGTAAATTCCTTTATCACATATATAGTTGTGAGCATGCGAGTTGTTGCTAATGCTTGCGGGCTCGCGTAGCGAGCCTGTGGCCCTCGCGAAGCGAGTGCCTCAGTTGCTGGCATGGAGCAACGAAGGCGCTCCATGCCAGCAACTGAGGCCCTCGCAAAGCCCTCGCAAAGCCCTCGCAAAAAAGTACGAGACACGTTACGACCAATTACGACCACGCAAAAAACGGCCGCAACCCACGGACATAAAAAAATTAAAAACACAATAAATATACACAAAACATACATAAAAAGCTTACCTACAGCAAGAGGAAGCATCCAGGACCTCAAAAAATGAAGTTACACCTCAATTTAACTCAAAGTAAAAGAGTTTAGACAATAAAAAATTCTCTAAGATAGAGAAAAAATGGCCGCCGAACAAAACGAAAACGAGGCTACAGTACTCTAAACACGCAAAACACCACCAGAAACACGCAAAACACCTACGGATATTCCGCCACAGACGCATACCACACATAGCCGCCGTTTTAGAACAATAACTTATAGAATGCGGAAGTACACAGCTACGCTAACGGTTTTGTCTCGCGCACGCACACTATTACACTACACACATTCATCACCTTTACACAGCAGCTCCAAACCACTAATGCTCCAGCAACATCAAAACAGATTGCCAGCTCTTCAACACAGATCCCTCTAAATATAGGAAACGTGTTGGAGAGCGTGTGAGTCATTCTTTCATAAATCATAAAAGAGTTCACCCTGTTCACAATTTCTCAATTTTCCACAGCCAATGTTTTCTACTTCCTTGCCAAATGGCTTTTTGCCACTAGCATAAGAAACTGTAACCACTTATTTTGATTTTTACTTATGTATAAGCAGGGAACCCCTAACAAGCAAAGTTTAATTGACGGAGTTATAGCTACGTGTAATACTTCAGTTGCTATTTCAGTGACCCACTCCCACATATCCTGGGCAATCCCGCACCTCCACCAAGTGTGCAAAAATGTTCCCGTTTCTCCACACTCTCTGAAACATCCTGGGCAAATCTGGGGATTCAATTTGTGCAACTTATCTGGTGTAAAGTAAATCCTGTGTAAAACCTTTGTAGCAGTTTCTAAATAACTAAAATACACAGAGCCCTTGGATAATCCTGAACAAATCCTCCCCCATTTCTGTAGATCCCACGATACCTCCAACAAATCTAGCCTTTTGGTCTTCCAGGGCCGTGTTTAAGATAGAATATATTGTTCCCACCAGCCCCCTAGTAAGCGGAGAGTTGCTGCAGATCCTGGAGAACCAGGTGGATTGGGGATTCCCCCAAGATATCTTCGCTGAGGTAATCCAGTGCCTGATCTTATTGTAATTGAAATATTTGCTTATTGGAAGCTCATATTTAATTTTAAATTGGTCTGTAGTGAGGAGTTGTTCCTCTTTCAACCATGCTCCTAGCTTCTCTAGTTTATTAGTGAGCCGCCATATTTTTGACTCTTCATTCAAACTTTCCTAGATCTGCGAGGAGGTAAAAACTGGGGTTAAAAGAGACATTCTATGTTTCAGCCAATGTCTGGAATCGACCCATTTCCAATTATCCCAGGATAGTCTAATCATGGGGTTATGTGGTTTAATGTATTAGTTTGTGCCTGGAGGGGTCCATATCACAGCATACCACTCAAATGGTTTCATTTGTTGGTTTTCAATGAACACCCAAAGCGGTTGATGTGTTTTTGAATGAGCTTACAGTATGAAAGAAATCTGAGCCGCTCTAAATAATGTTTAAGGTTGGGGCAAGATAACCCATTTTTGATTCTGTGCATAAGGGATCTCTTTATCCTAGGTATGTAATTGGCTTTATATAGATTCATGATTTCAGAAGTTAAATTTAATCCTAAATATAATTTTTTTTCTTTGGGCTAGCAAAAGGAATATTTGTTTTTCAGCAAGGCCAAGATTCAGAAATCCTATAATCCTATAATCTCAGTCTTTTCTATGTTGACTTGTAAACCTTATATCTTCCCAAATACCTGTAAAACCTCCATTAAAGCAGGTATGGAATTTAATGGGTCAGTGAGTGTACACAAAATGTCATCTGCAAACAGACAACATTTGAACTGGTGCAGCCCTGTCTTGTCCCCTTTGGATTTTTGTAAAATCTGAGGATTCTCCAGGCAAGTTAAGGTACGCTATAGGATCCCTATAGTAGGTTGTGAGCAGTTTCACAAAATTCCCCTTAATTCCCAGTTTAGTCAAATGTAAATAAGGGCATTCGATCGAATTGAATGCTTTCCAGCGTCAGAGTACACAACGGAGTGCCTGCACACTTGGCGAAATAAAATATATTTAGTATTCTCCTAATGTTATCCCCTGCCTGCCGAAAGGGAACAAAGCCTACTTGATCCTTATGGATCAATCTGGGAAGAAATTTAGACATTCGGACTGACATTAGCTTTGCCAAAATTTTTATATCTCCATTTAACAAAGAAAATGGGTCGTGTAAGGGATCCCGGCCTGTCTTTGGAAAAACGGTAAGAGTGGCCTGATTTAACTCAGGAGTCATTTGTTTACCTTGTAAGATATCATTGAATAACCTTCTTAAGTAGAATATTTGTAAAAGTCTTATAATATATATTTGAGAACCCATCCGGTCCTAGTGATTTCCCTAGTTTCAAGTTTTTAATAGTTTCCCAAATCTCCTTGTCTGTGACATCCGTCGTTAAGTATTTCTAGCTCTTGTCCTGATATTGTTGGTAAATCATATTTATTTAAAAAAATCATGAAGCTTGAACTCACTAGATGTAGAGTGGGAGGAATATATACTCTGATAATATTTCAAAAAAGTTTCTCTAATTTTAGTTTGATCCATACTAAGTTTTCCCTCTTAATTTGGAGGATATGAGTTTTGTTTTGTTGAGACCTGAGTCTCCTGGCAAGCATGGACAAAGGTTTGTTAACCTGGGCATAAAATCTATAGCCAGATGTCCTAATGGCCTTTTCTGTCTTTTCAGATAGCACAGCGTCTAACTTAAGTCTTATTTTATCAATCTTATTTCTCGTTATATTAGATTCTTTGTTTTGGTTACGCTTTTCCAATAATTGTAACTCTTCACAATTTAGATGTTTCTTATAAATAGATGCTAATCTAATGAATGGGCATTCTATATAGGCTTTGTGGGTAACCCAGTTCCAGCCCATCACCATTTCTGGAATATCATCTCTAGAAAGTATAATTTAAGTTCCTTGGATTTGAATTCCAGGAATTGAAAGAACCCTTTCATTTATTCTCCATTTATATTTAGTCTTGAGAGTTAGGCCCAAGTCTAAGTTCAGGGAGACCACGGAGTGGTGGGACCATGAGCATGGAATGATTTGAGCCTCACTAGAATGCTCAAATAACTTGGTTCCAATAAATAGTGTGTCAATCCATGAGTAGGAACTGTTATTAGGGCAGAAATAAGTATATTCCCTGTCCTCGGGATGGTGTCCCTCACATCAACCATTCCTAATTATTGCAGGAGGACCACTATTCGTTTTATTTCTGATATGCTTTTTGACCTATCCAAGTGCGGGTGTATAACTATATTAATGTCTCCTCCTAGAACTATTTTACCCATCTCCATAGAGTCTAAACTAGGTAGAAGTTTTCAAAGTGTATTATGCGAGGCGGTGGTAGGCATAAATATTGATTAGTGACAACTTTTCATTCAATACTGACCCCATTAGTATGAGGTAGTTACCTTCCTTATCTTTTTCTCTAATTGAAAGGGAAAATTGAGAGTGGCTATGCCCGCTTTTTTGATTTTCTGATTACATGTATGGTATGTCGGGTAGTAATGTGTAAAAAGGAAGGAACCCTCAAGTTAGCAAAATGAGTCTCCTGTAAGAAGATCACTGTGGGTCTATATCGCTTATAATAAATGAAGGCTTTCCTCCTCTTAAAAGGGGAATTGAACCCTCTCACATTGTGTGTTAAAAAAGTGTATGCACAGTCTGTCATTTGTCTATGAAGTGGGTATTCAGGCTCTGAAACAGACTCCTCAATCAGCACAAGCATCCTGAATGTCAAACAAAGGTAATATTGATATTAGGTATACAAAAACAGAACAAAAAGTTGATAACAATAATAACATTCATAAAACATTTACTTTTTTTCCCCATGCCTCTTGCGAGATCTCCATTGTTTAGGGTGGTGGGCTAAAATCAAACTGGCCCTCCTGTTCCCTAAAGGGAGAAGGTCATATTTTGAGTTAATTGCCATAACTAATTTTGTTACCTGTCTGGCATCACACCAGAGCTGCCTTTATGGGGGCATTTCTAAAATCATTGTCTACTGAATGCAAACTATTTATACAACCATTGTACATCACTAGAATATATATAATAAACCAAATCTCATAAAATTCCAGATACCCAGCAAGTCACTGCCCAACAGTACTGTCAAGAACTTAATATCAATCTAGGTCTTGGCTAAATCCAAAAATTGAGTCTTTATAATGAGTTAAGTTCAAAGTTCAACCTCTTACTATTCTTGAAGAGAGAAGAGAACCAAAATATCATCCTTATTCCCTTGTTTTGACCCTATTATGCAAATAGTGAGTGCAAAGCGATCATTTTGGGTTGAGATCCATTTTGTCTTTTTGTCTCTTGGAGATGAAGTTCCAGCCATTTCACTGGACTGTTTATTCCTATTGACCTCTGTCCAGTTTTTACTTTTTTTAGCCTAGTGATTTGTGGAGAACTATTTTGCTGCTCTGGTTCCTCATCCATCTTTAATCGTAGGTGAGTCAGACGGGTTTGGCTCTCTTTAATGGAATGCACCTTGTAGGTTAAGCCCTTGAATTGAAATATGTGAGCAAACGGGAAGCCCCATTTGTAAGCAATTTTGGATTTAGCCAGAATTTTCTTATGATTATTTTTTTTAAATTGATTTTTATTAGACAGGTCAGACATACAACATAGTGCAGTAAAAACATTAGAGGTAATAAATAGAAAGTAACAGTAAACATATTTCACCTTTCTGATTTCTGGTGTGTCATCTGCCTGACCAAACTTCCTCTCCATTTTCCGTTTTTCTGGTGTGATAATAGCTGAAGCTAGCTTTTAATTAATTCAAAACTAATGAAAAAACTGTATTTAATAAAGTCCCAGAACCATGGGGACAATTTTATAAACTTGGATTCCTGACCAACTGTTGTCATGTGCTTGGGTGGTAGCAACTAATATATTAAGAACTCTGTGTTTAGTTTTCTGTATGGGGCTAATGATGCTGGGTAAGCTAATACGACTCCTGTGATCATTCCCTCAATAGCTTCTTTGGAGGGAGAATTGTCACTCACCCTATTTATCTGCTGCGTCTTGTCTCCCAGGCGGCCCAGCAGGAGGCCCAGCGCTTGTAGTTTTGGTCAACCTCAGCGGACAGAATGCTCATGGACCGAACGAGTTCAATTTTGTTTAAGACTATTTCAAACGATGGGGTGGGTGATTTCCAATGGGCGGCTACTACTATCCTAACTGCTAGGAAAATTTGGTTGGTTAGGAATTGTTCTGAGTTGGACATCCCTTCTACCGGTAATCCCAGAATGGCCTCCTCTGGTCTCATGAGATAGCTTTGACCCCATATTTTCTCCAGGGTTTTGTAAGTGTCTACCCAGGTGTGTCTAATCATAGGACATTCCCATAGTTTATGGATTAGAGTCCCTTTCTGGTTGCAGCCCCTTTCGCATGTGTCGTTAATCGTCTGGTTTCCCATGTGCAATCTTACTGGGGTTAGATACCATCTCATAATAACTTTATAGGAGTTTTCCTTCATAATTATGTTAAGTGATGCGTTTTTGGCCTGTTTCCGAATGCTGTTCCATTGGTCTCTGTCTAAATTTATGTTGAGGTCCCTTTCCCATGCTGACTCATAGAGTAATTTCGGGGGCGTGACTAACTCGCTTAAATGATTGTATATTAAGGAGATATTTCCTTTCCCTCCCGGGAATTTAATGCAACATTTTTCGAATAAGGATATATTTTGGCCACCTTTATTCTTAGTGATGTGAGTTAATCTTTGGTTTATGGCGAGTCGGTTAAGCCATTCCCCCGGAGGTAGGGGTTTGTCCTCTAAGAAAGCAGTGGTGGACGGTTTTTGGTTAACAACCGGTAAGTCTGCCACAATTGAGCAATTATTATTAATCCACCATCTGTATTGAGCATTAGAGTTTATTTTGGGGTTAGTTGATAGTGGCCATAGAGGGCTGAGCCCTGACTCTTGGCCCAGTAGTCTGTTCCTCTTATTTATATCTTTCCATAGGTTAATTGAGTGCCTCACACTAGAAGGGATTGATTGGGGTAACTTGAAGCCCTGCTGGGTTGAGAACCATAGTAACTGACGCATGATTAAGTCATTGGACTCTAGTATGTGTTTTTCTAATTGAACCCATACCGGGGGGGAGTCCTTGACATACCACTTAGCTAGTTGTGCTAATCTAGCTGCTTTAAAGTACCTGGAAATGTCTGGAAATCCTAGTCCACCATCTTTCTTGGTCGCAGTAGTTGTTTCTCTGTTTATTCTAGGTTTTTTGTTGTTCCACAGAAAATTCATTAATACTTTTTGTATTTTTTTTAAATCTATCGCTAATATCGAGATAGGAATAGTTCTAAACAGGTAGAGCAGCTTGGGGAGTACGTTCATTTTGACGGCATGTAGTTTTCCTAACCACGAAATCTTTAGTTCTGACCACCTGTGCAGGTCCCTAGTTAATTGTTTAATGAGGGTTGGGTAGTTTGCTTCGTATAGGGTTTTAGTAGATTTTGTTATTTGAATGCCTAGGTAGTTGATAGAATTCGGGGCCCATTTTATTGGGAAGTTATTAGCTAGTAGTTTTTCCATGGAAGGAGGGAGTGATATATTAAGGGCTATGCTTTTACTTGTGTTAATTTTGAAACCTGACAGTGGGCCAAATTTAGATAGAAGTTTGAATAGATTGGGAAGACTAACCAGGGGGTTGGATATTGTTAGCAGGATGTCATCAGCGAAAAGGCTTATTTTATGGTCTGTCGGGCTGACTCGTATACCCGATATGTCTGTGTATTGACGGATGGCAATTGCTAGGGGCTCTATACTAAGGGCGAACAACAGTGGTGATAAAGGGCACCCTTGCCTTGTCCCCCTCGTGATGTTGAATTTTAGTGAGTTGTGACCTTGGTAAGTAACCTGTGCCGTTGGTACCGAGTATAATGATGCGATGCTTCGCAGAAAACCTTCTGGAATTCCAAATTTGCTCAGTGTGGCGTTCATAAATGTCCAATCTAATCTATCAAATGCCTTCTCGGCATCAAGCGCTAACACCATTGCGCGGCCTTCAACACTTTTGGTTATGTCAATAAGGTCGATAATTTTCCTGGTATTGTCTGGCGCTTCTCTACCTTTAATGAATCCTACCTGGTCCGGATGTACCACTTCAGGTAGCAGATTTGCTAGCCTGGACGCTAAGATTTTAGTGTATAATTTTAAGTCAGTGTTGATCAGAGAGATTGGTCTATAGCTAGCACATTGGGATGGATCTTTGCCCGGTTTAGGAATCAGTATTATTTTAGCCTCTAAGAATTCCGGTTTAATTTTTCCACCGGCTAGGAAGCTGTTGAATAGCTTATGTAAGGTGGGGCTAAGTAAGTCACTCATGTGTTTATAGTAAAGGTTGGAGTAGCCATCCGGCCCTGGGGCCCCGTGTGCTTTTGTGGACTTGATCGCATCTTGTATTTCTTCGACTGAGATGGGCACTAAGAGTGATTCGGCCGTGGCCGAGTCTAGTTGGGGTATGTTTAAGTTATTCAAAGCATTTTCGATTCCTAGTTTGTGGGTTGGGGAGCCTGATTCTGGTGTTTTGCTATAAAGGTCCGCATAAAATTGTCTGAATTCGTTCACTATTTGATCTGGTTTAAAAACTGTTTCCTTATTTTTAGTGATTATTTTGGCTATGAATGAGTTTGCTCTTTTTTCTTTTAGTCTAGTGGCCAGCATTCTATCGGGTTTGTTTGCGTATCTGAAGAATTTAGCTTCAGTTCGCTGTAGGATAGTGACCATTTTACCTCTTAAAATAGTGTTTAGTTCCTGCTTATATCTTATTACATTCTCGTGGGTCTGTTGTAATTTATCTCTAACAAATAGTTTCTGTGCTTCTGCAATTTTCTGGTTTAGTAGTAAAATTTGTGCTTGGTCTTTCTTCTTTTTGATTGAACTAGTTTGTATACAGACTCCCCTGATCACTGCTTTGTGCGCTGCCCAAATTCCATCTATGTCTATCTCCCCTACTGTGTTAAGGTCTAGGTAGTCTACAATTGCTGTTCTGACCTTGTCTCGCGTGATTGGGTCGTTCAGTATACTGGGATTTAATGACCACCTCGGGTTATTTCCTTTCGGCAGGAGGTTATTTAAGGAGATTTTGACTAGATCGTGGTCCGACCAAGCTATGGGGCAGATAGAGGCCTCAGTTAGGTTCCCTGTTATGTTTTGTGGGATCAGGATATAGTCTATTCTGGAGAGCGAACCATGTCTGGCGGAAAAGAATGTGTATTCTCTTTCCGTGGGGTTAATGTTTCTCCAGGTATCAATCAAGCAGTTTGATTTTAGGAGTTTTTTGAGTGCTTTGGTCGCCGTGTGGATTCTTCGTGAGCCTAGGTCGTTTGACTTGTCTTTGAACGGGTCTAGGACCGCGTTCATGTCTCCCCCAATTATCTTAAGCCCGTCTTCCCAGCTATCTGTGAGTTTTTGTATTTTTTGAAAGAATGGCGTTTGCTCTGTGTTCGGGGCGTATATGTTCAAGAATGATACCTTACGTTCGTGTATGGTCCCATGTACTGCTATGAACCTCCCATCTTTGTCTTTTTGAATTTTATTTAATTGAAAGTTGAGTCTTCTGTGGAACAGAATAGTGACTCCCTTTTGTTTGGTATCTGCGGTAGAATGGAATGCCTGAGTGAAGACTCCCCCCCAATATTTTGGCACTGCTTGTTTTCTAAAGTGAGTTTCCTGAATCATTACGATATCTAAGTTTAATTTTTGGTAATTTCTCAAGGCTACCCCCCTCTTGATTGGTTCGTTTAGCCCATGAGCATTATGTGACGCAATGACAATGTCCATATTTCTTATTGAGGTGTGTGACCTTTTGGTGCGTGCAATTGGCTATCTCACCTTACAGGATGCCTGTGAATCTGTATCCTGTGTCTCCTGCTGGTTTCCGCCCCGAAGACCGCTCAGCAGCTAGCTGTGTGGGAGAATACCTGTACTCAAAGGAAAAGAAACAACAGATTATGAGCCAACTTGACTATACTTAGTCTTTTAGAGTTATGAAACCTTGACTCAGAAACTAAGCAAATCCCTATTTCTCCGCTAGCGGATTTCCCTATGGTAACCCTGGCTAGGAAGGCTCAGTTCGTGAGTCTGTTTATGTGTCCCACTGTTGGTCAGGAAAGCTCTTAGTATATTTGACCTTTGTCGTGTTCCTTACTTAAATAAGGTGTGGTAATTTAAACTACAATGAGGAGAGCGATTGCTGTCCTCCTCTTATTTTACTGGTGGGCCTGTTAGTGTCTCTAAACTGACACTAAATTGGTCCGCCTAAACTTTCCCTACTGTGGGGGTTTGTGGCAGTCTACTTGTTAGCGCCCTAAGGGACGCCTTCTAGGTGTGTGATGCTTTTGCCTTTACGGCCTGGGTTAACTGTCTATATTGTGTATTAGAACTCTCACTGGTGTGGGTGCTACCTTATTGAACCTAGTCGTTATCAGAATTAGCTAGCATTGTTTGTCAGGTTAGCTTGGAAACATAAGAGAGAGAGAAGAAGTGAGAGAATAAAGAAGAGAAACAAAATAAGCAACAGCTCATTGTAGTCCGTCATTATCTCTGTTCATGGGAGGACTTCTCCCTCTTGGGTTTTCTGTTGATTGCAGAGTCTCTCCGACATTGACTTTGATGTTCCATTCTGCCAGCAAGTTGATGCCCTCTTCCAGTGTTCTAAACGTGAAGATCTTTCCTTCCTTGGAGATATTGAGGCGAAAAGGGAAACCCCATGTGTATCTCCATCCTTGAGCTAAGATACAGTCCAGAACTGGTTTCAATTGTCTCCTTTTGGCAAGGGTAATCGGAGCTAGATCAGAGAAAAGTAGCGGAGTGTGCCCCTCGATGGGAGGAATGCCTTTTCTTGCGGCCTTCATGAATAATTCTTTAGTGGAATAGTAGTGGAATCTGGCGATGATGTCTCTTGGTCGTTCCTGTGGAGATGGGCGGAAGCCTAGGGCTCTGTGAAATCGATCCATCCTCAAGTTTTCCGGGTGCACGTTTGGGATGAGAAATTCGCATAGATCGCTGAGGTATGCGTGTAGGTCCTTGACCGTTTCTGGCACATTCCTCAATCTTATGTTCTGACGTCTTGATCTGTTTTCCAGATCTTCTTGTTGCAATTGTTGTCTAGCTTGTTCGTCCTTCAATGCCAAGATCTCCTCTGTTAGTTTGTTGTTATGTTGCATTATTTCTGAAATTTTAGTTTCCAGTTTTGTTGTTTTATCATCCACCTTTTTAATTTCTGTGGATAGTTCTGCCGTCACCTGCCGGATGTCTGCTTTGACCTCCTCTTTGAAGTTGGATATTAAGTCTTTAAGGTCTTGGATGTCACTTTTAGTGCTAGGTGCTGACATTTCGGAGTTTATTGATGCGTGGACTGCGCCTATGGGTGTTTTATTGGTAGGAGAGCTTGCTGAGGATTTGGGTAGGCAGTAAGATTGGATCCCTTTATTGTTCTTTCTTGTGGCGACACCCGCCATCTCAGTGAGAGTTCTGTAATTCGAGTAGTTACCAGAGACCTGGTTTCACTTTTCCTGTCCCAGAGCAAATGTTGGCGTCCCTATGTTCCAGGGCTCCTTCCTAGTTACATCTTTTTGGGTCTATTAAAATTTCTTGAACTGATTCGGCCATCTCCTGAGGGTTTGTATCTGAGGATTAAGCTTTTGCTGATTTTTCCCCACTTGCGTGGTAATATTGAGTTTTGTCCACTAGATGGTAGTGGAGTTCCACTAGCACAGTCTGTTATACAAGCAGAAACTTGGTCTGGCACTTAGGGTAGAAAAACAAAAAGTTATATAGTCTTGTGATGTATGCCTGATTAACCCTTCGTCTGCTGCAATTTGTGTGCTGATGTGACCCTTTTGGGGAGATTGTTGTTTGCCCTGACTTCTTTGTCTTGCGTTAGGGACTTAACAGCTTCTGTATTTGAGCTGCTTTGCTTATAGGTACTTGTTTCAGTCATATGCCTGGAATCAGTGGGTTTCTGTGGGGGTTCTTGAGCCCAGGGGAGAAGTCCCCTGTTATGGCACTGCTTGCAGACTTTCTGTGGGCTTTTGGGGCCCCCTCTTTGTGCTCCTATAGAATAGGTTTTTGTATGGTAGTGACCCTGGTTTAGGCTTGTAAAGGACCCTCAAGTTGTGGGTTGTTGGGGGTGGAGGGGCCACAGCAGGGTTTTTCTGCTCTTTCTTGGTCTAACCCTTCTGTATTGGGTGCACCTTCCTTCACCTTGTGTTCGTGGTCATACTATGACCGCTGGGAGTAAGGGTAGTATGGGCCTGTGAGGTACATTCTAATGTATTCAGTGCTCAGAGAGTCTGTCTCTGTCTTTTTCTTACCTCACAGGCGGGCTAGCTGGTCTCTGTCGTTGGAAGCCCCGTGCTCGGGCTCTCCTCTCCCGGACTGCCACTGCGGTGCACTCCAACTCCTCTGCCAAGGAACTAAACTTTTGATAAAATATAACAGGCAACACTGATGGGCCTATTGAATCTTATTTATTGTCAAAATATGTTTATGGATATATTTATTCTCAAGACTAGTCTATGGTTATCCCAAAAGAGAGTGTGAGCCTCCTGTAATGTATATCACAGACACAAGGGGGCAGCCTGATTGGGCCTTCTGGTTCGTATCTATGTTCCTATGTGTCCTTCATAACACGTATGTGTATATACAGTATATATATCAGGTCACACTCCCGGGAGGACACTCTTTATCTGTACCATTTTCTTATGATTATTATTGCTGTGAGTGGTTTAATCAAACCATGTTGATTAAGTGATTATATTCATGCAAAGCCCTTTTTTTGGTATCTTGTAATTCAAATCATAATCTTTCTGAATATAATGCAGTGTTTGAACTGTACTAGCCTTTCAATTTCTGTTACTTAAAAGCGTTCAGTTCACTCAGTTGGCCACAAGGTGGAAGTATTAGATCATATGCAGTATAGGTATCTAAATTGTTTTTCCAGTTATCACTGGCCTGGGCCCTCATTCAATTGCAATTAGGCCAATTGAATAGGGCTCTAAATAAGCACATTACATATTTTTTTTAAATAAGTTTTTAGTTAGTAAACATCTATCCAAAAGCAAGGTTTTCACTAACTAAAAGCTTCTTTAAAATAAATATGCTATGTACTTATTTAGAGCCCTATTCAATTAGCCAAATCGCAATTGAATGAGGCCCCTGGAAACTGATTTGTATATTTCTTTCTGTATGCAGCTCAGTCTGTGTTATCCTTGATCTGGGTAAGTTTTATATTCCAAGGCTGTATGCTCCTTTGGAGATGTAACGTCTCTTATAATTATAGTCCTTGTATATCACCAGAGGTTTTGCAGTTTCAAGATGGCCACTAAACTATGCATCTAACCCTACCCTTGAGGCAGTTTTGGTGCCAACAAATCTTAAAATGGACTCTCTTAGGCAACCATTTAGTAAAGGTTTAGAGACAACTGAGTTTGTTGGTATATTTACACAGTCCATATATTCAAAACTTCAAGGGCTTTCTGTGCCAGAGTATCTCAAAGTTCATATTTTGGTGCTAATCATTACTTTAGTGTGCCTAAAGCCCTAGTGTACCAAACAGAAATCCAGTTTGCTAATTCCACATTTCATTTTCTTTGGCGGTGGCATCCACCATTAATGCTTTTTTTGCTCTCCCTCCACCCCCCTTTCCTGCTTTATGATTATACTGTCTTTTAATCACCCCTACGGGGCACTCGCCAGACCACACTGATCTGTGGTCTTGTTGCTTCTTTCTTTGAGAATGCCGAGACCCACAAGGCCTGCTTCATGCGGGCCTTCACACTGCACTCTCTGGGATCCTCCTCTCGCAGCACTCCAGTTCAGCCGTTGTCCTAGTGTCCGGTGTACAAATTGTGGGTTTGTGGGCCCCCTGTGCCTCATGGCGCTCTCCCCACCTGTCAGCTGTCCCTTACTTGGAGGCATCCGATGGTGCTGCTCTGGAGCTCTAGTTTTCTAGGCTGTGAAACTTCTCCTCTCCAGCACGGCCTCCTCTCCACTTGGCAGTCCTCTCCTCGCGCTGTTGAGGTTCCTGCACTACCTACATTCTTGCCTTCAATGCCTGGCTGGGGTGCAGGTATGTGTTTGTAGGCTGACCCCCACTCCTATTGTGTTGTCTGCCTGGTTGAGCACAGTACACCACAGCGGGCCACTGCGGCAAGCCAGATTTACTAGGCCTCAGCCACGTGGTTGCAGAAGTTTGATCCTGCTAATTTTGGTATCTATGTGCTCCTCAGCCACCTCTAGCTCTGGTTCTCTTCTTTATTTTGGGATTATTCCCCAGTTATGGGTTGATTACCCCACTTATATGTTCATTTGTGGCAGAGCTGCAGCTCCACATGTCTGTAAGACACGCCCCCCTCGTAATTTTTTATCGCTATCTGCCTGTTGCTTTGTGCTGTTTTGCTCCATCCCTTTTGTAAAATGGGGCAGTGCACCTTTGGGCTCTGGTAAATGTCTGGGGTAAATAGTGTGTGAAAAAGCACATGCATATCTATATGCAGTAACATTTCTGTCTCTAAGTCTATGTATACAGTATATGTATATATATATATATATATATATATATATATATATATATATATATATAGTAAATAAGTAGTACATCTATGTTCACTTTTGAATGTCTAAAACAAGTTAAAAAAACTGCTTCCAGCTCAGAATTCCGAGACAAACAGTTATTACACTGCATTCTGGGAAGCTGAGCTGGGACATGCAAATGTGCCCAGAAAATACCTCGCTCTTCAATCCATAGCCAATATAAAACATTGCTTCATTTAAGCTTATGCATGCTGTATTACACAGCTTTAATGTAAAGCCAAGGTTGGATTAAACACAAGCTGAGTATCCAATCCATGTACAGCTGTTTCAAGCTAACTGGCTATCATCAGCATGGAGCGGGATCTCAGCTTGTCTTGTAGACTTTATAAGTAGGTAGTTCACCACAACAATCATTTATAATATGGTGGGCAAAAGAGCGATAGAAACCCTCCACCATACAGAAGTACAGTAAATAAAAAGTACATCTGTGTTCACATTTGAATGTCTAAAACAAGTTAAAAAACCTGCTTCCAGCTCAGAGTCCTGAGAAAAACAGTTATTACACTGCATTCTGGGAAGCTGAGCTGGGACATGCAAATGTGCCCACAAATATATATATATATATATATATATATATATATATATATATATATATATATATATATAAAACACAACAACCATTTAATGTATGATGAGCAAAAGAGCAAGAGAAGCCCTCCACCGTACAGAAACAAATAATACATTTGTAAGACCATCTACAAAACTAAAAAAAACTGTATTTCTGGGAATCCAGAGTGGTTAATACGTTGTTAAACTTATTTTTAGACTTGTAGATGAGCTTACAAATGTATTATTTGTTTCTGTACATATATATATATATATATATATATATATATATATATATATTAAAGAGTGAAGTAGCCGTGAATGTCCAGTAATCTAGTAATTCAGTAATTATTAATCTCTCTCTCTCTCTCTCTCTCTCTATATATATATATATATATATATATATATATATATATATATATCACATATATAGTTGTGAGCGTACGGGTCGTTGCTCACGCTCCCTCGCGAAGCGAGGGACGCAGTTCCCCGCAAATGCGGGTCCTCGCGAAGCGAGGGTCCGCATTTGCTGTGGTGGGAGCATCCCAACATCGGCTGTGTTAACACACACATACACACACACACAACTTCATAACAAAAAAAAACTTAAAGTCGCCTTACACCCGCTTACACCCAGACACACAGACGCAAGACTTAACAAAAAAACAGTAAAAAAGGCCCCTCACACGCTCTTAACACACATACGCACGACTTAGAAACAAAGACACTGCGTCGTACACGTAAAAGCTAACCGCGTCTATCGCAAACAAATACGGCAACATCGCAACAAAATACGGCCGCATCGGAAATAAATACGGCCGCGTAAGACCCATTCCAACCGCCGCGCATCAAAACATCACAAACACAAGAAATAAACACAACAAACACATAAAAAGCTTACTTACAGCACGGGGTGGCATCCGGCACCTCCAAAAGTTCATTTACACGTCCATTTAAGTCCAAAACAAAGAGTTTAAACGGCCGAAAATCGGCTAAGCGAGAGAAAAAATGGCCGCCGAACAAAACGAAAACGAGGCTCCAGACGTAACTACACTACACTTACTCGCAATAATGAAACACATACTATGCGGAACGGATCACACTCATATTAAACACCATTTTAACCACTACTACGCACAAAATGGCGGATGGAACGCAAATTGTAAGCTGGAACGCAAATAGCGCATGCGTATTGCGTTCTAACGGTCTAACTTTCCAGAATGTTCTACAAGTTTATAAATACTGCCTATTTGACAGAGAAAAATACATTTCTACTCAGGTGATGAACAGAGTGACTTCAGACATAACTGCTGCTAAAACTTGAGAAGACAATTCTTTACTAATTTACTACTTTACACTGTGCAAATTACAACTGAGAGGTAAGCTATAATATATTACATTTTATTATCAAGACAGGACATCAAAAAAAAAATTAAATAAGAAAAAGAGGTTTATGTATACTGACATGTGACACGCACATATATGTGTATAATGTATACTATGTGACACGCACATATATGTGTATCATCTATAGTCACATGTCACACACACATTTATGTGTGTTGGCCAAAAATAAAAATAAGGTTAATTTAACAATTCAAATATGATTCATGTATAGTGATATGTCCCACGCACACAAAAAAATTACTTTCAACTATGGAAATGTGCTTCATTTATGTGACATATGTGTGTAGCCCCCACCAAAAAATAATGTTAATTCAAAATAATTACAGAAGTATATTTAAATGACATTAATTTACTGCAATTCAATAGATCACCTAAAGCTTAATCTTTCCACTTTTTTTATTATTCAGACTCTGCATCAACAGCGTCACTCAACAATTTGCACCGTGCATTGTGAAGCACAATCCCTTTTAAAGAACACCAACAAAGAAGAAGAGGTAAGATACAAAAATACATTAAATGCTGAAAAGGCCATGCTTTGCTAAATAAAATAAAAAATATATATAATTCACTATTTCACTTTCTTTTTCAAACAGACACTACAAGAAGACCGGCGGATTAAGATTGGCAGGAGAGGACCCTCTGTCATTCCACACTTCAATCAAGGTAAAGTATTAAGTATAAAAAAGAACCGAACCATGAGCCTCATTCAATTGTGAGTTGGCCAATTGAATAGGGCTCTATATAAGCACATAACAGATTTTTTAGACAGACATTTTTAGTTACTGAACTTCTAACCACAATCAAGGTCTTCACTAACTAAAAACTTCTGTCAAAAAATATGTTATGTGCTTATATAGAGCCCTATTCAATTGGTCAAAACGCAATTGATTCAGGACCTAAATATGTTTAATGGCCGAGGGCCTCATTCAAATGTGATTTGCCCATTTCAATAGGGCTCTATATAAGCACAGAGCATATTTTTTTACAGAAGTTTTTAGTTAGTGAAGACCTTGCTTTTGGATACAAGTTCACTAACTAAAAACTTCTGTAAAAAAAGATGCTCTGTGCTCATATTGAGCCCAATTCCATTGCGAAAAACGAAATTCAATGAGGCCCTCACAATATAACAAATGCAGCAACCAAAGGCCCTCATTCAATTGATATTTTGGACAATTCAATAGGGCTCGAAATAAGCACATTTAGAACCCTATTGAATTGGCCAAACTGCAATTGAATGAGGGCCAAAGTATGCAACATATGGTACACACAAACTGGTACACACAAAACAGGATTGTAACAAACACATAGCAAACTAAATTCATATTCTTTTTGTTTAACAACCTATAACCATTAGAAAAAACACTACATAAGTATAACAAAAGTGGTTCCCATCAAATAGGATTGTACGAAAACTCACACAAACACATAGCAAACTACATTTATATTCTTATTTTATGTTTAACAACCTATAAGCATTACAAAACAACATTAATAAGCATACCAACAGTGGTGCGCACCAAACAGGATTGTATGAAAACTCACACAAACACATAGCAAACTACATTTAGATTCTTAATTAATGTTTAACAACCTATAAGCCTTAGAAAGAAGCCTAAATAAGCATACCAACAGTGGTGCACACCAAACAGGATTGTATGAAAAGTCACACAAACACATAGCAAACTACATTTAGATCCTTATTTAATGTTTAACAACATATAAGCATTAAAAAAAAACATAAATAAGCATACCAACAGTGGTGCGCACCAAACAGGATTGTATGAAAACTCACACAAACACATAGCAAACTACATTTACATTCTTATTTAATGTTTAACAACCTATAAGCCTTACAAAAAAGCCTAAATAAGCATAACTAAATTGGTGCGCACCAAACAGGATTGTAGGAAAACTCACACAAACACATAGCAAACTACATTTAGATTCTTATTTAATGTTTAACAACCTATAAGCCTTAGAAAGAAGCCTAAATAAGCATACCAACAGTGGTGCGCACCAAACAGGATTGTATGAAAAGTCACACAAACACATAGCAAACTACATTTAGATTCTTATTTAATGTTTAACAACCTATAAGCCTTAGAAAGAACCCTAAATAAGCATACCAACAGTGGTGCGCACCAAACAGGATTGTATGAAAACTCACACAAACACATAGCAAACTACATTTAGATTCTTATTTTATGTTTAACAACCTATAAGCATTACAAAACAACATTAATAAGCATACCAACAGTGGTGCGCACCAAACAGGATTGTACGAAAACTCACACAAACACATAGCAAACTACATTTAAATTCTTATTTAATGTTTAACAACCTATAAGCCTTAGAAAAAAGCCTAAATAAGCATACCAACAGTGGTGCGCACCAAACAGGATTGTACGAAAACTCACACAAACACATAGCAAACTACATTTATATTCTTATTTTATGTTTAACAACCTATAAGCCTTAGAAAGAAGCCTAAATAAGCATACCAACAGTGGTGCGCACCAAACAGGATTGTACGAAAACTCACACAAACACATACCAAACTACATTTATATTCTTATTTAATGTTTAACAATCTATAAGCCTTAGAAAAAAGCCTAAATAAGCATACCAAAAGTGGTGGGCACCAAACAGGATTGTAGCAAACAACAGAAATAATGTCATTTTTTAGTTAATACAAATACATTCAAATAAAATAACATTTTCATTTTTATTTTATAACAGATACTGCGTCAAGAACATCGGACCAGGAGTTTCAACTGAGGACCAGACCAGTGGACATGGACTTTCAACAGAGGACCAGACCATTGGACGAGGACTTTCAACAGAGGACTACACCATAGGACGAGGACTTTCAACAGAGGACCAGACGATTGGACGAGGACTTTCAACACAGGACCAGACCATCAGACGAAGGCTTTCAACACAGGACCAACAAAGATTCTGCTTCAAATCAAACTTCAACCAAGGTACAGTATAACAAGTAAAAAAAGAGAAAAATTAATTAATATTCTTCTTTAATGTTTAACCACCTATAAGCCTTAGAAAAAAGCCTACACAGGTATACCAAAATTGCGGCGCACCAAAAAGGATTGTAGAAAAACACAGAAATAATGGCATTTTTTCATTCATACAAAGACATTCAAATAACATAACATTTTCATTTTTATTTTATAACAGATACTGCGTCAAGAACATCAGAACAGGAGTTTGAACTGAGGACCAGACCAGCGAACGAGGACTTTCAACAGAGGACTACACCATCGGACGAGGACTTTCAACACAGGACCAGACCATCGGACGAAGGCTTTCAACACAGGACCAACAAAGAATTTTGCTTCAAATCAAACTTCAACCAAGGTACAGTATAAAAAGTAAAAAAAGAGAAAAAAAAAATAAAGATCTTAGCTTTGCATCGATGTCAACAGAAAATAAAATTTAAAATAAACCACCGGTAACTATAACTGTTGAGAAAATATAACTAACACATTTTTCATCTATCTCTTATTTGTCTTTTACGGCCAATAATCTTTAACAGTAAATACAAACTTCAATGTAAACTTTAAAAAAAAATTGGCATAGTCCAAAAAAGTCTAAAAACACACAATCTATACAATTTGTCATTGTAACATTCCAGTCCTAAACACTAATTTAATTGCCATTTGACAAATTGAATAGTGCTGTAAATAAGGACATAACATCTTTTTGAAAATACCTTTTTAGTTACTGAAACACTTGCTTTTGGATACATGTTTAATAAATAAAAACTTCTTTAAATAATTATCTGATTGCCTTATTTAGACTTTTATTCAATTGACCGCATTGAAATTGATTAAGTATAAAATGTTAACACACTATTGATAACAATTTGTCATGAAAAACAACTTAACATCTCAAAATAAACTAATGGTACATTATTTTATTTTTACAGATTAACATGGCTGATAACGAGAGTAAACAAGAAAAGAAAAGACGCCAAGCTAGAGAACGACGACAGAGAGCAGACAGCCAGCAGACACCGGAGAAGAAGGAAATTCAACGAGAAAAAGAACGCAAAAGAATTGCAAGCAAAAGACTGTCACTTGCAGAAATTAAAGATATGTAAAAAAAAGCAACAAAGAAAATAAAGCATTTACAACCTGTTGCTCAAACATCAGATGACATTTTACCAGAAAAAATACAAGAGATACCAAAAAAAGCAACAAAGAAAACAAAGCATTTAGAACCGTTTCATGAAACATTACATGACATTTTACCTCAAACAATACAACATATACCAAGAAAAGCAACGAAAACAACAAAGCATTTAGAACCTGTTGTTGAAACATTATATGACATTTCACCTGATGAATATGAAAGTCAAAATCCTATATGCTTTGCAAATTGTCCTCTACTCAAGTCTTTAGCAGTAGAGGTTCATAGTTGTGGGGACATGACTACTCAATGTCAGTTTTGTGAGGCTTATTATTTTAAACAGGAGAGACCCAGAGATGGCCAATTTATTAGTTGCTGTCAAAAAGGCAAGTTTAAACTTCCAGAAAGGAAACAATTTCCTCTCTATTTACAAAACATTATGACTGAACCTACTTTTCCAAACTACAACATTTTTAAAACAAACATAAGATCCTACAATAGTGCCATATCCTTTGCATCCATGGGGGCAACATTAGCTGCTAATGTACCAGGGCATGGTCCTTACTGTTTTAAAGTCCAAGGACAAATTTATCATCGCACTTCCCATTTACATCCAGAGGAAGGAAATCAAAGAAAATTCGCTCAACTATATGTCCTAGATACAATGGAAGCTGTTGACCAACGTATGCAGATGGAAGAAAATAAAAAATGCTTACCCAGTGTTTTCATAGAGCTAAATAACATTATGGACAACAATCCCTACAGTAAAGCTTATAAAAAATTGGCAGAAGTAGAAAATGAACAACTACTTCATGCACAAACACATCAATTACCAATGCCGAAGGTTAATATGGTGCTTAAAAGAGACAGACATACTGATAAACGTCGTTATAACTTGCCAACATCAAATGAGGTTGCAATGGTGTTTCAGAATGATGAAGGAGAACCACCATTTCAAAGAGACATTCGAATATATCCTAGAAATGAGGAGCAACCGTTTATTAATATGAGTATCTTAAGTCCAAATTTAGATCCAATGACATATCCCATCTTTTTCCCACACGGAGAAGCAGGTTGGCAACCAAAATTAACTCGCTAAAGCCAGAATCCGAAATAATGTTTCTATGCTTGAATTTAAAGTAGCTCAAATTGCCATTCGCAATGTATTTAATCCAATTTTATGTGGTGGGAAACTAACACAACAATGGATTATTGATTCATATTTGCAAGTTGAGGCAAATAATTTAAACTTTATCAAATATCAACAAGATAAACTCCGTGTAGAACAATATTCTGGATTAATGTACTATGTTGCTGATGTGGCTACAAGCAGAGACATGACAGCTGGCAAAGCCATCATTTTACCATCTTCCTTTCAAGGATCTCCTCGGAATATGAGAGAAAGATACAATGATGCTATGGCTATTGTCACTAAATTTGGCAAACCCGATTTATTTGTGACAGTTACATGTAATCCACAATGGCCAGAAATTACACTAAATCTACTTCTTGGACAAACTGCTTCAGATCGACCAGATTTAGTAGCCAGAGTTTTTAAGATTAAATTAAATGAATTAATACGTTACTTCACTATAAATCAGTTATTTGGCAAATGTCTTGCTTATGTATATACCATTGAATTTCAAAAAAGAGGCCTTCCACATGCACATCTTCTAATAATACTTCAAGAAAAAGATAAATTAGATACTTCGGACAAAGTGGATGCAGTCATTGTTGCTGAACTACCAGATCCAGAACTATATGGTAGACTATATGAGATTGTTACTCATCGCATGATTCATGGACCCTGTGGAGACCTTAATCCACAATCACCATGTATGGAAAATAATAAATGTTCCAAAGATTTTCCAAAAGATTATAGAGACAAAACATATGCAAATTGTGATGGATATCCACTTTATAAAAGAAGAGAAGGAGATAGTGCCATTATTCGTGGAAAAAAAGTGGACAATAGATATGTAGTACCCTACAATCCACATTTACTCATGAAGTACAACGCCCACATCAACATAGAAGCCTGCACTTCCATCAAATCCATTAAATATGTCTACAAATATATTTACAAAGGTTACGATGCAGCTACTGTAGTCGTCAAAAGTGCTGACAACCCTGAAAGTAGTGAGTTAGTACATGATGAACTTGCATCTCATGTAGATGCTCGCTATGTCAGTGCGCCAGAAGCTATGTGGCGGCTTTTAAAATTTGAAATGCATGATAGATCACATGCAGTATATAGGTTAGCAGTACATTTGCTGCAACGACATTTAGTCTATTTCCATGCTGGAAATGAAATTAATGCATTGGCCCAAAGTGAAGATCGTCACACTACACTAACTGCATGGTTTGCATTAAATTCCACTGATGCTGAAGCAACACAATACTTATATATTGAAATTCCATATCACTATGTTTTTGTGAATGGATTATGGAGACCAAGAAAAACCAGAGGCAATAAAATTATTCCAAGAATTTATACAGTCAGTCCAAGAGATGTTGAACGTTTTTGCTTACGGATATTACTTTTAAATGTTCCAGGAGCACAAAGTTTTGAACAATTAAGAACTGTTAATGAAATTGTATATGAATCCTTCCATTTAGCTGCAAGACATAGAAACTTACTCGCTGATGATACAGAGTGGGAAAGATGTTTAGAAGAAGCAGCACAATGTCAAATGCCACGACAGATGAGAGAACAATTTGCTTTTATTTGTATCTTCTCAAATGCTCCAAATGCATTAGCTTTGTGGGAGACTTTTAAAAGTAATATGGCTGAAGACTTTATGCAACGATACAATGAACCGATTGCACACTTAAAAGCTTTAAAGGAAATCCAAGAAGTCTTTTTAACTCATGGATTAAGTTGTGCAAGTTTTAATTTGCCTGATCCAGGTCTTATAGATGACATTAACTTTGAAGACTATGACATTCAACTACAAGCAGAAAGAACAGAAGAAAGACTTGCAACTTTAAATACACTACAATTGCAAGCATTACATGCCATTAAAAATGCTATAGATGATGACATGGTGACAGAGCGTTATTTCTATCTTGATGGACCTGGCGGATCAGGAAAAACATATTTGTACAATTTATTAATGAGTTCAGTACGAGCACAAGGAAAAATAGCAATGGCGTTTGCCACTACTGGAATTGCTGCACTTTTATTAGAAGTTGGATGAACTGTTCATAGTGGATTTTTAACTGCCAGTGCCTATTTTAGAAAATTCTGTGTCAGATATTCGCATGACATCATTACAAGCAAAGAAATTGAAGAAATCTAAATTAATTATAATTGATGAGGCCACAATGATGTCATGCTATGCTCTCCAATGTATTGACCGTTTGCTTCGTGAAGTCATGGATAATATTTTTCCATTTGGTGGAAAGGTAATGTTGTTGGGTGGCGATTTTAGACAAACATTACCTGTCGTTGTACATGGAAATCGAACTGACATTATCGAAACATGTATAAAGTCAAGTACAGTATGGAAACATTTTACCCATCTTCAACTGCAACAAAATATGAGATCAGAAGGCCAAACTGATTTCAATGATTGGCTTATTAAAATTGGAGAAGGCAGAACAGAAAAATACTACATTTACCGGACGACACTGTAGAGATTCCACCTCATATGATTTGTCAACAAGATATTATATCGGCTATATTTGAAGGGAGCATAAATAACGAAGAATATTCTGAGCTTGCCAACCAAGTCATACTGACGTGTAAAAATAAAGATGCATTAATACTCAATAATGAAATCTTAAAAAAAATTTATGCACCACAAAGAAATTATCACAGTGCTGATTCTGTACTTGCTGATGACAATGAAAGTCAGGCAAACTTTTCAACTGAATTCATAAACTCTTTAACTCCTTCTGGAATGCCACCACATATTTTGCAGCTAAAGAAAGGTGCAATTATCATGTTACTGCGAAATATGAACCCCAAAAAAGGCCTATGCAATGGCACAAGATTAATTGTTCAACAATTAAAGGACCATTTTATAGATGCTAAAATTTTAACTGGGACCCATAAAGGAGAGAGAGTTTTAATACCAAGAATAGATTTAGCACCAAGTGAAAGTAGTCTCCCTTTTATACTTCAAAGAAGACAATTTCCCATTATTATGGCATTTGCCATGACCATTAATAAATCACAAGGTCAAACTTTCAAATCTGTGGGTATTTTCTTGGAAGAACCAGTTTTTGCACATGGTCAATTGTACGTTGCGTTGTCACGGTGCAAAAATCCACAGGCTATTAAAGTTTACATTGAAAACAATGAAAGTCAAGGTGATTTATTAGAAGATGGACGTATTTTTACTAAAAACATTGTCTACTATGAAGTACTATAACTTTGCAGGATACAAATTAAAGATGCCAACATTTTTTAAAAGCATTCCAAAATACATAACAATTGGTTGTTTAATTCAGTCATAATTAATGGAAGTACTGTTTATGAATGATTCGCCTCACAAAATACTTGCCTTGCATTGTTAGTAAAAATTATGTTAAAATGTTAAGTCACTATGTTAATGTTTCTAATGTTACAAGTTTAAAAAATATATTTTCAAGTTATTTAATTCAACAGATTACAAAGTGGATGTTAAGAGGTCAAGCACCTTTTAAGTCACAATGTAAATATTGTCTGTTATCTTAAGATTACTACCTACATTAATGTTTATCGCCAGTTTATGTGCTCAGTAATGAATTACTTTAATTACGTACGTTTTAAGGAGAGTTTTACTGTATGCCTTCCTCTACATTCAATGTATATTCAAGTTAACAATTATTGTGATAGAAATTGCATGTTAATACTAATTAATTTAAAGGTCAATTGTTTTTACATTCAAATGTTAATACTTTTAATAAAAAATTAGGTTACAAAATGTATTCACTATGTTCCTGTTTATAATGTTCAAAATGATACCAATGTTTTGACAACTTCTAAACTTACATAAAAAATAAAGTTCAAGTTTAAAAATATATACTTTGAAGGTTATTGCTTACATATATTTTAAACCTCATGTTAAAATTCGCGACGTTTAAATAAGGCTTTTTACTTTTTGCTTTCCTATTCATTCAATGTATATTAAAGTTAACAATTCTTCAGATACAAATTACATTTTAAAAAACCATTACATCAACATTTTACAAAAATACACGTTCATATTAAAATACTTACAAGTGTCAAAAATATATGTTAATAACTAAACAACTTGACAAACATATACATCACATTGCCGTCATTTTTTGACGGGCAAGTCGCTAGTATATATATATATATAGATTAATAATGTGTATTGCAATATAATTTAATACCTTTTGTATTGGACAAATATCTTATTTATGATGAGCAGCTTTCGAGAGGTTTAACCTCTTTTTATCAAGTCTCAAGCAATACTACATGAGATGGAACCCTCAGTTTGAATAATACCAGCAGATGCAGAGAGTGGAAACAGCATCTGACATCATCCGGTATGGGGACTAAACACAATATAGCAAAGGAAACATATATACACACATTATATACAGGGAGTGCAGAATTATTAGGCAAATGAGTATTTTGACCACATCATCCTCTTTATGCATGTTGTCTTACTCCAAGCTGTATAGGCTCGAAAGCCTACTACCAATTAAGCATATTAGGTGATGTGCATCTCTGTAATGAGAAGGGGTGTGGTCTAATGACATCAACACCCTATATCAGGTGTGCATAATTATTAGGCAACTTCCTTTCCTTTGGCAAAATGGGTCAAAAGAAGGACTTGACAGGCTCAGAAAAGTCAAAAATAGTGAGATATCTTGCAGAGGGATGCAGCACTCTTAAAATTGCAAAGCTTCTGAAGCGTGATCATCGAACAATCAAGCGTTTCATTCAAAATAGTCAACAGGGTCGCAAGAAGTGTGTGGAAAAACCAAGGCGCAAAATAACTGCCCATGAACTGAGAAAAGTCAAGCGTGCAGCTGCCACGATGCCACTTGCCACCAGTTTGGCCATATTTCAGAGCTGCAACATCACTGGAGTGCCCAAAAGCACAAGGTGTGCAATACTCAGAGACATGGCCAAGGTAAGAAAGGCTGAAAGACGACCACCACTGAACAAGACACACAAGCTGAAACGTCAAGACTGGGCCAAGAAATATCTCAAGACTGATTTTTCTAAGGATTTATGGACTGATGAAATGAGAGTGAGTCTTGATGGGCCAGATGGATGGGCCCGTGGCTGAATTGGTAAAGGGCAGAGAGATCCAGTCCGACTCAGACACCAGCAAGGTGGAGGTGGAGTACTGGTTTGGGCTGGTATCATCAAAGATGAGCTTGTGGGGCCTTTTCGGGTTGAGGATGGAGTCAAGCTCAACTCCCAGTCCTACTGCCAGTTCCTGGAAGACACCTTCTTCAAGCAGTGGTACAGGAAGAAGTCTGCATCCTTCAAGAAAAACATGATTTTCATGCAGGACAATGCTCCATCACACGCGTCCAAGTACTCCACAGCGTGGCTGGCAAGAAAGGGTATAAAAGAAGAAAATCTAATGACATGGCCTCCTTGTTCACCTGATCTGAACCCCATTGAGAACCTGTGGTCCATCATCAAATGTGAGATTTACAAGGAGGGAAAACAGTACACCTCTCTGAACAGTGTCTGGGAGGCTGTGGTTGCTGCTGCACGCAATGTTGATGGTGAACAGATCAAAACACTGACAGAATCCATGGATGGCCGGCTTTTGAGTGTCCTTGCAAAGAAAGGTGGCTATATTGGTCATTGATTTGTTTTTGTTTTGTTTTTGAATGCCAGAAATGTATATTTGTGAATGTTGAGATATTATATTGGTTTCACTGGTAAAAATAAATAATTGAAATGGGTATATATTTGTTTTTTGTTAAGTTGCCTAATAATTATGCACAGTAATAGTCACCTGCACACACCGATATCCCCCTAAAATAGCTAAAACTAAAAACAAACTAAAAACTACTTCCAAAAATATTCAGCTTTGATATTAATGAGTTTTTTGGGTTCATTGAGAACATGGTTGTTGTTCAATAATAAAATTAATCCTCAAAAATACAACTTGCCTAATAATTCTGCACTCCCTGTACACATATACATCAATATATACTTGAAAACGCAGAGCACCTTAGTCTACATTAATATCTTTCCTGTGGGACAAACATCTCACTAAGAGTGCTAAGTCTGTAATGGTATAAGAGGAGAAAATTACATGATAATGTGTTAGAAAACCCAAGTCTATATTAAGTCCTGTATTTTTAGTGTTAAAGAATGTGATCATCTTTATTTCAAATGTTTTTCTCTCTTGGATGTTTTTACATTTTTTACAGTATTTTGACTTTTTAGTTTAGGATGGAGTGATCATTCTGGCAAAAATGGTGTCCCACTGGGCTACAATAACTGTCTTCATTATGCTTTCTTATGTGTAAATTCATCCGTAAATACATTTTTTGTCCGGTTTCTCCAATGTAACAGCCTGTGTCACATAAAGTACATTGTATTATATAAACCATATTAGACGATGTACATGAATATGATCCTTTGATGTTATAGGTTTTGTTGTTATGTGTGGCTGTGTCATCATTACAAATGTTTTGGCATAACTTACAGGCACGTTTGTTACAAGGTTTAGTTCCATTTTTTGTATTCAGTTATTCTTTGGCCAATTTTCTGCTGAAGTTTTTATGTTAGGCTTGGTGGTGGTTTAAATGTAAGGATGGGAGGTTTTGGGAATATATATTTTAATTCAGTATCTTCAATTAGTAATGGTTCTAAATCTTTGATTATTTTCTGAATTTTCTCTAAAATTGGATGGTATGTTGTCACTAGAGGTATACGTGAAATCATTTCTTTTGTTTTGTACTTTAATAGGTGTTCACAGGGTATTTTGATGGCAGTGGTGATTTTTTGGGTAATAATACAGGGTTTGTAACCCTTTGTTTGAAAGATTCAGACAGTGTTTTTACATTTTTATCACGGTCTCCAGTGTTTGAGCAAATCCTATGGTATTGAATAGCTTGACTATGGATGATGGCTTGTTTGGTGTGGGAGGGATGCAAACTAGAGCTGTGTAGGGAATTACATCTGTCTATAGGTTTCCTATATATAGATGAGTGGAGAGTGCCATTGGTGATGGATATAGTAGTGTCTAGAAAGTTTAACTGTACTGTGGAGAAATCCATTTTAAGTTTTATAGATGAATGGAAGATGTTGAATGAATTATGAAAGTCTCTGAGTTTGCTTTCTCCTTTTGTCCATATGATGAACAGATCATCTATGTAACGGTAGTATTTGTATGGTTTGTAAATGGATACAGATAAGAATGTTTTTTCTAGATTGGCCATAAATAGATTTGCGTATTGTGGAGCCATTTTGGTACCCATGGCAGTCCCCATCATCTGTAGGTAGGTATCTTGGTTAAAAGTAAAATAGTTGTGGGTAAGGATATATTCTATTAGTTTAACAATAATATCAGGGCCATATTTATTGTTTTGCATGTTTGTTGAAAGAAACCTAAAGCATGCCTCAGTGCCATCTTTGTGTGGGATATTACTGTAAAGAGACTCTACATCCATGGTAACAAGTGTGTTAGCAGGTAGGTCTTTAAACTGACTGAGTTTGTTGAGAAAGTCAGTGGTGTCTTGTATATAGCTACTAGTGTTACTAACTTATGGTTTAAGGATGTTTTCAACAAATCCAGATATCTGTTCAGTCAGTGTGTCCATACCTGTAATAATTGGTCTCCCTGGGTTGCCTGGTTTGTGGATTGTTGGCAGTAGGTAGAAAGTCCCAGTTGTAGGATTGGCAGGGATGAGTTGTTCTAATTCCTGATGTATATTTTTAGGGAATGTTTTGAGGAGTTTTTTAAGTTGGAGAGTATATTTTTTTGTAGGGTCCTGGTTCAATTTCTTGTAGTAAGTATTACGGGCTCTTGTAACTACAATTTGCTCAATTGAATGGAGGCCTTTGAGACTGACTAAGAACATAATTAATATATTGTGGTATTCTCTACGAGTGCCCAAGATGGCAGCCTGTCATGATCCTATGATTCCTCTCTGTGCTTTTCCCCATAAACTACAACAACCATTATGATGGCTGGGACTTTGTCGTGTTGTTCTTTTTAATGTGGGGCTACTAGGTAAGGGGTCTATGTACCATAGCACAGGGGGTAGTTCACTTGAGGTGCAACAAGTGTGCCTTGATCAGCCTCCCTGCAAGATGCAAAATAACCTGTCTCACATATTGGTAATGTAAGTCTTTTAGTAGCCTTTGCACATAGCCCTGTTAGATATTAAACTGAGTGATAAAAGGGTCACATAGACCATTTACTGGCACCTGTTTACTCAGGTTTGGAATTACAGCACCTTCATGTAAGTCTCCTCTTGTGCAGATAACAAAATACTGCTTCTGAGAACACTGACATCCCACATCTCTCAGATATAATGTGTACCCGTCATAATAACTGTGCTCTTGCCCACTACTATAATATGGCTGTAACTGCTGCAATGGACAATATTGGCCCTGTCTGCATATGGGCTCTCACTTTGTGCAAACACTACCCCTAGTTTGATGATACCAAGAGTGAAATAAAAAGAAAGGCACTCAGTGTTGAGGAATACCTGAAATCCTGAGGACTTGCAGATGATCTCAAAAAGTAGCAAACATTTTCAAACTGTTATCACCTGCAAGAAAAGATAGTTATCCAGAGAGATCATAGATGCAGAAGAGTTATATATCCACAACTGGACTATGGCAAACACCTTTATCTAGGACAGCCATATAAAGATCTACATCTTATAGATGGTACAGAAAGTTACAGGATGGTTATTAACAAACCAACCTCTTCCTGCCACATAACACTTCTCTTTTGTTCCGTACACGGACTCCCTATGAAAGACTGCGTATATTTCAAGCTTGGCCATGGCTCTACATGATGAAAGTCTCATCTACCTGAAGAAGCTCCTCACTGCTTATGTTCTAATTCAGGCTCTTAGATTTTGTGGGGAATATCTGTTACGATCCCCAGAATCTCTTCAGAAACATCTGGGTCCCAAGCTTTTATATATGCAGCACCTAGATTATGGAACTACCTACCACGCTCAATATGAGAACCCCCTAAATATTACATTTTCTTCAAAAACAGACTGAAGACCATTATCTTCACCCAGGCTTTCCACCCAAAAAACATAACTTTCTTTCTGTTTTTCTTTTCTTATGAGCTCTTTGAGTTTCATTTGGGAGAAAAGATCTATATAAAGTAATTTATTATTATTAATGTTATAAATTATATCAATATATAAATGTATCTATAACCTAAGAATGTGTTGAAAGAGCCACTGATGTTTCATGTTTATAGTATCTTGTCTTTAAAAACTCCTTCTTGATAATGAAACTTAAAAATAAATACATCTTTTAATTTAATAATTGTTATGTTCAATTTGTATTTGATGTGTGTTGCTCTATTATTATTAACTGTTTTTATGTTTAACTTTGACATCGTTATGATGTCCTTTCAATAGGAATGAAGAGAGATTATATCAACATCTGACCTCTCTACCTGCTAAAAAAAGATTATGTTAAAAGAAGTTAAGCAAAATTGAATATAGTCTTTGAAATAAAATATGCATCTATAGTTTTACTTGGCGATTGGCTGTCTAGTTAAAGCCCCACAATTAGTGAGGATGCAATATCCATGGAATACTTCACCTTTCACTTGGCAGATAATACAGCATTTTCACCATCTGCCCATTGTGTCTACTTTTGTAACAAACATTATTGAATTTTAGCTTTATGAACAAAATATATATTTTTTAATATATATAACATGTATGCAAACTTCTAAAGTGATGGTGAGATATACAGAGTGTAATTAGAGTCTCTTTGAATTTGAGCAGCAATATAATGAAGTGTCAAAAACACATAAACTAGTCAGTCTTTATTTTGGCTTTTTGATAAAAAAATGACCTTATTTGTTAACTATAACTGTTTGTTTATGTCATATTTCAGCTTTCGATGGTTCAGTGCGAGAATATGACCATGTTTGTTTGAACCCCATACACGGACTTCTAACTCCAAGTCCTCATTCTGTGATGCTGCTGTCCAATCATTATCTAACACCGGTACCAAATGATTACTTTGTACACCCTGAAAATGGCAAGCTACTTCCTATTGCTGGTAATGTTGGGTATGATCCAGCAACCTCTCAACTGATCCCAATAGTGGATTCTGCTAGCGGTAAGTGTGTATTTCATGGATCACATAGATTTTTGGAGATATGGATATAGTCAGACTATAATCACAATGTCAGTTTGTTTGTAGTAACATAGAAAAACTCTTTGTATTAACATAGACAGATTATTTACAGTGACATAAAAAGACTCTTTGTATTAACCTAGGGCCCTACGCTAATCCCAGAAAAAGCAATTACGAGTGCCATTGTAGCACAAAAATCCCTGCCAAGCTATGTTAATCACTCATCCCTAAAACATTGCGAGAGAATTGCAAGACATTGCCATTGCTTTTTGCATTGAACAAAAATTAATTGGGATCACTAGCAAACTAGGGCAATGTCCTAACTACAATAAAAAAAAGAAACTATTATGGGTACCAAAGACGACTCACAAAGCCTTTTAAAAGCTTTGCTGAGAGCTGTAGCAGCAGTTAAAGAGATACAACTACCTCTGTCTCTGCACAACTACCCTATCCCCTAAAATGTTAATTACTGCAAGGGGGATCCTTAAAGGACCCCCTGTTGCAACTAAAATAAACCCCCATGCTGCAGGGGTTAACCCAAGTTATCTTTCTAAATGATCAATCTGATTTATCCAAAATATTCAAATGATAGTGAATTGGAGTGAGCACAGTGATAACCAGAAAACCCATTTCTAAATATGCATGACATCTATTTCAGCTAATTAGAACTCTCAACATTCTTATTTAAGCCATGGCACGCTCAGCAACAGTCATTTTTGGCGGGGAGCCTCTCCTAATATAAATACAATGCAATAGGGCAACGAAGGACCATAGTGAACTTTGACCTACTTAACTAAAACAAAGTTTACACACAATCTACTTATTCTACTTTATTGAATAAAACTCAATATTAGCTAAATTCAGGAAAAAATAATTCAGTTAAAACATACACATTATGATTAGAATATTGCAAAAAAAATATAGCATTTTAGGATTAATAATGTACTTAAATTACAACAGTAGCAGGTCTCCTAAGTATAAGTAATTATAATGTGCTGATACATGAGTAAGAACAGCAGACAAGCAGACAAGATCAGAGCTCTGTGATAAGATGTCTCAGTGAGTTTTCTTCTATAAGTGAATGTGTGAAATAGGATTAAAACATCAACTTAAATTGTTATTATTAAGGCAAAAAACAAGTGAAAATAAAATAACTGAAATGTCCTAGACTGTGACATTGGCTGAGAACCTCCACTAGTGACTGCTCACTGCTGATGGTAACTACAAGTGGGACAAATGTCAGCTAAGATGGGATGATGCCCAGTGATAATGGCTGAGCCCATGTAGAAGTGACTGCTCAGCCTTGGAGATAAAATCTGTCACTGCCTCCTGCCACTTCTTCTTTATAATAAGAATCACATTAAATAAACCCAACCCATCTCAGTCACATCCACAGGATATTTCTTTCTTTCTTTGAGGACTTCTCTGAGAGCTAGAAACATGTAATTCACACTATAAGAACTGGAAAAGTTATCTATGGGTCCTGGAAACAATCTTTGTGGTTTATAAGATGTAAAATTGTAACTGTAAATGAGAACTGATATGGTGGAGCAAGATTTGGAACTTGACTTCCTTATGGAGCAGCTTTAGTGGGAATTTACAACATTGGAAAAGCATTTGTGTTTTCTTTGGTACACTGGTGCTTTTGTTTTAGATGCATTTGCTGTTTTCAAAGAAAATAAGAGCTCTTAGCAATTCCTTTTAATATTGCTTTTATTTTTATAATTTTCTAAAAAATAGTTTATCAATACTAATTATTCACTGAGTTCCCCGGTGGTCCAGTGATTAGGATTTGGTGCTTTCACTGTTGCGACCTGGGTTCGATTCCAGTCAGGGAACCAAGAGGTCACACCACCCAGAAGCCATGCAGGGTTGGGCTTGGTCAGAACACCTAGGAATACCAGAAGCTGTATACTGGAAAACCACTCCAGTATCTCTGCCATGAATACCAAGTGGATCAGTATTGTGTGTTGCGGTCCATGATGCCATGACCTGCTATTTGAGTGAAATATGAAAGGCACTCCCTACCCCTATTTACTGCAGGAATAGCTCTGTTGGGATGACTCTGGACCGAATGATGGATGCAGCCAGCCCTGGCAGGGCTCTCCCAATCATAAGCAGTGCCCAGAGATGCTTCTGGAAATCTACAGTAAGTCTGGATCAGACATTACTGTAGCAGACTGCTAGCTTGGACAATAATTCACTCCAACACTATAATCATGATGGAAAAAATTCAGAGACCTTTATTTTACATTGGACAGGTTATATGCAGTCATCATCAAAGACCTGGGGGTGGCTAACCTTGAGGACGCCCTCCTGTACATATGCTGACCCATAGTAACTGGTCTCTGAGACTTCCTATTAGTCCTGGTCAATGGGCTAAGGGAAACCCCTGGGAACGGCCAGCCTTGTCCCCAAAGCCGGCCCCCTGGGCGTGCCTAAGGGGCTCATTTGAAGATTGACTGGCGACCTGTGTACATCTCCCAGATGGATAGTTAGCCCCTGAAGTGAAGGCCAGGAAACCCTGTCAGATCTGCCCCTGAGAGGTGCCTCAATGTCTGGAAAGACCCCTTTGTTCTGACTGTTATCACTCCAGTGTGTTTACCTGGGTGATAACCTGGGAGACCAGATGGTTGACCTCCTTATGTGTCGCAATATGTACAGAGATGGCTACCCCCAGTACAATATGGCTGCTACTGTAATCCAGTCCCTCCTGGTAAGCACAATTAGTGGCCAAATTGAGTTATGACATATGAGGTCACAGAGAGTCAGACACAACTGAATGACACAAACACACAATTATACATTATTTATCAATTTGGCTTTTAGAGGCCTATTGCATTGAAGGAACTGGCAACCCATGTAATATTTTGGGGGCTACAACTTCAATAATACCCTCTGCATCACTGAGCCCATTATGCACCTATTCATTTAGTAATAATATGTGTTTAAATTAATATATAGTATGCTTAAAGTTGTAAAAAATAATGAAACACAAATTCTCATTTGATTCTTGGGAAAGCTAACAAATATATGTCTGAAACAGGTCAGGAAATATTTTTCCACCTCAACATCTCAGTAAATACAATGATGTAACTGCAACATTGTTTTAGAATGGATTTCATGTCCTTACTTTATTGACCACTTTGTATTTTTAATATTCATTTATGTTACCAATTTTTTGTTGCTGTTTATTTTTCATTTTGAGGGGATTTTGGGAAGACAAAAATACTTATATTTCCATATAGCCTGTATCCTATATGTCCAAAAACTGGTTTACCCATAAGATGTAATATTCAAAGTATCGAACACAAAGCACTGTGTGAGCGATTAACAGTAATGGAGGACCCAGCATCAGGAATGGAGGTACCAATTCTAGCCATGACAAACCATCCACAAACATGCCAATTGAAATTGGAGGACCTATGATAGAAGCCAAGAGCAAACATAGCAATTTTGGAATTGGGATAATATAAAAATAATATATATTTATTGTTTTTAATTAGAATGACTCTACCTAGAGTTATGAATATAACGCTACCTTTTGAGCCTGTGTCTGCAATGAACTCTTTGATTTGCGTCCCTTCTTCCAATGAATATCAATTGCGCTATATTATTATGGTCAACAAGGACATGCCCTCAAGCTGATGTATTTGTTTCAATTACAGTTAAGCAGTTATTTTTTCATGCAAAATGTTTATCATATAAATAAATTGTAACGAGAACAGGAATTGTTCAAATGGCTAAGTGGATATGGTTGAAGCTATCATTGTAAACCATAATTGGTCACAGATGGATAAGATACAATAGACAAGATATACACACTTATCACACCCAAAATATATATGATATAATGGAGAGATATGGCACTGTCCATATATACGCATAAATACGTTAATACTATTGTATATGTGAAGATCCAAATGATATCCTATTGGATAATGTAATAGCTTCCCTCATATGGCAAATGAATTTGCTTAATCCTTGGGGAGCTATAACCTATTTTAGTAGCTAAAACCAATTGTTGTATGAAACAACAGAAAAAAAAAAAAAAAAAAGAAAAAAGATAAGTGCAAGTACTTACAGGTGGGGAACAAAAAAAGGGGAAATGAAACAACAAATAACAAATATGTTTGTGTTATTTGTCAATATGTTGGAGGGAGTGAAAAGATCTATGTAATAAAGGTAAAGGTTCATGAAAAAGCATTGCCAGTGTTCTCCATGTTTAAACACCACTTGTTCATTAATGCACAACATGCAATTCTAGGTGGTGATATGCCAAAGTACCAATAGTAAATACAGTTTGCTGAATGCAAATTTAAGCTTGCCACTTTAACACTCTCTCAATTCAATATACCACACCAAAGTAATTGCACTTATCTTTTTGAAGTAGTCCCGACGGCTTGTTTCGCCCTTCTTAGGGCTTACTCATGGGTTAATGAACTTCATTTTCATGGTGCTATTTATAGCACCTGCTATCCACTTATTGCGATGTTGAAGCAACCTTATTGGTCTATTAAACAGCGTGGTGACGTCGTACGTATTACTGTGTCACCACGTTGTACGTGTGTTGCCAGTCATTTGCGCATTTGCCATCCAAGTCTGTTATCCAGTCGCGTGATGACGTAACTACGTCAACACGCACATTGCATCCTTGGGAAATAACGCTACTGCGTATTTATTAATCCTTAGTTGCAAAATAGATATCTCCATTAAGGAGAATCATGCCAATATATTAATACTGGCTACAACTAAAAAAAAATGGGTAAAAATGGATCATTACCGGACTAACTATATAAATTGCACATATCCATCTGTATAATAGGACAATACTATCTCTCCCCCTCTCATAAATAAATATAAAATTAGTGAAAGTGCTATTAATTTGATTGATCATATTAATGTAACTACAATAAAAATTAATAAAAGAATTACAAGGGGTAATACTAGCCTCCAAAAATTGCAAGTTGCTGTGTGTGTGTGTTGAGATATGAGTGTAAAGGTGTTTTTAATCTAATAGATGGATATGAACGTATATATAATGCACTAAACTATAAAGTGTAAAGGTGTAATACCCTAAAAATAAGGGAATTGACTAACTGTGAGTAATATAATTACTTGATTATTTATAAAAAATTGTGAATTTGTATATAAAAGGAGCTAATGTTGTCCTAAAATAATATTTTAAGCCCTATCATTGGTATGTCCTTTATGTAGAGTATGAACCAATGTTCAATCTTCTTTTAAAGGAAAGCTGAATATGTGAAGCCTTCATTAAGTCCTCAAGGGCTTTGTGTATCTAGTTTGAATATCCATTTACTTTCCAATTTAAGCAGTTCTTTGTCCAGGTCTCCTCCTCTGGGTCCCTGTTGAATATGATCTATTACTGAAAATGTCATAGAGCAGGGTTTATTACCATGAAATAACTTTATATGATGAGATACAGAGGTATCTAACTCTTTGATAACTGTATATGTGTGCTCTAATATGCGTCTCCGTAATTGGCGTATTGTTTTTCCCACATATAACTTAGGGCACGGACATGTAATTATGTAAATAACATGTGTGGAACTACAATTAATGAAGTTCTTCATTAGATAATTAATTTGTGGATTTGGATCAACAAATTCTTTAATCTGCTTAATAAATTTGCAAGCTTTGCATCTTCCACATCTAAATAACCCTTTTATGGGGGAAAGTCATGATGTTTTATTTGATGATTTGTAAAAACTCCTTACAAGTTCATCTTTGATACTCTTGTTTTTGCGGTATGTGATGGATGCTTTTTCAGGGAGGCTGGATTGTAAAATTGGATCATGTCTAATTATGTGCTAATGTTTATTTAGTACTTCTTTAATTTCTTTCCAGTCCTTCCCGAATGTCATTATACATCTTATCTGGTTATCCTCCTGTAATTATTTTTTGGTATATAGAAGATCTTTTCTATCTGATTCCAGTGCTCTTTTGTATGTCCTCTTAGGTATACGGTTTATATAGTTAGTCCGGTAATGATCCATTTTTACCCATGTTTGAACATTTTTTTAGTTGTAGCCAGTATTAATTTATTAGCATGATTCTCCTTAATGGAGATATCTATTTTGCAACTAAGGATTAATAAATACGCAGTAGCGTTATTTCCCAAGGATGCAATGCGCGTGGTGACGTAGTTACGTCATCACGCGACTGGATAACAGACTTAGATGGCAAATGCGCAAATGACTGGCAACACACGTACAACGTGGTGACACAGTAATACGTACGACGTCACCACGCTGTTTAATAGACCAATAAGGTGGCTTCAACATCGGCAATAAGTGGATAGCAGGTGCTATAAATAGCACCATGAAAATGAAGTTCATTAACCCATGAGTAAGCCCTAAGAAGGGCGAAACAAGCCGTCGGGACTACTTCAAAAAGATAAGTGCAATTACTTTGGTGTGGTATATTGAATTGAGAGAGTGTTAAAGTGGCAAGCTTAAATTTGCATTCAGCAAACTGTATTTACTAATGGTACTTTGGCATATCACCACCTAGAATTGCATGTTGTGCATTAATGAACAAGTGGTGTTTAAACATGGAGAACACTGGCAATGCTTTTTCATGAACCTTTACCTTTATTACATAGATCTTTTCACTCCCTCCAACATATTGACAAATAACACAAACATATTTGTTATTTGTTGTTTTATTTCCCCTTTTTTTTTCCCCCACCTGTAAGTACTTGCACTTATTTTTGTTTCTGTTTTTTTTGTTTTTGTTTCATACAACAATTGGTTTTAGCTATTAAAATAGGTTATAGCTCCCCAAGGATTAAGCAAATTCATTTGCCATATGAGGGAAGCTATTACATTATCCAATAGGATATCATTTGGATCTTCACATATACAATAGTATTAACGTATTTATGCGTATATATGGACAGTTCCATATCTCTCCATTATATCATATATATTTTGGGTGTGATAAGTGTGTATATCTTGTCTATTGTATCTTATCCATCTGTGACCAATTATGGTTTATAATGATAGCTTCAACCATATCCACTTAGCCATTTGAACAATTGCTGTTCTCGTTACAATTTATTTATCAATATTAGAGTGTTAAGCACTTAGGAATTACCATATAGTGATTACATTTACATAATTAAACAGTGGTTTAATCCACATAAAATACACTAAATAGTAAGCCCACCTTAAGATCTATTTACCAGTTCAAGACTTGAACACAATTAACTTCACTATAAATTTATATAGTGAAAATGGCACATTCAAACATGGATCAGTGGGATTTCTCAGAGTTAATCAAGGAAGCTGAATCCACATTTTCCATAAAAGAGATAACAACAACCAAAACTACGGAAGATATTAACATAGTAGAAGCTTCCAAAGAATTAATAAAAGCACTTAAAAAACAAATTAGAACTATTTGGGAGATATCAAGTCTACAAAATTATCTCAAATCTAAAATGGTCCCTAGAGGACTAAGAATACAATTAGCACCGGCATCTCATCTGTTGGAAGAAACATTTGTTACAAAGTGGACTGAGATTGTAGAAAAATGTTCTAATGAACTAATGAATCTGATTCTTGAAACAGAAAAAAAGAACCTGGAAGCTACAAAACAAACTGTTACAGATTGCCAAGCTAATTTTATAAAATTCCAACAAAATACAGAATATGCATCTTATGATATGAAATTACACAATAATATAGAGAAATTCAAAAAAGAACTTATTAGTAGGAAACAGAGGAAGTTCCAACGTGACAGCAATGACTATAAAGCAGGAAGAGTCTATAAATTTGTCAGACCAGAACATCCAGGCAACACTGATATAAGCTCCTCAGAAGCTGAGGCATCAGAGAGAGAAGATACTCCATACCGACATAAATCTTCTAAATATGATTATTCAAGAGAAGGAAACAATACAGGTCCTATTACACGATCTGGATCAAATCAAACAACAATGGGACATCATTTAGGGAGTGGGCGCGTCCAAAAACGTCATTACACTACGCGCCCCAGGAAAAATCAGTAATTAGTGAAAGAATGAAAGAAATCCCCATTGTAAATATAAAAACTTCAAAAAAATCAAATAACGGGAGTACTATTATAGTGAGAGAAGATATTGTTTATGAACCAAAGTTGGAAGCTGAAGAAACAACAGTAATAAACTTGTCACAATTCGATTTAAAAGATGCCAGCAAATCATTGTTGTCAAGAGGACTTTCCTTTGTACCCACAAGTAATTCAAATTTATTTGAAAATGTAAAGGATATAAATTTGTTTGCAAGAAAACTTGCGTTAAAGAAATTCTTCACTCTGAAGAAAGAAAGAGAACTGACCCACTTGGGTGTAAACAATGAAGATAAGGAAACCTTTGAAATCATGTTGTCCTTAAATGGATGAACAAAAAGATGATGATTCGTTCTTAAATGGAACAAAGAGAAAAAACAAAACCACTTTTACACCTGATTTCAAACAATATGCCAATATTCAAGTATTTCTGGATTTAGTAACAGAAGACCTAAAAAGTGTGTTCAATTCTGAGTTGAATCCGGTTCAAAATGAAAAATATAATTTATACACCCAGGAATTTAAAGCGTTACATGAGTTGAAGAAAAGCAATGTGGTAATTAAACCAGCAGATAAAGGAGGAAACACAGTGATTCTGGAAGAACAAGAATATCTACAAATGTGTGATAAATTGTTATCAGATGCCTTAACGTACAGAGTTTTGCAAAATAATCCTATGTGTGAATTCCAAAAAGAGTTAAAACACTTACTGAATTCGGCAAAACAAGAAAAGATCATTGATCAAAATACTTATGAACATCTATCTCCTAAATGGCCGAGGGCAGCAACCTTTTATTCATTACCGAAGGTTCATAAAAACAAATGGCCCATACCTGGCTGTCCAATAGTGTCTGGAAATGGATGTCTGACGGAGAAAATCAGCGAGTATGTTAACGATTATCTTAAAGATATTGTATCAACAATTCCTTCATATTTGAAAGATACATTGGATCTGTTAAAACACTTAGATGAAATTATAGTTCCTGAAGAAACTCTATTAATATCGATAGATGTTGAACAATTATATTCCAGCATTCCACATGATCAAGGAATTAAAACTGTGGAATATTATCTAAGTATGAAACCAATCAAGTGCGGACCTATGAACAATTTTATTGTATCTTTACTTAGATTTGTCCTAACAAGGAACTTCTTTATTTTTAACAATCGTTGGTACCACCAAATTAATGGAACAGCAATGGGTACTCCATGCGCTCCAAATTACGCGAATTTATTTCTAGGATTTTGGGAAAAGAACTATGTATTTTCAGACAATATGTCTCAATACAGTGAAAAAATCCTCACTTGGCATCGATTCATCGATGATATATTGTTATTTTGGACTGGAGATACAAAGGAATTTGGCAAATTTATGATGGAATTGAATCAAAATGCTTTAGGCCTCAAATTTACTCATGTCGTAAACGAAGACAAGGTCGAATTTCTAGATCTGATAATAACAAAAGATCTTATGGGAAAAATAAATACATTGACGTATACAAAACCAACAGCGACCAATTCTTTATTGAAATGGTCTAGCCAACACCCAAGAGCATTAAAGTCAGGTATTCCTATAAGTCAATATTTACGAATAAAAAGAAACTGTAATAATTCAGTGGACTTTAAAAATCAAGCTGACCAGTTAAGGAATAAATGTAAAGCTTGTGGCTATCCAAACCTTATACTTAAGAGGGCATTCAAAAGAGCACTGGAATCAGATAGAAAAGATCTTCTATATACCAAAAAAGAACTACAGGAGGATAACCAGATAAGATGTATAATGACATTCGGGAAGGACTGGAAAGAAATTAAAGAAGTACTAAATTAACATTAGCACATAATTAGACATGATCCAATTTTACAATCCAGCCTCCCTGAAAAAGCATCCATCACATACCGCAAAAACAAGAGTATCAAAGATGAACTTGTAAGGAGTTTTTACAAATCATCAAATAAAACATCACGACTTTCCCCCATAAAAGGGTTATTTAGATGTGGAAGATGCAAAGCTTGCAAATTTATTAAGCAGAGTAAAGAATTTGTTGATCCAAATCCACAAATTAATTATCCAATGAAGAACTTCATTAATTGTAGTTCCACACATGTTATTTACATAATTACATGTCCGTGCCCTAAGTTATATGTGGGAAAAACAATACGCCAATTACGGAGACGCATATTAGAGCACACATATACAGTTATCAAAGAGTTAGATACCTCTGTATCTCATCATATAAAGTTATTTCATGGTAATAAACCCTGCTCTATGACATTTTCAGTAATAGATCATATTCAACAGGGACCCAGAGGAGGAGACCTGGACAAAGAACTGCTTAAATTGGAAAGTAAATGGATATTCAAACTAGATACACAAAGCCCTCGAGGACTTAATGAAGGCTTCACATATTCAGCTTTCCTTTAAAAGAAGATTGAACATGGGTTCATACTCTACATAAAGGACATACCAATGATAGGGCTTAAAATATTATTTTAGGACAACATTAGCTCCTTTTATATACAAATTCACCATTTTTTATAAATAATCAAGTAATAATATTACTAACATAGTCAATTCCCTTATTTTTAGGGTATTACACCTTTACACTTTATAGTTTAGTGCATTATATATACGTTCATATCCATCTATTAGATTAAAAACACCTTTACACTCGTATCTCAACACACACACACAGCAACTTGCAATTTTTGGAGGCTAGTATTACCCCTTGTAATTCTTTTATTAATTTTTATTGTAGTTACATTAGTATGATCAATCAAATAAGTGTGTATATCTTGTCTATTGTATCTTATTCATCTGTGACCAATTATGGTTTATAATGATAGCTTCAACCATATCCACTTAGCCATTTGAACAATTGCTGTTCTCGTTACAATTTATTTATCAATATTAGAGTGTTAAGCACTTAGGAATTACCATATAGTGATTACATTTACATAAAATGTTTATCATGTTTAATTAATGTGCTTTAAAATTATGTATTATTATATATTAGAATTAATAATGTAACTGTAAAATTATAAATACTGGTAACAATTTTATCTGTAAAGAAAGGCTGGCATCCCAAAACTATTATTATTTATTTTTGAAGCCATAGAGATTTGGAATTCAAAGAATAATCTTCTTATTCTAAAACATCACTCGTAGAAGCCGGGCAAAAACTAGCTTTGAATTTAAGTGTTGTTGACCAGTTCAATTGATCATACTTTTGTCTTTCTTCCAAAATGTGGTATATGTTTAGTGTGAGTTTCTGCTCAAGCCAAATCATTTTGAGGTAGGATTGTTTAAACATTGATAAAGTTGGCACATGCTGTGGTTAAAGGCATATTTAAGTTTCCTGGATTATGAATACATCTGATAGATAAGAATCAATAGTGTATGAAAACATTTTTCCATGCAAAAAAATACTAAAATGAGCATTAACTAACTCCCCCTGATGTTTGCTAAATCTCTTAAGTTTGCAAGTAGCAGCTTTTATGAGTAAACACCCCTGAAAATCCCTGCCAAAATTAGCATAACATTCATAATTTGTTTTGGCCAATCACAGGCAGAAAATACATTTTAATTCAGTGTGACAATAAATGATGGCAGTTTGTGCAGGAAGCATGGGAGCCAGACACTGATATGTCCATTTCTGCATTTAGCTGCTGCTGGCTTGAAGGTTAGTAAAGAGTTAAAATTTGTACCCAAAAGCAGTGTTTCTATAGGGAGGTACACTGTGTCTATATAGGCAGCTCAAGTTTTATTTTTAAATAAAATAAGTCAGGATAAGTATAGAATGGCTCCATGTAATGTGTGTGTCTGATATAAGCAGCATGTGTTAGATTAGAGATAGGTAAAAACAGGGAAACTTAGATATACCGTTAATATATATTTATTATATATATGTTATTTCAATATGTAAACTTGATAATAGGAAAATGTTTTGAGAATGCAAGTAAAAAAATAATTCAAAATAAGCAGAACTTTTACGTTTTTATTCTATTGTATATACTCAATTATTCATTAGTGCAGCGATCCATTTCCTTTGCTCAGTTGATCCTGATTACTTCCTTGTAAAATAATGATTTCCTTTATCAGGAAAATAATCAACAGAAACCAATATAGTAGATTCAACATCAGCATAATTGCATATAAAAGACAATGAGCCTCATTCAATTGAGTTTTCAGGAGATCCTGGCTTCACAAGTGTAACCCGCAAGTTATTTTGCTATTCAATTGGTGTCTTTTTACGGGCTCCGGCCTCCGATTCACTGAGATGGTTCACATCGCAAGTTAATGCCCCTCCAAGCCTTTGATCTTTCACGACCGCAAGAGTTGCGAACTCTAAAATCGCAAATCGCTATTCAATTGCTCCGATTCCCCCTCGCTAACCACCCCGCCAAAACCGCAAATGGCAAGCGTCGCTTCACAAGTTACTGGTACCAAGGAGGACTCAGGTACCAAGGAGGACTCAGGACTTAGGTCTTAGAATTAATAGCACAACATTCTCAAGATCGCAAACCGGCCCAGAAAAACACTTTATTTCATGTATAATTTCTGTGTTATATCGATTCTGGCAATCAATGTGTTAATGCATATAATGGAACTCGCATGTAATAGAATATTATATTTACGGCTTTATCAATATTGCATAATACCTGGAATGTGGAACCGATAGTAGCTCGTATTTCAAGCGCGTAGGACTTTGAAATCCAACCATTATTTTTCAAAGCCGTAATGATGACAATCTCTGTTTCCATTGGTTTCTAATCAGGAATCACGGTCTTGCTTGATTGATCATGTTCAAGCTCGCAAATGCTACATACGGTAGCATGGTTTACGATGTGCGCTGTCGTGCCGGGACTTGCGGGCCTGGCTAATTGAATAGCACTATAAGTTACGGACGCTGCAGGCCTACAGCAGGACCGCAGACTTACGGCCTACATCCCGTGACTTGCGGGCCTGCAATTGAATGATGCACAATGTATTTGAGGCTGTATCATTTTATTTTCCACTCTAAAAACAATATTAGTTCAATAAAATAATAAAGTTTAAATATATGACCACAGTGATCCTTTAAAAGCAAACTCTTGGCAAAAATAATAATTGTGCAGCTTTATAGCAATGTCACCCTTCTGGATCACTACATTGTTGGGGTGAAAGGGCTTGTGTACCTCAATGATGCTGTGAGCTATAACATTTAAGGTCATCCAAGAAGGGCAGGTCATAGCAGAGAGATCAGACAACTCACAATCAACTTGAGAAGGAACTGGCAACCCACTCCAGTATCTTTGTCAAGAAAACCATACGGATAAGCACAACCAGATGCAAGATGCATATGGTCATGAAGAGTCGGACATGGCTGAACAACTAAACAACAACAATGGTAATGTTATGTGCAGGAAGAAATGACACAAGCAAAAACAGATAGTTGCAAAGATAGCTCAAAAATCACATGGCATGCAATTTGGAATATTTTTTTTTTTTCATTTCACTGTTACTTTTGAAGATTGAGGTTCAGGAAATATATTTAACTTTTTGGACAGAGTTCAACTGTTAATTATTATTATTATTATATTAAATGCATATCAAAGTTTCCTGGATTATGAATATGATAGAGGAGAATTAGTAGTGTATGAAAACCTTTTTCTGCATGAAAAAGAACCAAAAATAAACATTTACAAACTCACCCTGATGTTTGATAAATCTTTACAGTTTGCATCTGCAGCTTTTGTTAGTTGACACCTCTGAAAATCTCTGCTAAGATTAGTATAAAATTCATAATTCATCTTGGCCAATCAGGAGAAAGCAGAAGTTAATTGAAACATTTGTATTACACTCTGGGGTTCCTGTGTTGCAAAGCAGCCTGGGAGATGTAGTCTCTCTCTCTATCCTTTTGCTCTGATTTAACTGTGAGCTCAGACCCCACCCAACTATGTGATTCCATCCTGCAGCAAGTACTTCCTTTGACCTTACTGGTAGAGAACAAACTCTGTGCCAGGCTGCCTTTCCTCAGTGTACTTGGTTATGTAAGCTCCCTGTGGGTGTGCAAAGCTGGATACTACTTTCCTACCTATAACTTGTAAGTGCATTTATTTTTTCTATATAACACATCTTTTTCTGATAATCACTGCCTGTTTCTTACCAAACATTTGAAACCTAGGAAACTTTTTATATACAAAGCTCTCAAGGTATCCGCTGATGAGGTGTAATCTTATCTGGTTTTATTGATTTGTAAAGTGCCCATATTTTATGGCTTTGTCCACTGATTCAAACATTTTGGCTATAACTTTTGCGCCATATCTCAAATCTGATTAAATTTGTGGTTAAACCTCTGCCGGAAATGATATTGTTCCACATCTTTCCGCCGTCTTTAACCCTGGACATTAGGGCTCTACTTCTTAAGTCCTTGATTTCAGCTAAATCACTAATAGTTTCAAAATGGACTCAAAAACTCTTACAGTCATGGGAGAAGGTTTTACAAAAATTAAATAAAAATCGTTTAATTAAATTAATTTCACAGATACGGGCATTTCAACCCATCAAATGAAGACATGGAAACTTTGGGACATGCATAATCTGCCAGCTAGTGCTTAACCTCGCTCCGCGATGGTGGAAGACAAGGCCCGGATTAGAGGAGCTTTATGTTTTTGTCTTCCTTTCGCTCCAGGTCCAATCCCTGTTTGTCCCGGTCACACGTCTCCCAAAACTTAGAATACCCAGGATTAAGTAGAGTATGTATATGGTATGAATGGGTTGTTTCTCCTAATATCTAATTTTAGATTTTTATAGGAAAATTTCATAACATTGCTACTGATTGAAAACACAATAAAATGTTTTTAAGCCATAAAAGAACTAGTGTGTTAATCAATGACAAATACATTAAAAGTTCTTAAGCTATCAAAGATCGCACAGAGAAATAGCTGAATAGGATGTATTGTATGTGTGATGAATATGTCATTGAAATATGTATTTTTGTACTGAGAGATTCTTTTTATATGTTGTTAAAATTAGAAATTTTCAATAAAAAAAGAGTGCATTTTGCATTTCCTGCATACCCACTGAGGGGGGATTTTTTTAGAACAAAGCTCTGTGAAAATATATCATTTGACTGATTGAATATCATTACAGGGAGGATAACTGTGTTGGGTATTGACTTCACCAAAATTCACCATGAACTGATTTAACTTCCCTCCTGATTGAAGCTTCCAATTTTTTTTAAATGTTTGCACTTCTTCTGCCCAAAAGTTTAATCAAGGGAGATATCATAGCTTGACTCTCAAATTTCATTAATTTAAAAATGTAATCAAGTAGTTAAGAGGTTAGATTTCCCTTTAAAGGTTCAAAGTAGTTATTTGTGTCCAATATTTTAAATAACTAAGCTTAATAATGAGCATGTTTTTGGAAAGTAAAACAAATGCTTTACATTGTCATTTTCTTTATATATATATATATATATATATATATATTGTGATCGTTTGCTCCTTGGAAGTGATGACAAGCAAGTGGAGTGTGAGTTCTTGACAGAAGTGAAGGAGTTAAAACTTCTGAAGAACTCCTAATTGGAGCAACTTCCCTTTAAAAGATTGGAAAGCAGACATGGAAAGGTGGGGTGGGGCTGACTAGGCCCTAGGCAGGTGTGCTGCCAAGAGAAGCAAGCCCAGAGTGGAAGGTGATCTGCTGTGGAAGTACAGTGAAGTTTGTAAACTACCCTGTAAAGGATTGCCTCGTGACGGTTACTGGGAGAACGGGGACTACAGCGAGTTGTGTGAGCTGGAAGAGTGACTTCAGACCCAGGAGGTGAAGTTACAAGGAAGCCAAGTAAGTGAAGGGAATAAGTGAGGATTCCCAGGCAGAGTTTTGCCTTAAAGGCCTAAGCACGGTCTAGCTGAAGTATTATGCCCCAGGGAAGAAGTGAAGTAAAAGAGAAGTTTATACAAGTGAGTTTGTGTATGCAAGGGTCCCTGGGGTGAAGCATACGGGAGAGACGGGCGGGCCCTATGCTTCACCCGCAACTGTGTCACTGAGAGAGGAGCGGTGTCCCACTGAGAGAGGAGCGGTGTCCCACAGAGGGAGAAGCTGTGTCCCACAGAGCGAGAGCTGTGTCCCACAGAGGAGCGCTGTGTCCCAGAGAGGAGTGCTGTGTCCCAGAGAGGAGCGCTGTGTCCCAGAGAGGAGAGCTGTGTCCCACAGAGTGAGAGAGGAGCGGTGTCCCACAGAGCGAGAGAGGAGCTGTGTCCCACAGAGCGAGAGAGGAGCTGTGTCCCACAGAGCGAGAGGAGCTGTGTCCCAGAGTGGAGCAGTGTCCCAGAGGTTGCTGAAGATGGCGACCTAATCCCGCTGGGACCCTCACCAGTAAAGAGACTGTTTATTTCCTGGCCACAAGGTGGCACTACCCAAGTTAAAGGACTGTTTTCAAGCTGACCACAAGGTGACACTACCCAAGTAAAGGACTGTCTACAACCTGGCCACAAGGTGGCATTCTCCCACCTCGCGGAGAAGTAATTGTTTTTTTAAGAAGAGCTACGGCTACCGCTGTTATTTCCTTTCTGTAAATAAACCAACTTGCTGCACTTTCAAGCGGGTATCAGCCTTTATTCAAGAAACCACCGCTATACGCGGCCAACCTGATCACACTGGTGTCAGAAGTGGGATATGAACCCACGCCTCCATTCGGAGACCAGAAAGTGCAGCTGCAGCGACTGAGGTCTACAGAGAACAATGTGGATTCAAAATCAAGCAGGGTTCTAAAGAAAATGACAGCTCAGGATGATGTAGAAACCTACCTCCTGAATTTTGAGAAGATTGCTACCAGGGAAGGTTGGCCTAAACAGCACTGGGCCACAGTCCTGGGTCCCTATCTGTGTGGGGAAGCACAGGAAGCGTATGGGATTTTGCCTGAAGAAATGGCAACCAATTATTGCACCCTGAAAGAGGAGATCCTTGACCGTATAGGAGTAAAGAAAGTACAGAGAGCGCACCCCTGGAATTTTTTTGCCAGACAAGCGTATCGCTACCCAAGAGACATACTTGTCGGGCCAAGTCTAAGATGCAGTTTCCCTGGAAACGCCTAAATGCGGCATTGTGGTGCCACGCCCAGGAAGGGGTTAGTCTGTATGTGGGACTAGCCAGGCAAACATCGCCGAAGCTCTGCTAGAGTGTCGTTAAGGCTGTCCAAGCTTTGTATCTCAAACATGCTATACAATGGCCTAATAGGCCTGAACCCAGACGCAACAACTCTTTGAGGCTGACCGCCTGAGGCCGGGTCCAAAACAAAGTTTATGGATATCTGAACCACATTACTGGGGCATAGCGGCCTAAAGTGCTGGTGGAAACTGACTGAGCCTGTGAGGAGAATATCAGGGGTGGTTCGTGAGAGGAGCCAGTTAAAGGAGACCTCAAACCATAAGGTGAACGTGAGCTTGTGTTATGCCCCAGGTGAGGGAAGCCAGTGTGCCGTGCTGATGTATTCTACTAGGCACCGGGGGCTGGTGAGCATTTGCCGCTGAGAGGGGGTTTACTCCCTTATTACCATTGTGGTGACTGGCTTCAGGTTAATCTATCCCGCAGCAGGTAACGCTGCCAACGCCCTGTTGCTATGAAAGTCTGACGTTGCAGAGGGTGAGTGCTTGTATGTATTGCTTCTGCTGCAATTACTCCCAGAATATAACACCTGCATGTGAGGGCCAAATTGAATGATAGAAGTGGAGGAAAATAAGAAAGCTGCTGTGAAGTGTCCCCCATATGATGGGCTTTGAAGAATAAGATGGGAATTTTTTAGCCCATATAAATAGGCCCATTGGGTCTTATTATCCAACATTGTCCAAGTTACACCTATTGTGACATTTCCCATCGGTCTCATGAGGCTGGGGTGAACTTGATGGGAGAAAAGCGACTCTGCCAACAAGATATATTATATATGCCGTTGGGTATTTAAAACTGTTCAGCAAAGAAGAGCAAGTTACAAAGTGGACTATCTGTATACAATTTTTTATACACTCCTATTCTCCCAATTCTCTTCTCTCTTTCCTTTGGTTTTTGATATAGCCCTGTGGTATCTATGCAAAGGTCTAAAGAACAACAAGCCCCTAGGGGTTAAGGCTCTAAAAAAACATTACAAAACAATAGCTCAAAACCTATAGCTAATTTTCTCTCTCCTGTAGATAAAGAGAATAGACAGTACAAGAGAGAATCATATTCACTCTCTCAGTCCACGTTAGACTTTTCTGAAACTCCTATAGAAGCTGAGGTTATTATAGGAGATGAATCTGTGAGAGAGACCACTCCTGAAGAACCTCTAACAGCTTCAGCGTTAAAGAAAACTATGACAGCTCTTTTAATGGAGTTTCAGATATCCATCAGGGAAGAATTGATAGGCGAAATTAAAAATAATGCTAAGAATATAAAAACATTAACAGATAGAACAGAAATTGTAGAACAGATTCAAGGGGTTATTTTGAAGAATAATGATGAATTAAAGAGAGAGATAATGGGATTTAAAGAGGAGATTCAGACGCTAAAGAGCCAAAATCTCAGATTAGCGGAAGCTGAAAAACGATATAATATTAGAATCCGTGGTATATCAGAGTCTGTTACCTTTAAAGACCTTCATCAATTTGTGGAAGCCTTTCTGTTAAGCTTAGTGGAGCGCCAGAGCGAGAAGCCTATAGAGAGATTATACCGAATTCCTCCTCCACCTAACATGGGCAAAGAAATTGCTAGGGATGTAATTGTAAAACTGCATCATATGTCCTATAGAGAAGCAATACTAAAAGCTTCATTCAATAAAAAATGTTTTGAGAGTCCATATGAAAATCTTAAAATATTCCCAGATTTGACAGGAGAAATTTTATTTCAACGTAAGAAACTTCAATTTGTGACTAAGGTTTTGAGAGACAAACAGATTTCCTATAGATGGAGAAATCCCCCAAAATTGATTTTTTGGTATGAGAATCACAGATACATTATTAATGACACTTTGGAAGGGGAGAATTTCCTGACAAAATTAAATAAAAGTCAGTAATTATAGGTTGGTTTACAGCGGTTATTTAAATATGTATTGGAATATAAATATTAGATTGTCTTCAATCAAAAAAAATTTGTAAAGAGTAGTGTATATGTATTATTTTGATAGAAAAAGGGGGAAAAAAAAAAAAAAAGGGAAAAAAATTAAATGATATTTTTTGCTGCTAATTTAGAAGTAACATACAGATGGTACACTTTAATGAATTTAGATAATGGGGAAAATACACCATGTTTTGATTAATATTTTTAAATTACTGTTTTACTACAGGAAATTTAAAGAGTAAAATATAAACTCACTAGTTGTTGGGTAATTTTTTAGATGTGAATATATATTCTCACTTTTTTTATTATTAACACGAGGGAAACAATAAAGAAAACACTAACCTAGATAATGGGTAAAAATATATTAGTATTTAATAATGACACTAAGAAAATTTACTTTTATAAATTAGTGAGCAAAATACAATTCAGTAGTTGATTGCTATAAGGGAAGGGGTTCACAACTGGAGTAGGGAATTTAAAGGGAGAGTTCTGTTTGAAATTCTCTCAAATTAAAGGGAATAATATAAACATCTAGAGTAGGATTTAAAGCTTGGACACCCAAGATAGTAGTAAAAAACAGATAGAGGTTCGGCTAAGGCTTTCAGATGTATTTATGTGACATTGTTGCATCACAGGAGGGACTCTTCCTCTTTAAGGAGGACTGCCTCCCGATATGCCTCAATGAGTTGAGGAGGGATGAATGTTTTATGTTTGGTTTATGTATTGGTGTATATTTGTATTTGTGGACTGGAATTAAATTTATTCCAGGGCAACGGGGACTGACCATCATTTCTACTGTGATACTAACAGCATGTCATTAAAGATAGTAACGCAAAACGTTCAGGGACTGAATCATCCAGCTAAACGTAGTTTTTTTCTAAAGAGCTTTCTGCAGCAAAAAGCAGATATAATCTGCTTGCAGGAGACTCATTGGCAGGGAGCTCCAATTAAGTTTTTTAATACACATTATAAAGTCGCATACAATTCAATGTATAAGAAAAAGGCAAGGGGTACCTCAATTTTTTTTAGTAACAAACTTATGGTCACAGAGGAATTTGTGGAAATAGATCAGGAGGGTCGTTATATAATATGGATAGGCACAATTAACCACCAAAAATACTCAATATTGAATGTATACGTGCCGAATAGATCCCAAATTAAATTTCTTAGTAAAATCTTAAAAAAGTTTAATAAACTGATACAGGGATCTCTTATCGTTTGTGGAGACTTCAATATGCTCTCAGACCCAATTAAAGATAGAAAATCTGAAAATCATTCACCTCCAGACTCATCAGTTATAAGATTGTCAAAACAGTTTATTTCTCTGATGACAAAATATCATTTAATTGATGTCTGGAGAGTACTGCACACCAATGAAAAGGATTTTACTTGTTTTTCTCCAAGACATCATACATATTCTAGGTTAGATTATTTTTTGTTGTTGATATCAATACACTTAAAAGAACTTTGAGAGTTGATATTGGGCCAAGAGTGTGGTCGGATCATGCTCTAGTTAACTTGGAATTGTTTTCGAAAAATTCTTCCATTAACTCCAAATCTTGGAGACTTGATTCCTCACTCATTGATTCAGAGACAAGTCGGGATTATCTTAAAAAAGAAATTGATTTCTTTTATCAAGTAAACTCGGCTTCAGTAGAATCTAACATTACACTTTGGAACACACATAAGGCTTTTATAAGAGGGATCCTGATTAAATTGCAAAGTCAAAGGAAAAGAGAAAGAGGAACTCCTTTGAGAGAATTATATATCCAATTATATAATCTGGAACTAAGAAATAAAATTAATCCTAATGCTTCTGACTCGATGTTGATTAAAAAAATCCAATTACAGATTAAATCCATTAATCAGATGAGAACTGATAAGTCTATATGGCTTTTACAACAAAAAGTTTACCATTATGGGAGTAAACCAAGTAAAATCTTAGCAAATAAACTTAGATCTCATGCTACTAAAAAAAGGGTTGATTATATTTATCACATTGGAACCTATCTTAATAACCCAGTCCAGATAGCAGAAGCATTTGAACAGTATTATTCTAGGTTATATAATTTGGAATTGGATCCTTCTTTTCAGAAGCCATCTCTGGAGGTCATTCAACATTTTTTGAATGAAATAGATTTGCCGCAAGTTTCACCAGAGGAAGTTTTAACACTAAATAATGATTTTTCTGAAAAAGAGATATGTGACGTTATTTCTAAATTGAAGTTGGGTACGGCCCCAGGCCCAGATGGTTTTGGAAATCATTACTATAGGTCTTTGGTAACAACCCTAGTCCCCCATTTAAAAAATCTTTTCAATGAGATTAAAAGAAAGGGACATATTCCTTCAGAAATGTCAGAGGCGCTGATTATCACTATACCAAAAAAAGACACAGGTATATTGGAATGTAAAGACTTCCGCCCCATTTCACTTTTGAACGTTGATGTAAAAATTTATGCTAAAATGCTGGCGAATAGATTGAGTGAGGTTATTCACAAACTTGTATCAATAGATCAAACTGGATTTGTACAGGGACGTTTGGGCTCTGACAATACCAGACGCATGTTGGATTTGATTTCATATTCTAAACACAAACTTCTCCCAACAGTGTTTCTATCAATGGACGCAGAGAAGGCCTTTGACCGGGTCGGATGGGATTTTATCAGGTGTGTACTCCAGAAATATGGCCTTGGCTCTTTTGGGTCTAAGTCCATTGGAGCATTATACTCTTCCCCATCCGCTTCGGTCATTGGAAATGGGTTTAAAACGCAGAGATTTGCAGTTACTAATGGAACGAGACAGGGGTGTCCCCTTTCTCCGATAATCTTTGCATTGATAATGGCGCCCATGGCGGTTTCTATAAGAGATAACCCCTCTATTCATGGAATTACAGTTGGTGGGATACAGCATAAAATAATGCTGTATGCCGATGATGCGGTTGTGTTTGTGTCTAACCCCATTGACTCTTTGAAAACTTTGCATGTAATAATAGATAAATATTCCAAAGCCTCTATCTATAAAATTAATATCTCCAAGTCACCGGTTTTGGCTCTTAATTTAGCCAGTCCGGAAAAAGATTACTTGAAATCCATCTACCAGTATAATTGGCATTCTAATACCATAACTCATATGGGAATCAAATTTTATAATTCTATCCAGTTAATAATTAAAAACAACTATAAGGAGCTATTAAATAAACTTACGAAAATTGTTTCCTCTTGGAGACCTTTGAATTTAACTTTAACAGCTAGAATAGCAGCAGCCAAAATGTCGCTTCTTCCAAGATTAAGCTATATATTTAGATCTATTCCTATACCTTTATCCAAAACTTTTATAGTACATTTTCAACAAATAATAGACAAATTTATCTTTCAGGGGAAAAACAACAGAATAAAGAAAGTTATTTCCAGAAATTCTTTAGGCTGGTTGATGTTTAGGAAGGAGTTAAAAAAAGAACTCTTTTTAGATGGTTCTGATATTGTTCGTGAAATACTTGAATTTTGGGATAAACATAAATTGAGATCTCAATTAATGCCTTTTCCTAGCCCTATCCTTCCGATTTTATTATTAGAGAGAGAATTGAACTTATCATTTTTGGGTGGATGGAGAGCATTTGGCATTTGTTGTTTGAGAGACTTATATATTGGCAACTCTTGGGCTTCTTTTGAAGACTTGAAGGAAAAATTTGGGCTTCCTCATAAAAGTTGGCTTGAATATAATAGACTTCTGGCTGCGTTCAGAGATTCAATCTATTCTAGTTTTAAAGTTAGATCTTTAACTTCTTTTGAAAAACTAATGATTCTAGAAGATAGAAAGCACTTAATATCTAATTGTTATAACATCTTGCGGGAGGAAATGGATAAATGCCCTTTTAACAGATCTAAAATTTGGCAACATTCTTTTAATCTCTCTTGGTCAGAAGAAGAATGGTCCGATTCATTTATTCTCACAGATCAAATAATTAAAAATACATCATACAGAGAGCTACACTTTAAATTAAGTACTCAATGGTATTATGTTCCAACAAAAATGGCTCAGATTACTAAAAAAGATAATCTGAAGTTTTGTTGGAGGAACTGTGGTTTGGTGGGTTCACATGCCCATATATAATGGAGTTGCCCGATAATTCAACAATTTTGGGAAACTTATTTTGGGCATATTAGGAATATTTTGGGCATTACCATTTCCTTTTCTGTAGAAAATTTTTTATTTCACATTTTTTCGAATCAGCTTGCTCTGGACGTAATTGCGTTTTTACTTCAGATATTCATGGCATCTAAACTGTTGATAGCAAGGAGATGGGGTCAGTCTTCCGTTCCCTCTTGGGGTGAAATCACATATATGGTAGATAGAAACAGAAATCTTGAAAAATCTCTTCAAGAGCAAGGTCTTATAAAAATAAAACTTTACAAATGGAAAATTTGGGATCAAAATAAAGATCTTTCTCGGTTATGATCTAAGTTTTAATATCTCTGGGACTTAGCTCCCAGCAATTATAATTTCTGGTACAAGTTCACAATAGGTATTGTAAATGTATGTCTTGTCTTTTTCTTTTGTCGTTTTTTTTTTTTTTTTTTTTGCTGTGTATTCTGTTTTATATATTTATATTGTAATTGTCTACTTTTGATACCAATAAATAAAAAAATAAAAAAAAGATACAGTTTCCCTGTTAAGGGAAGGCCAACCAAACCTGACCTAGTAGTAAACAAGGAGAAAGAGAGAGTGGAAAAAGCCACCAGGTGCAGTACCATGAGTGAGATGGCAGGAGCTGCGAGTGAGGCCGTAGAAGGCTCCCAAGTGCCCGCAGAGTCGGAGAGAGAGCCCGCAGAGTCGGAGAGAGAGCCCGCAGAGTCGGAGAGAGAGCCCGCAGAGTCGGAGAGAGAGCCCGCAGAGACGGAGAGAGAGCCCGCAGAGACGGAGAGAGAGCCCGCAGAGACGGAGAGAGAGCCCGCAGAGACGGAGAGAGAGCCCACAGAGACGGAGAGAGAGCCCGCAGAGTCGGCCGATCCAGCCAAAGAGATTGCTGAGAGCCCCAAAGAGGTCGCTGAGAGCCGCAAAGAGGTCGCTGAGAGCCGCAAAGAGGTCGCTGAGAACCGCAAAGAGATCGCTGAGAGCCGCAAAGAGGTCGCTGAGAGCCCCAAAGAGCTCGCTGAGAGCCCCAAAGAGGTTGCTGAGAGCCCCAAAGAGGTCGCGGAGAGAACAAAAGAGCCTGCTGGTGCAGATAGAATGGCCTTAGAGGAGGAGAAACAGCGGTTTTTAAGGCTCCAAAGACAAGCCACGATAAAATGAGGCCAGAGTATATCCCTGAATGGCGGAGGAAGCCTACGTTCGAGGACTACCGAGTGTCCTACAGGAATGAGAAATTGATGTCTATTCGGGAGCGGAGGAAATGTCCCCCAAAGCCTAAGCTGAACTATTCAGTGGTGTGGGAGCGGCCGCACAGTGATAAAGAGGAGAACATCTCTAAATTTCGACAGAAGCCCCGACGAATACAACTGTTGACATTAGACAGTGGGGAAAGTGACCAAGAGGCGTCTAATGGAGACCAGCTAGAAAGTGTTGCTAGGCCAGTGTCCGATGTGAACACCTTAGAAAAGACTGTTCCTGTATCAAAACTGGAGCACACGCCCCTTAATGAAGCTGGACAAGCTGCACAGGCAGAAGGATTTGATGATGACTCTGATGAACCAACCGTAGTTCCGCTGGTTGAGTTTGATGCGGCTAAGCAAGCAAAGGAACTTCAGTTGTCTACAAACAAAAATAAACTTGAAACTAATTCTGTGGACTTTGAAATTATTGGCACAACGGAAAATGTGCCATCACTTGACGAAAAACTCCCTGAAATCATCCCTGCTGATGGTAAAAAAGAAGTCAAAACAAGAGACCCTGCTCCAGCAGAAAAATGTAAAGGGAATGCAAATAGTTCCACCCAAGCATCACAGGCTTGTACGGGCGAGGTATTAGAAGGAACTAAAGTTGGAGGAAGTGAGTCTGCCAAGAGTTCTGATGAGCCACCCAGGGCTTGGCACACAGTGGATTCAGAGGACCAGGTGGAAAAGCCAAAGTCGATTCCGAGGCCTGTAAGTGAAGATGTAGATCCTACTTGTGAAATCCAGCAGGAAATCCCTGTGCCCCTACTGGATACTCAGACTGTTGAGGAGACATCTAAATATCCAATACCAAAACAACATAAAGCAAAGCTTTCCAAGCTGGAAAAGCCCTGTGTTCCTGGAGTAGACCTCTTCTTAAGGCCCTGTTGGTGCCCCGATGATGGATCATTTGTTAAGTTGGATGAACATAAGCAAAATAAAGAACTAGAAGTTTGGAAAGAGCGTTTTCTGAAGCACTCCCTGTATAAAGCCAAGCCTGTGTTTGAGAGGAAAGTTAACCTAAATATCGTCCGCAAAGGGACAACGGCAGATGGAAAGGAGGAGCTAAAGGCAGATGTGGTATCTGTCATTGTGTCTGCTGAAACAACTGATGAGAGAATTCAGAGAAAGCCAGTTGAAAAGCTCCCAATTCTTAAAGCAAAGCTGCAGGAAGCAATGAAACGGCATCATACTGAAGAGAGGCAGAAGCGCCAGGCTTTGTTTAAGTTGGACAAGGAAGGTGGCCGTGAAGTTGAGGATGACGAGGGAAACACTGAGACTGTAGTAGATCTCCTGGGAGTTGAAGTTAATGAAGAGATTGGAAATGAGTACGGGCTCGAAGAGAGTGCAACGGATATTGTTATATCTGTACCCAGACATGTGACTACAGAGTCCATCGCAAGGCTGTTCGAGGACAGCGCTACAAAGTTGAGAGATTCACTCCTTCCTGATAAAGGCGACACACATGAAGGAGGCCAACAGACCAGTAAGGAAATGAGAAGATGGATTTACAGGTGGCCACGATCGCAGCCTGCTACCTCAATGCGGACGGCACAGAGCGAGGAGTTCTTGAGTGGTGAGCGACCCTACCGGATGTCCCGCCTCTCGGCATGTCGCCCAACACCATGTTGTTGAGCTGAGGGGGGGGTGTGTGATCGTTTGCTCTTTGGAAGTGATGACAAGCAAGTGGAGTGTGAGTTCTTGACAGAAGTGAAGGAGTTAAAACTTCTGAAGAACTCCTAATTGGAGCAACTTCCCTTTAAAAGATTGGAAAGCAGACATGGAAAGGTGGGGTGGGGCTGACTAGGCCCTAGGCAGGTGTGCTGCCAAGAGAAGCAAGCCCAGAGTGGAAGGTGATCTGCTGTGGAAGTACAGTGAAGTTTGTAAACTACCCTGTAAAGGATTGCCTCGTGACGGTTACTGGGAGAACGGGGACTACAGCGAGTTGTGTGAGCTGGAAGAGTGACTTCAGACCCAGGAGGTGAAGTTACAAGGAAGCCAAGTAAGTGAAGGGAATAAGTGAGGATTCCCAGGCAGAGTTTTGCCTTAAAGGTCTAAGCACGGTCTAGCTGAAGTATTATGCCCCAGGGAAGAAGTGAAGTAAAAGAGAAGTTTATACAAGTGAGTTTGTGTATGCAAGGGTCCCTGGGGTGAAGCATACGGGAGAGACGGGCGGGCCCTATGCTTCACCCGCAACTGTGTCACTGAGAAAGGAGCGGTGTCCCACTGAGAGAGGAGCGGTGTCCCACTGAGAGAGGAGCTGTGTCCCACAGAGCGAGAGCTGTGTCCCAGAGAGGAGCGCTGTGTCCCAGAGAGGAGCGCTGTGTCCCAGAGAGGAGAGCTGTGTCCCAGAGAGGAGAGCTGTGTCCCAGAGAGGAGAGCTGTGTCCCACAGAGCGAGGAGCTGTGTCCCACAGAGCGAGAGCTGTGTCCCAGAGAGGAGCGCTGTGTCAAAGAGAGGAGCGCTGTGTCCCAGAGAGGAGAGCTGTGTCCCAGAGAGGAGAGCTGTGTCCCAGAGAGGAGAGCTGTGTCCCAGAGAGGAGAGCTGTGTCCCACAGAGCGAGGAGCTGTGTCCCACAGAGCGAGAGCTGTGTCCCAGAGAGGAGCGCTGTGTCCCAGAGAGGAGAACTGTGTCCCACAGAGCGAGGAGCTGTGTCCCACAGAGCGAGAGAGGAGCTGTGTCCCACAGAGCGAGAGAGGAGCTGTGTCCCACAGAGCGAGAGAGGAGCGGTGTCCCACAGAGCGAGAGAGGAGCTGTGTCCCACAGAGCGAGAGAGGAGCTGTGTCCCACAGAGCGAGAGAGGAGCTGTGTCCCACAGAGCGAGAGAGGAGCTGTGTCCCACAGAGCGAGAGAGGAGCTGTGTCCCACAGAGCGAGAGGAGCTGTGTCCCAGAGTGGAGCGGTGTCCCAGAGGTTGCTGAAGATGGCGACCTAATCCCGCTGGGACCCTCACCAGTAAAGAGACTGTTTATTTCCTGGCCACAAGGTGGCACTACCCAAGTTAAAGGACTGTTTTCAAGCTGACCACAAGGTGGCACTACCCAAGTAAAGGACTGTCTACAACCTGGCCACAAGGTGGCATTCTCCCACCTCGCGGAGAAGTAATTGTTTTTTTAAGCAGAGCTACGGCTACCGCTGTTATTTCCTTTCTGTAAATAAACCAACTTGCTGCACTTTCAAGCGGGTATCAGCCTTTATTCAAGAAACCACCGCTATACGCGGCCAACCTGATCACAATATATATATATATATATATATATATATATATATATATATATATATATATATATATATACAGTATATATATATATATATATATATATATATATATATATATATAGTTAAATAATGAGAGTATTGCAGTGAATAGTGATACCTTTTTTATTGGACAAACGTATTCATAATAAAGCGACAAGCTTTCGAGAGATAATGCCTCTCTTTATCAAGTCAAAAGCGATTATATATATATACAGTGGATCTAAAAAATCTACACACCCCTGTTAAAATGTCAGGTTTCTGTGCTGTAAAAAAATGAGACCAAGATAAATCATTTAAGAACTTTTCCACCTTTAATGTGACCTATAAACTGTACACCTCAATTGAAAAACAAACTGAAATCTTTTAGGTGGAGGGAAGAAAAAGAAAAAAGAAAAATAATGTGGTTGCATAAGTTTGCACACCCTCTGGGGATGTAGCTGTGTTCAGAATTAAGCAATCACATTCCAAATCGTGTTAAATAGGAGTCAGCCTACACCTGCCATCATTTAAAGTGCCTCTGATTAACCTCAAATAAAGTTCAGCAGCTCTAGTTGGTCTTTCCTGAAATGTTCTTAGTCGCATCCCACAGCAAAAGCCATGGTCCACAGAGAGCTTCCAAAGCATCAGAGGGATCTCATTGTTAAAAGGTATCAGTCAGGAGAAGGGTACAAAAGAATTTCCAAGGCATTAGATATACCATGGAACACAGTGAAGACAGTTATCAACAAGTGGAGAAAATATGGCACAACAGTGACATTACCAAGAACTGGAGCTCCCTCCAAAACTGATGAAAAGACGAGAGGAAAACTGGTCTGGGAGGCTACAAAGAGGCCTACAGCAACAATAAAGGAGTTGCAGGAATGTCTGGCAAGAACTGGCTGTGTGGTACATGTGACAACAATCTCCTGTATTCTTCATATGTCTGGGCTATCGGGTAGAGTGGCAAAATGAAAGCCTTTTCTTATGAAGAAAAACATCCAAGCCAGGCTACATTTTGCAAAAACACATCTGAAGTCTCCCAAAAGCATGTGGGGAAAGGTGTTATGGTCTGATGAAACCAAGGTTGAACTTTCTGGCCATAATTCAAATAGATATGTTTGGCGCAAAAACAACACTGCACATCACCAAAAGAACACCATACCCACAGTGAAGCATGGTGGTGGCAACATCATGCTTTGGGGCTTTTTTTCTTTAGCTGGAACTGGGGCCTTAGTTAAGATAGAGGGAATTATGAACAGTTCCAAATACCAGTCAATATTGGCACAACACCTTCAGGCTTCTGCTAGAAAGCTGAACATGAAGAGGAACTTCATATTTCACCAGGACAACAACCCAAAGCATACATCCAAATCAACAAAGGAATGGCTTCACCAGAAGAATATAAAAGTTTTGGAATGGCCCAGCCAGAGTCCAGACCTGAATCCGATTGAAAATCTGTGGGGTGATCTGAGGAGGGCTGTGCACAGGAGAAGCACTTGCAATCTGACAGATTTGGAGTGTTTTTGCAAAGAAGAGTGGGCAAATCTTGCCAAGTCAAAATGTGCCATGCTGATAGACTCATACCAAATAGACTGAGTGCTGTAATAAAATCAAAAGGTGCTTCAACAAGGGTGTGCATACTTATGCAAACATATTATTTTATTTTTATATTTTTTCTTCCCTCTACCTAAAAGATTTCAGTTTGTTTTTCAATTGAGTTGTCCAGTTTATAGGTCACATTAAAGGTGGAAAAAGTTCTGAAATGATTTATCTTTGTCTCATTTTTTTACAGCACGGAAACCTGACATTTTAACAGGGGTGTGTAGACTTTTTATATCCACTGTATATATATAATAGTTGTCAAACTGCATTTCATCGTCACGCTTGCGACAAATCGCAGTTTGACAACTACAATTGCCACAAAGGGCCGTGCATGCGCATTGCGGCGAGGTGCGCACACATGCGGCTGTCCGAGACAGAGGAGGAGAGAGAGAGGAGGAGGAGGGGAGACACACAGGGAAGGAGGTGGAAGACACAGAGGAGAGGGGGGAGACACAGAGGAGGGGGGAGACACAAAGGCGGGAAGGGAGAGACACAGGGGAGGGAGAGGAGGGGAGAGAGACACAGGGAAGGGAGGGGAGGGGGGAAGAGACACGGGGGAAGGGGAGACACACAGGGGTGGGAGTGGAGGGGGTGTAGACACACAAGGAAGTGAGAGGAGGGGGGAGAGAAAAAGGGGAGTTAGAGGAGGGGGAAGAGACACATGGGAGGAGGGGAAAACACACAGGGGAGGGAGAGGAGGGGGTGCAGACACAGGGAAATGAGGGGGGGAGACACAGAGGGGGAGAGACACATGGGAGTTAGAGGAGGGGGGAGTGACACAGGGGAGTGAGAGGAGGGGGGGAGAGACACAAAGAAGTGAGAGGAGGTTGGGGAGAGACACAGGGGCATGAGTGGAGGGGGGGAGAAAAAGGGGAGTGAGAGGAGGAGGAACAGACACAGGGGAGGAGGGGGTGATACACAGGGGAGGGAGAGGAGGGTTGAGGAGGGGGGTTGAGGAGGGAGGTTGAGGTGGGGGGTTTAGGAGGGGGTTGAGGAGAGAGGATGAGGAGGGAGGATGAGGAGGGGGGTTGAGGATGAGAAGGGAGGATGAGGAGGGCTGTTGAGGAGGGGGGTTGAGGAAGGAGGATGTGGAGGATGATAGGGGAAGGGGAGGGGAAGAGACACGAGGAAGAGAGGGGAAAGAGACACAGGGAAGGGAGAGGGGGAAGAGACACAGGGAAGGGAGGGGGAGGAGACAGGGGAGTGAGAGGGGGAAGAGACACAGGGGAGGGAGGGGGGAGAAACACAGGAGGGAGAGGGGGAAAGAGACACAGGGGAGGATGATGATGGAGGGGGGAAGAGACACAGGGGAGGATGATGAGGGAGGGGGTAAAGAGATACAGGGGAGGGTGATGAGGAAGGGAAGAAAGAGACACAGGGGAGGATGATGAGGGAGGGGGTAAAGAGATCCAGGGGCGGATGATGATGGAGGGGGATGTTAGGTTATTTATGCCCTTTATGGATTAAAACCAGACTCTGCATCAACTATGTCATTTTCTGTGGGAGTTTTGACATGGATCCCCCTCCGGCATGCCACAGTCCAGGTGTTAGTCCCCTTAAAACAACTTTTCCATCACTATTGTGGCCAGAAAGAGTCCCTGTGGGTTTTAAAATCCGCCTGCCCATTGAAGTCTATGGCGGTTCGCCGGGTTCGCTGGTTCGCGAAGATTTGCGGCGGGCCTATTGTCTCTGGTTTATATTGGACCTTGCTCTCTCTTTCATTCTTCACATACAATCAATAACCAATTTATGTAAATTTCACCTAAAAAATACTTCCAATATATGTCACTAACTTACACAAGACACAACAAAAATTGTGATACATTCTCTTATCATATCGGCCTTGACTACTGCAGCTCACTCCATGCTGGCCTGTCTTTCTCCACTACAAACCAAAATAAATGTAATAATTAAAACAATAAAGGTTTGCCTAAAAACTGTATAATTAGCCTGTTGTATGAATGACTCCGTCCCCAACAGTGACATAATCTGTTCATATACTGTTGCAAGTAGACACTAAAGATAATTCAGGTAAGCAGAATGTGAGGTTCAAAATGGCAGCCAATTATTCTAAGCAATATGAATGGTAAAATAAAACAAGCAAGCCTAAAATAGTTAATTTTTTTCACTAAAATGTTTATTAAAAAAAGTATAGAAGTAATTGATTTTGATACAATGTAAGTTTTGCCAATTCCAGAGGTTTTAGGTGACTTGTAATTATTGTATCTCCCTTTGTTAACTGTGTTATTGCGATATCTTTTTGTAGGTGATGTGGTACCATTAGGAGGACTGGTGGATCCTTCTGGTGCTATTTCTGTTTTAGGAGATATTTTTTCTGAGCCGTTGAGTGGTAAAAGCTCTCGAATCCAAGGGGCTGTTCTCCATCAGGACAAACTGGTGCATGATTCAGGGGGCTATCAAACCCTATTAGAATCAAACCTGCTGATATCTCAAATCAATGTCATTGATGCTCTGAAAACCCACAAAGACTTGATTTCTGAAGATGTACCAATAGTCCAAGAAGATTTTTACCAGGCAAACAGGATTCTGAATGAAGCTATGGAAAACATGACCAAGTCGCTTTCAATCCAAAAGCGTCACATGATGAACATGATGTATAACATTAGCAACCAACAGAAACTTACTGCTAATATTGCATTTACTGGTGGAAATCTAGGTAAGCTTGTTTTCTTAGGTGATCTACAGTAATTATACTTCAATTGTAGTATTTATATTCAATACAAATTATAAATTAGTTACAGGCTTAATTTTGTAATGTTTTAAATGTGGGCTTGCTACTTTTGGGGATTTAGATTCTATTGAATGAGCCTTACAAATTATTCATACAACATTATACACATTTTTCTACATTTATGTGACTTAAAGGGCAAATTAAGTAATTAAAACTGCTTAACACCATAATGTAGAGCAGTTAAAATCTTGCAAAAATTGTAAAACCTTTTTCATTTTAAGCTCTTTTTACCATTTTATAGTTGATTAGAGTTGCTGCGTTAATAACTCATATATTATGATATTACAAGTATTTCATATGACCCTATGAAATAAGTCTTGGTACTGCAATATCATTTGGGCATATATATGTACACACTAGCACGTCCTGAATGGATGGAAAATTACAAATTATACTATGTATAAATTCACATATTCCACATTTTCCCTATGAGATTAGAAGAGCTAAAGAACCCAAAGAAATCCATTTATATTTTCTGCAATGAGAGCTTTATTGACATTTACACTGTGTCTGTGATTTTTGTTCCTTGGATAACCTGCAGACACACTTTCTGCAGAGAGCCAGGCAGTTTAATAAGCCCCTGGTTATATAAAGGCTCTTATAAAACAATGAGATAAGCATAAATTCTAAAAACTGTAAAACATATTTTATTTTATTTTCAGTACCCTGCTTGATACTGTAGATCACTATTGATAAACTAGGGAATTGCCCGTCAAAAATGACGGGAGTAAAATTGTAAGCCTGGCAATGCTGTTTGCCACACAATGAGAGGCTATGGCTCCTCGGAGCACCTTTGGCACTCATTGTGAGCCTCTCCCCCGTGTACTTTATAGGCCTCATGCTTGAGCACCTTAGGCACTAATCGCAATCCCCGCAAGCCTTTGGTGCTCATTGCGAGACTCTTCTCCCTGTGTAGTTTAGGGGCCTTGCGATAAGTGTTACTGCCTTGGGTTCAGTGTTAGTGCCTTGGGTTAAGTGTTAGTGCCTTGCGTTAAGTGTTACTGGCTTGCGTTAAGTGTTACTGGCTTCTGGCTCTTTTTCTAATGTCTTACATCGCTTTTCCTGTCACTTACAGTGCATTATTGATTTTTTATTTGCATTTACAGTGCTACGGACATATCTTTAACCCCTTTGCGAGTCCTCTCTAGCACTCGTAGGATTATCTTCTACATTTGTTGTGGAAAACATTTGCGGGCTTGGGGAATTGTAGCAATTGAATAGCAATTTGCGATTTTCACGATTGTAACTATTGTGGACTTGAAAGATCAATATAGATGGGTTGTAAGTTATGGTTTTAACAACCGCAAGGATTTCAAACCTGTAAAAAGTAGCCCATTTGCAGCTTGAAAAAAAAACGCCAATTGAATTGCAAAATAACTTACGGGCTACAGTAACTTACAATTGCTCAATTGAATGAGGTCCATTGTGCTTAATCCCATGCGTTATAACAAAATTGAAAAATGTTTATATTAAAAAAAGAGTAAGGTTAAAGGAAGACACACTGGATTTCTAGAATTCCACTTTGTTTTTAAAAATGTTCTTTATGGAGAAGACATAATCAGGTTCTGAAATAAAATAATAGAATAATAAGTAAGTGAAAAAGAATAGGCTGCTTAGAGACTAAACTCTTAAATGTCCTCAGAGTAATCACATATATAGTTGTGAGCATACGAGTTGTTGCTAACGCTTGCGGGCTCGCGCAGAAGCGAGGGACGCAGTTCCCCGCAAATGCAGATCCTTCGCGAAGCGAGGGGCCGCATTTGCGGTGGTGGAGCATCCCACGTCGGCTGTGTTTGTCCGCAAATGCAGACCCTCGCGAAGCGAGGGGCCGCATATGCGGTGGTGGAGGATCCAACGTCGGCTGTGTTTGTCCGCAAATGCGGACCCTTGCAAAGCGAGGGGCCGTATTTGCTGTGGTGGAAGATCCAAAGGCGCCTGCTCGCCATCAAAGCCAAAGCCCGAACAGCGCTCTCCCTAAACTCCAACGTAACTAACTCCAGCCCCATTTTCATAAGGTGTACATTATCTTGCCCGAAAAAATCATCGGCACCAGCCGGCTCGAACTCTTTGTATCTAATGGCGATGAAACCCAACTTCCGAACGAAACTTGACAGCTGCTGGTTAATCTTCTGCCTCGCTTTATCCAGACCGACTGGATCTAGCGCGTTCCGCCAGGATCTTCTCTTTATCATTTCTGACTATATCAGGAATGTACCCGGGAACTTCTTGGTCCAGTTCTCCACGTCTCTCTTCATAACCTTCAGCATTCTCCGCATGGGAACCGCTCCTAGATCATTACCGCCGGCGTGAATTATTATTAGCGTGGGTTGACCGTACCGCTGACTGTAAGTGTCCAACAACCCATCCAACTGAGCTTACCACAGGCCTCGAACCCCGAGCCACCGCACGTGTAAGTCCGTAACAGGAAAACCCAGAAAAACTTCCTTCTGTAACTGCAGCCAACCTGTGGGCCCAGTACACGTACGAGTGACCCACAATCCACAGTTGCTTCTGTCCTCCTGAAAGCAGAAAGCAACATACATTAGACTACAGCCTTGTGTCCGAAAACGTTCTGATTCCCATCTACCAATATGCTTGACCGCCGCGTCGGGTAAGCCTAACCTAGCTGCTTCGGTCGCAGCCCCTATTCTGAACGAGTGTGTTCCGAACCTCTTTTCCTTTTCCCCTTTGGTCGGTCTTGGACCTTCGGAGCCATACCACCACCGTGCCTTCCCTGAGGCAGGTATCCACCACTTGTATGCCCCCGGAACCGTATCTACTGTTCGCGACTAACTCCCCTATTCAGAATGCTCCGAAGAACGCCAGGGAAAAAGCTGTACGGAAAAGAAGAGATTCAAAAGGGGTCCTACACTTTGGTGGAGCATCCCACGTCGGCTGTGTTTGTCCGCAAATGCAGACCCTCGCGAAGCGAGGGGCCGCATATGCGGTGGTGGAGGATCCAACGTCGGCTGTGTTTGTCCGCAAATGCGGACCCTTGCAAAGCGAGGGGCCGTATTTGCGGTGGTGGAAGATCCAAAGGCGCCTGCTCGCCATCAAAGCCAAAGCCCGAACAGCGCTCTCCCTAAACTCCAACGTAACTAACTCCAGCCCCATTTTCATAAGGTGTACATTATCTTGCCCGAAAAAATCATCGGCACCAGCCGGCTCGAACTCTTTGTATCTAATGGCGATGAAACCCAACTTCCGAACGAAACTTGACAGCTGCTGGTTAATCTTCTGCCTCGCTTTATCCAGACCGACTGGATCTAGCGCGTTCCGCCAGGATCTCCTCTTTATCATTTCTGACTATATCAGGAATGTACCCGGGAACTTCTTGGTCCAGTTCTCCACGTCTCTCTTCATAACCTTCAGCATTCTCCGCATGGGAACCGCTCCTAGATCATTACCGCCGGCGTGAATTATTATTAGCGTGGGTTGACCGTACCGCTGACTGTAAGTGTCCAACAACCCATCCAACTGAGCTTACCACAGGCCTCGAACCCCGAGCCACCGCACGTGTAAGTCCGTAACAGGAAAACCCAGAAAAACTTCCTTCTGTAACTGCAGCCAACCTGTGGGCCCAGTACACGTACGAGTGACCCACAATCCACAGTTGCTTCTGTCCTCCTGAAAGCAGAAAGCAACATACATTAGACTACAGCCTTGTGTCCGAAAACGTTCTGATTCCCATCTACCAATATGCTTGACCGCCGCGTCGGGTAAGCCTAACCTAGCTGCTTCGGTCGCAGCCCCTATTCTGAACGAGTGTGTTCCGAACCTCTTTTCCTTTTCCCCTTTGGTCGGTCTTGGACCTTCGGAGCCATACCACCACCGTGCCTTCCCTGAGGCAGGTATCCACCACTTGTATGCCCCCGGAACCGTATCTACTGTTCGCGACTAACTCCCCTATTCAGAATGCTCCGAAGAACGCCAGGGAAAAAGCTGTACGGAAAAGAAGAGATTCAAAAGGGGTCCTACACTTTGGTGGAGCATCCCACGTCGGCTGTGTTTGTCCGCAAATGCAGACCCTCGCGAAGCGAGGGGCCGCATATGCGGTGGTGGAGGATCCAACGTCGGCTGTGTTTGTCCGCAAATGCGGACCCTTGCAAAGCGAGGGGCCGTATTTGCGGTGGTGGAAGATCCAAAGGCGCCTGCTCGCCATCAAAGCCAAAGCCCGAACAGCGCTCTCCCTAAACTCCAACGTAACTAACTCCAGCCCCATTTTCATAAGGTGTACATTATCTTGCCCGAAAAAATCATCGGCACCAGCCGGCTCGAACTCTTTGTATCTAATGGCGATGAAACCCAACTTCCGAACGAAACTTGACAGCTGCTGGTTAATCTTCTGCCTCGCTTTATCCAGACCGACTGGATCTAGCGCGTTCCGCCAGGATCTTCTCTTTATCATTTCTGACTATATCAGGAATGTACCCGGGAACTTCTTGGTCCAGTTCTCCACGTCTCTCTTCATAACCTTCAGCATTCTCCGCATGGGAACCGCTCCTAGATCATTACCGCCGGCGTGAATTATTATTAGCGTGGGTTTACCGTACCGCTGACTGTAAGTGTCCAACAACCCATCCAACTGAGCTTACCACAGGCCTCGAACCCCGAGCCACCGCACGTGTAAGTCCGTAACAGGAAAACCCAGAAAAACTTCCTTCTGTAACTGCAGCCAACCTGTGGGCCCAGTACACGTACGAGTGACCCACAATCCACAGTTGCTTCTGTCCTCCTGAAAGCAGAAAGCAACATACATTAGACTACAGCCTTGTGTCCGAAAACGTTCTGATTCCCATCTACCAATATGCTTGACCGCCGCGTCGGGTAAGCCTAACCTAGCTGCTTCGGTCGCAGCCCCTATTCTGAACGAGTGTGTTCCGAACCTCTTTTCCTTTTCCCCTTTGGTCGGTCTTGGACCTTCGGAGCCATACCACCACCGTGCCTTCCCTGAGGCAGGTATCCACCACTTGTATGCCCCCGGAACCGTATCTACTGTTCGCGACTAACTCCCCTATTCAGAATGCTCCGAAGAACGCCAGGGAAAAAGCTGTACGGAAAAGAAGAGATTCAAAAGGGGTCCTACACTTTACTGCCAACACCTGCGACATTCGCAGTAACAAAGAGAAGGTGATCGGCCGTCTAGTGTCTGGCCTGCGATCCCCGTTAAACATGCCCGCACCACCTTGCGCACTATAAACTCCTTTGTAAGGTCCCTCTGCCCCGCCAGTTTAAACATGAAGGCCAGGGCCGTGACCTGTCTATCGACTACTGCTTTTTTCTCGCCCTCCTCGGCACACCGCAGCAGAAACCAAAGCAGTATCCCTAGGGTCTTATCCTCTGATGTCGACCCACCATCCATTTTTACTAAGTCGTTCCATTTTGCCCATACGCGTTTATACGCGGACCATGTCACCGGGGCGACAGACTGTCTGATGAATCTCGTCACCTGGCTGCTCCAAGTTCCCAAATTTCTTCGGGAATGGCCTCCCCCAGCGTGTTCGCCCGGGGGGCCAGAGCCCTGAACTGTTCTTCCTGAAACCGAGAAAGGGCATCAGCAATGCCATTCTCTAACTCCGGTACTTGCCTTGCCTGAAACCATATGTTCCGGCGCAGGCAACACAGCACTAGGTGCCGAAGTAGTCTCACTACCGGTATGGAAGTTGCCGTGAGGGTATTCACTGCTTGTGCAACTTCCCTACTTTACGTGTGGAATAACACCCGCCGGTCTCTAAACTCTGAACCCCATAAGTGCACCGCCACTACTATGGGGAAGATTCCGAGGAATGTCAGTTTTTTTGTGAGACCTGCCACCTCCCATTCGTTTGGCCATGGTGCGCCGCACCACTTTCCTTGAAAATAGGCGCCGCATCCGACTGCTTCAGACCCTCCGGTGAACAGTTTCAGATCAGCGCTATTAGCGCGCCTTTTCTGAATAATCTCCGAACCATTGAAATCGGCCAGGAAGACCGACCACACCTGTGCGTCATCCAGCAAGGCCCGGGACACTTTTATGAAGTGATGCGGCCTAATGACGCCCGGCAGTAGCAAGTGACATTCTCCTACAGAATACCCTACCCATAGGAATAATCCTACAGGCAAAGTTTAACTTACCCATAATGGACTGTAACCGTCGCAGGCTAACCCTACGCGCACCTGTTAGCTCCGCTCTCATGTCCACTACCTTTTCCAGGGGAAGACTACATTCCATTGTCTTGGAATCTATCTGGATCCAGTTTTCTTGTGGGCCAGGGGTACCCCAAAATCCCTACAGATTTTGGTGAACACTTCCAAAATGAACCGGCAGGTGTCCTGCCCTGCTGGACCGACGAACAAGAAATCATCCAGATAGTGCGTAATGCTCCTGTACCCGGCTTCCTTGCGTGCGACCCATAGTAAGAATGAGCTGAAAGCCTTGAAGTAGGCACATGATATGGAGCACCCCATAGGTAAACATAGATCGATTAAATAGTTCCCATCGACGTAGCAACCGAGGAGCCGGTGGCTCGTTGGATGCACCGGTAACAATCTAAAAGTCGCTTCAATGTCAACTTTTGCCATGAGCGCCCCTGCACCTGCATATAACATCTCAACATTCACAAATATACATTTCTGACATTCAAAAACAAAACAAAAACAAATCAGTGACCAATATAGCCACCTTTCTTTGCAAGGACACTCAAAAGCCTGCCATCCATGGATTCTGTCAGTGTTTTGATCTGTTCACCATCAACATTGCGTGCAGCAGCAACCACAGCCTCCCAGACACTGTTCAGAGAGGTGTACTGTTTTCCCTCCTTGTAAATCTCACATTTGATGATGGACCACAGGTTCTCAATGGGGTTCAGATTAGGTAAACAAGGAGGCCATGTCATTAGATTTACTTATTTTATACCCTTTCTTGCCAGCCACGCTGTGGAGTACTTGGACGCGTGTGATGGAGCATTGTCCTGCATGAAAATCATGAGCTTGACTCCATCCTCAACCCGAAAAGGCCCCACAAGCTCATCTTTGATGATACCAGCCCAAACCAGTACTCCACCTCCACCTTGCTAGCGTCTGAGTCGGACTGGAGCTCTCTGTCCTTTACCAATCCAGCCACGGGCCCATCCATCTGGCCCATCAAGACTCACTCTCATTTCATCAGTCCATAAAACCTTAGAAAAATCAGTCTTGAGATATTATTTGGCCCAGTCATGACGTTTCAGCTTGTGTGTCTTGTTCAGTGGTGGTCGTCTTTCAGCCTTTCTTACCTTGGCCATGTCTCTGAGTATTGCACACCTTGTGCTTTTGGGCACTCCAGTGATGTTGCAGCTCTGAAATATGGCCAAACTGGTGGCAAGTGGCATCGTGGCAGCTGCACGCTTGACTTTTCTCAGTTCATGGGCAGTTATTTTGCGCCTTGGTTTTTCCACACGCTTCTTGCGACCCTGTTGACTATTTTGAATGAAACGCTTGATTGTTCAATGATCACGCTTCAGAAGCTTTGCAATTATAAGAGTGCTGCATCCCTCTGCAAGATATCTCACTATTTTTGACTTTTCTGAGCCTGTCAAGTCCTTCTTTTGACCCATTTTGCCAAAGGAAAGGAAGTTGCCTAATAATTATGCACACCTGATATAGGGTGTTGATGTCATTAGACCACACCCCTTCTCATTACAGAGATGCACATCACCTAATATGCTTAATTGGTAGTAGGCTTTCGAGCCTATACAGCTTGGAGTAAGACAACATGCATAAAGAGGATGATGTGGTCAAAATACTAATTTGCCTAATAATTCTGCACTCCCTGTATGCTTTGCAAATTGTCCTTTACTCAAGTCTTTAGCAGTAGAGGTTCATAGTTGTGGGGACATGAATACTCAATGTCAGTTTTGTGAGGCTTATTATTTTAAACAGGAGAGACCCAGAGATGGCCAATTTATTAGTTGCTGTCAAAAAGGCAAGTTCAAACTTCCAGAAAGAAAAGAATTTCCATTATGACTGAACCTACTTTTCCAAACTACAAAATTTTTAAGACAAACATAAGATCCTACAATAGTGCCATATCCTTTGCATCTATGGGGGCAACATTAGCTGCTAATGTACCAGGACATGGTCCTTACTGTTTTAAAGTCCAAGGCCAAATTTATCATCGTACTTCACATTTACATCCAGAGGAAGGAGAGCAAAGAAAATTCGCTAAACTATATGTACTAGATACAATAGAAGCTGTTGACCAACGTATGCAGCTGGAAGAAAATAAAAAATGCTTACCCAGTGTTTTTATAGAGCTAAATAACATTATGGACAATAACCCTTACACTAAAGCTTATAAAAAATTAGCAGAAGTAGAAAATTAACAACAACTTCATGCACAAAGACATCAATTACAAAGGTCAATATGGTGCTTAAAAGAGACCTGATAAACGCTGTTATAACTTGCCAACATCAAATGAGGTTGCAATGGTGTTTCAAAATGATGAAGGAGAACCACCATTTCAAAGAGACATTAGAATATATCCCAGAAATGAGGAGCAACCATTCATTAATATGAGTATCTTAAGTCCAAATTTAGATCCAATGACATATCCCATTTTTTTTCCACACGGAGAAGCAGGTTGACAACTAAAATTAACACTTCCCAGTTACCCAAATGCTAAAGCCAGAATCCGAAATAATGTTTCTATGCTTGAATTTAAAGTAGCTCAATTTGCCATTCGAAATACATTTAATCCAATTTTATGTGGTGGAAAACTAACACAACAATGGATTATTGATTCTTATTTGCAAGTTGAGGCTAATAATTTAAACTTTATAAAATATCAACAAAATAAACTATGTGTAGAACAATATTCTGGACTAATGGACTATGTTGCTGAGGTGGCTACAAGCAGAGACATGAGAGCTGGCAAAGCCATCATTTTACCATCTTCCTTTCAAGGATCTCCTTGAAATATGAGAGAAAGATACAATTATGCTATGGCTATTGTCACCAAATTTGGCAACCCCGATTTATTTCTTACATTTACATGTAATCCCCAATGACCAGAAATTACACAAAATTTACTTCTTGGCCAAAGTGCTTCCGATAGACCAGATTTAGTAGCCAGAGTTTTTAAGATTAAATTAAATGAATGAATACGTGACATCACTATAAATCAGTTATTTGGCAAATGTCTTGCTTATGTATATACCATTGAATTTCAAAAAAGAGGCCTTCCACATGCACATCTTCTAATAATACTTCAAGAAAAAGATAAATTAGATACTTCGGACAAAGTGGATGCAGTCATTGTTGCTGAACTACCAGATCCAGAACTATATGGTAGACTATATGAGATTGTTACTCATCGCATGATTCATGGACCCTGTGGTGACCTTAATCCACAATCACCATGTATGGAAAATAATAAATGTTCCAAAGAATTTCCAAAAGATTATAGAGACAAAACCTATGCCAATTGTGATGGATATCCACTTTATAAAAGAAGAGAAGGAGATAGTGCCATTATTCATAGAAAAAAAGTGGACAATGGATATGTAGTACCCTACAATCCACATTTACTCATGAAGTACAATGCCCACATCAACGTAGAAGCCTGCACTTCCATCAAATCCATTAAATATGTCTACAAATATATTTACAAAGGTTACGATGCAGCTACTGTAGTCGTCAAAAGTGCAGACAACCCTGAAAGTAGTGAGTTAGTACATGATGAACTTGCATCTCATGTAGATGCTCGCTATGTCAGTGCGCCAGAAGCTATGTGGCGGCTTTTAAAATTTGAAATGCATGATAGATCACATGCAGTATATAGGTTAGCAGTACATTTGCTGCAACGACATTTAGTCTATTTCCATGCTGGAAATGAAATTAATGCATTGGCCCAAAGTGAAGATCGTCACACTACACTAACTGCATGGTTTGCATTAAATTCATCTGATGCTGAAGCAACACAATACTTATATATTGAAATTCCATATCACTATGTTTTTGTGAATGGATTATGGAGACCAAGAAAAACCAGAGGCAATAAAATAATTCCACGAATTTACACAGTCAGTCCAAGAGATGTTGAACGTTTTTGCTTACGGATATTACTTTTAAATGTTCCAGGAGCACAAAGTTTTGAACAATTAAGAACTGTTAATGACATTGTATATGAATCCTTCCATTTAGCTGCAAGACATAGAAACTTACTCGCTGATGATACAGAGTGGGAAAGATGTTTAGAAGAAGCAGCACAATGTCAAATGCCACGACAGATGAGAGAACAATTTGCTTTTATTTGTATCTTCTCAAATGCTCCAAATGCATTAGCTTTGTGGGAGACTTTTAAAAGTAATATGGCTGAAGACTTTATGCGACGATACAATGAACCGATTCCCCCCATAAAGCGTTAATGGAAATCCAAGAAGTCTTTTTAACTCATGGATTAAGTTGTGCAAGTTTTAATTTGCCTGATCCAGGTCTTATAGATGACATTAACTTTGAAGACTATGACATTCAACTACAAGCAGAAAGAACAGAAGAAAGACTTACAACTTTAAATACACTACAATTGCAAGCATTTCATGCCATTAAAAATGCTATAGATGATGACATGGTGACAGAGCGTTATTTCTATCTTGATGGACCTGGCGGATCAGGAAAAACATATTTGTACAATTTATTAATGAGTTCAGTACGAGCACAAGGAAAAATAGCAATGGCGTTTGCCACTACTGGAATTGCTGCACTTTTATTAGAAGGTGGAAGAACTGTTCATAGTGGATTTAAACTGCCAGTGCCTATTTTAGAAAATTCTGTGTCAGATATTCGCTTGACGTCCCTACAAGCAAAGAAATTGAAGAAATGTAAATTAATTATAATAGATGAGGCCACAATGATGTCATGCTATGCCCTCCAATGTATTGACCGTTTGCTTCGTGAAGTCATGGATAATATTTTTCCATTTGGTGGAAAGGTAATGTTGTTGGGTGGCGATTTTAGACAAATATTACCTGTCGTTGTACATGGAAATCGAACTGACATTATCGAAACATGTATAAAGTCAAGTACAGTATGGAAACATTTTACCCATCTTCAACTGCAACAAAATATGAGATCAGAAGGCCAAACTGATTTCAATGACTGGCTTATTAAAATTGGAGAAGGCAGAACAGAAAAAATACTACATTTACCTGACGACACTGTAGAGATCCCACCTCATATGATTTGTCAACAAGATATTATATCGGCTATATTTGAAGGGAGCATAAATAACGAAGAATATTCCGAGCTTGCCAACCAAGTTATACTGACGTGTAAAAATAAAGATGCATTAATACTCAATAATGAAATCTTAAAAAAAATTAATGCACCACAAAGAAATTATCACAGTGCTGATTCTGTACTTGCTAATGACAATGAAAGTCAGGCAAACATTTCAACTGAATTCATAAACTCTTTAACTCCTTCTGGAATGCCACCACATATTTTGCAGCTAAAGAAAGGTGCAATTATCATGTTACTGCGAAATATGAACCCCAAAAAAGGCCTATGCAATGGCACAAGATTAATTGTTCAACAATTAAAGGACCATTTTATAGATGCTGAAATTTTAACTGGGACCCATAAAGGAGAGAGAGTTTTCATACCAAGAATAGATTTAGCACCAAGTGAAAGTAGTCTCCCTTTTATACTTCAAAGAAGACAATTTCCCATTATTATGGCATTTGCCATGACCATTAATAAATCACAAGGTCAAACTTTCAAATCTGTGGGTATTTTCTTGGAAGAACCAGTTTTTGCACATGGTCAATTGTACGTTGCGTTGTCACGGTGCAAAAATCCACAGGCTATTAAAGTTTACATTGAAAACAATGAAAGTCAAGGTGATTTATTAGAAGATGGACGTATTTTTACTAAAAACATTGTCTACTATGAAGTACTATAACTATGCAGGATACAAATAAAGATGCCAACATTTTTTTAAAGTATTCCAAAATACATAACAATTGGTTGTTCAATTCAGTCATAATTAATGGAAGTACTGTTTATGAATGATTCGCCTCACAAAATACTTGCCTTGCATTGTTAGTAAAAATTATGTTAAAATGTTAAGTCATTATGTTAATGTTTCTAATGTTACAAGTTTAAAAAATATATTTTCAAGTTATTTCATTCAACAGATTACAAAGTGGATGTTAAGAGGTCAAGCACCTTTTAAGTCACAATGTAAATATTGTCTGTTATCTTAAGATTACTACCTACATTAATGTTTATCGCCAGTTTATGTGCTCAGTAATGAATTACTTTAATTACGTACGTTTTAAGGAGAGTTTTACTGTATGCCTTCCTCTACATTCAATGTATATTCAAGTTAACAATTATTGTGATAGAAATTGCATGTTAATACTGATTAATTTAAAGGTCAATTGTTTTTACATTCAAATGTTAATACTTTTAATAAAAAATTAGGTTACAAAATGTATTCACTATGTTCCTGTTTATAATGTTCAAAATTATACCAATGTTTTGTCAACTTCTAAACTTACATAAAAAATAAAGTTCAAGTTTCAAAATATATACTTTGAAGGTTATTGCTTACATATATTTTAAACTTCATGTTCAAATTCGCAACGTTTCAAGAAGGCTTTTTACTTTTTGCTTTCCTATTCATTCAATGTATATTAAAGTTAACAATTCTTCAGATACAAATTACATTTTAAAAAACCATTACATCAACATTTTACAAAAATACACGTTCAAATTAAAATACTTACAAGTGTCAAAAATTATGTGTTAATAACTAAACAACTTGACAAACATATACATCACATTGCCGTCATTTTTTGACAGGCAAGTCGCTAGTTATAAATATATTAATGACTGCTGAATGGCTTGTTACTTTAAATTGGAAAACGGGTACAATTCCCACTTAGAACGAGATTAAAATTGTAACTGAAAGATATAGACAAATCGAAAGAAAAAATCTATTAAAGATAAAAACCAATGGATTAAATGTAATGAATATATAAAAAAGCTGCACTAACTATGTAATATATTGAAGATCAGCAAATATGAAGGAATAACTTTCAATAAAGTAAATGTTTTTTTTATGGAACTCTCTTGCCTTCTCTATGATCTCTGTGGTCCAGTAGATATTGGCAATTTTATCTCTTCTGCTTGCATATCTGGTATTTCTCTGTCCATATGTTGTTGGAGCTGAGCTTGCAGGATCTTAAGCATTCCCTTACTGGCATGTGAAATAAGTGTGGACATCACTTGTCGGCACTGCCTGTTTTGGGGATTGGTATATAGACAGGCTTTTTCCAGATTACTGGCCATTGTTGAGTTTTCCAAATGTGTTGGCATAATGCAAGCAATACTTTCACATCATCATCTCCCTACCATTTTTGTTTTTTTTTCATGCCCATTTTGGCATAAAAGGTTTCTTTGTGATTCTCAATTTTTTTGAACATATCTTTTGACGTTTCCATTCTTTTATTATCTCCTATCTATTTACATTGCCAATTATAGAATGTCTCTGTCTACTCCTGCTATCCTCTGGTATTCTGTATTCAGTTGGACAAATATGTCCCTTTCTCCACTAACTATTGGTTAGTTTTTTTTTTTCTTTTAGGGATATTCTTTGTTGCTGTTTTCTGGATAATGGCACAAACTTTTGTCCAAAGTTCATCAGGCATTCTATCTGTCATCTCTAGTGCCTTAATCTTTTCTTTAGCTTCACTGCATATTCACAGGGGATATTATTTTAAAAATGCGTGGTCTGGTGATTTTCCCTCTTTGTGTCAGTTTAATTCTGAAATTTGCAATAAGAAGCTCATGATCTGAGCCGCAGTCAGCTCCAGGTCTTGTTTTTGCTGACTCTATAGAGCTCCTCCATCTTTGGCTACAAAGTACATAGTCATTCTCTGCTTTGGCCCAACTACTTCATTAGATCTGCTGCTCCTTGTACTCGCCCTCCGCTCTTCCTCAGTAATATGATATGCACCTTCTTACCTGAAGGGCTCATCTTCCGGTGCCATATTGTTATGTCTCTGGTTGTGCTTGTCCATAAAGTTATCTTAACAAAGTTACTGTGTGGGTTGCCAGTTCCTTATCCATTGGACTGCAATTTATCTGACTTTTTTGCTATGACCTGCCCATCTTGGGTGACCTTTAAGTGAGCTCACATCTTCATTGAAGTACATAAGCCCCTTCACCACGACAAGATAGCAATCCACAAGGGGAGGCAAGTGATATGTCAAATGGAAATGAATAGTGTAAGAAAATAAAGAAGGACTGTTTAACATGTAAAGTTAACAAAACAGGTTTAAAAATAGCAATGTGTCAGTATATCAAACAAAAACACATTTTCCTTATACGATAATAGGAGCAATTGAGTTGTGAGCAAAAAGCATATTGATGCCAACAGACATAGGTATTAAATATCACATATATAGTTCTCAGCAACGCGGGCTTGCCAAAATCCATTGGTAATGTAATGTTTAAACTGTGGGCTTCGCTAAGTTAGCCTCCTGCAACTGTTGCGGTTGCGGCCAGGCAAGGAGCTCCAAAGGTGCTCCTTGTGCTTGTGGAGATGAGCGCCGTAAGCGCTCATCCCTACAACCCCTTACGACTTAGGCAGGGAGCGCCGAAGGTGCTCACTGCGCTGCTGGAGATGTGCGCCATAGGCGCTCATCCCTACGACCACACACGCATTAAGTATCATACCTACGACCCACGACTACAGAACAACAGAAAACTCCAATACACAATTCACAGTGCGAGACCCTTAGCACTTTCAAAAAATCGAATGAAAAAATTAACACTTGGAAAAGGAAACCGCCACTTGCAGAAAAAAAAATACGCAAAAAATAGGAACTTAGCAGCCGAACTGCGCACATCCAAAAACATGAATACACAAAAAAAATTACCAAAAACATCACACACAGCACGGGGGGACAGCCAGGACGTCTGGGAGTGAGATTGCAAGCAAATTAAAGTCGAATTTGCAGAGTTTCGTCCACTGCAAAATCGCTGAAGTGAGAGAAAAAATGGCCAACGATAAAAACGAAAACGAGGCGAACACTAAACACGCAAAAGGCGCCTAGCGCGGAGCTCACAATAATATATTGATAATATTTAAGTATTCATATACTCCACTTTCCTGCTTACTCTCTATTTCATGTCATATACTTCTGAGAGGGTTGGATTCTTCATAATCTCAAGTGGGAAGATGTCTGCCAGAAACCTCAGAGCCTTATCCTGGGAGAGAAGACGTTATTGCTAAAAGAAATAGGCTAGCTCATCCTTATTCATGTGGAGAAATATGGCTTGCTATTCATCCATATGAAGCTGTCTGTAACGTCGGAGAGATCACATATCAACTGGATCTTCTAACATAACCTAAACTGTAAATCACACCTCCATGTGTTGGGATAAGTCTTTAGAATTAGATTTTCTGGCAAATGTTTTTGATCTGTCTCAGTGAATGGACAACTGCAATTTAACTAATCTTGAGAATGTTTAAAATATTTCTCTAATACATTTGGAAAGGATTTGAGTTGTGTTGGGGTATCTTTCTGTCATGATTTTTTATTCAGCTTTCATATTATACACTGGACCTAACAGTCACGTGACATAACTACCCCTGACATAACTACACCTGACATAGCCTTATTTCTGCAGAGAATGCATATCTATGTTTACAGAAGATACAGAAGAAAACTTGACCCAAGCAAGTATAGTTGTGAGCGTACGAGTTGTTGCTAACGCTTGCGGGCTCGTGTAGCAAGCCGGGGCCCTCACGAAGCGAGGGCCTCAGTTCCATGCCAGCAACTGAGGCACACGCGAATCTTCAGCGTTACCAACAAACCCGCACCACCCCCAGCTGCAATGAGCGCTGTAGGCACTCATTGCAGGACTCGCGATGAGCGCCGCAGCGTGAGGTCCACAGGACTTTGACCCGCACATCTCTCACCCACGTCTTCTCTCACCTCCTCCCTCTTGCTATTGCTCGAGCACCTCCCCTGTGCCCTCACACACAGCCTGCCGGGATTGTAGTCCTGCTTGGGCCAGAAGTCACCCTGTGTACAGGAGCCTGGACTATCTTCCAGGCTTCACCATGCACAGTCCCAGCCTGCACCGAGAGAGCCTGGGGAGGCACTGGCACACAGGACTGAGGTGTGAGAGAGACACAGCATTGGGACAGAGAGAGAAAGACAGGAGGGACCCCAACGGCAATGAGCGGCCCGCACATATCAGTTGTTTGGGGGGACAATGCGCTGCGGGTTGCCGGGGCTCGCGATGAGTTGTTGTAAAACACATGCCCGCAGGACTTTGCCTTGCACACACAACTCCTTCCCTGACGCTCTTAACTCCTCCCCCGTCGCTCTCAACCCCTCCCCCGTTGCTCTCAACTCCTCCCCCACCGTTCTCAACTCCTCCCCGGCTGCTCCCAACTCCTCCCTTGGGAGGGACCGGTAGACATGCTGAAGACTGAGGTGAGAGAGACAGCCTGGAGGGAAAGAGAGACAAGAGGGACAGAGAGACAGGAGGGACACAGATAGAGAGAAACAGGAGGGACACAGATAGAGAGAGACAGGAGGGACACAGATAGAGACAGGAGGGACATGAGGGACACACAGAGAGAGAGAGAGACAGGAGGGACACAGATAGAGACAGGAGGGACACAGATAGAGACAGGAGGGACACACAGAGAGAGACCGGAGGGACATGAGGGACACAGAGAGAGAGAGAGAGAGAGACAGGAGGGACACAGATAGAGACAGGAGGGACACAGATAGAGACAGGAGGGACACAGACAGAGAGAGACAGGAGGGACACAGATAGAGAGAGACAGGAGGGACACAGATAGAGAGAGACAGAAGTGACAAAGACAGAGAGAGTCAGGAGGGACACAGACAGAGACAGACAGGAGGGACACAGGCAGAGAGACAGGAGGGACACACAGAGAGAGACAGGAGAGACAAACAGAGAGAGAGAGACAGGAGGAACAAACAGAGAGAGAGAGACAGGTGGGACAGAGAGAGAGAGAGAGAAAGAGACAGGAGGGAAACACAGAGAGAGACAGGGGGCACATAGAGAGATAGGAGGGACACAGAGAGAGGCAGGAGGGACACACAGAGAGGCAGTAAGCACGGAGAGAGATAGGAGGGACACAGAGAGAGGCAGGAGGGACACAGAGAGAGACAGCAGGGATAGAGCAGGTGACAGAGAGAGAGATGAGGGACAGAGAGAGACAGCAGGGACAGAGAGAGACAGGAGGGACAGAAGGGACAGGGAGAGAGACAGGAGGGACACAGATAGAGAGAGACAGGAGGGACACAGATAGAGAGAGAGAGGAGGGACACAGATAGAGAGAGACAGGAGGGACACAGATAGATAGAGAGAGAGACAGGAGAGAAACACAGAGAGAGACAAGGGGCACAGAGAGATATAGGAGAGACACAGAGAGAGGCAGGAGGGACACGGAGAGAGGCAGGAGGGACACAGAGAGAGGCAGCAGGGACAGAGCGGGGGACAGAGAGAGAGATGAGGGACAGAGAGAGACAGCAGGGACAGAGAGAGAGAGACCGCAGGGACAGAGAGAGAGAGAGAGAGGAGGGACAGAAGGGACAGAGAGAGACAGGAGGGACAGAGAGAGACAGGAGGGATAGAGCGAGAGAGACAGGAGGGACAGAGAGAGAGACAGAAGGGACAGAGAGAGACACAGGAGGGACAGAGAGAGAGAGACAGGAAAGACAGAGACAGACAGGAAGGAGGGACAGAGAGAAAGACAGACAGGAAGGAGGGACAGAGAGATAGGAGGGATTGAAAGAGAGAGAGAGACAGGGAGGAGGGACAGAGCGACAGACAGGAATGAGGGACTGAGAGAGACAGACAGGAAGGAGGGACAGAGAACAGGAGGGAGGGACAGAGAGATAGACGGGAAGGATGGACAGGGCGAAAGATACACAGGAGGGAGCGACAGAGAGAGAGAGACTGACAGGAAGAAGGGACAGAGAGACAGACATGAAGAAGGGACAGAGAGAGATGTGAAAAGTGAAGTGGAAGAGACAGGAGGGAAAGCGGGGTGGAAGAGACAAGGGAAGGGAGAGCAGGGTGGAAGAGACAAGGTAAGGGAGATGGGGATGGAAGAGATAGGGAAGGGAGAGGGGGGTGGATGAGATAGGGGAGGGAAAGGGGGAAGAGTAAACAAGGGAGGGAGAGGGGGGAAGAGAAACAGGGAAAGTAGAGGGGGTAGAGCCTACCATCAAGTAGAGGGGGGAGAGGCTCGCAATGAGCGCCAAAGGCGCTCATCGCAAGGCCAGTTAAGTAGAGGGGGAGAGGCTTGCAATGTGTGGCAAACAGACTTCAAATTTTATTGTCGTCATTTTTGACGGGCAAGTCGCTAGTTAAATATAAAATTAAACATAATGATTAGACTCAGACCACTACTTGGAGGGAGACCTGGCCACAGCATTTATTGGTAAACACAAATGACTTAATTACAATAACAAGAAATAAAAAAACATAACCAAGTGAGGGGAGGAGCATGGCCAGAGACAGTACACCCGACTCCCTGAACCCTCGTCCAGGGCCTACCATGATGTAACATCCTTACTACCGTAGGGTAGGATCTCACCCACTTTACCACTGTCCCGGCGACTCACCACCCGCCGCTGTGACAGCAACATAAAATACATGCTTAAAACATACATACAGAATAACGAGTTCTTAAGACAATAAACAAGATAATACCTCGAAATTATCATTATCATTTTTTTTTTTATAACAGTACAATATATATGTATCTTTATACACAAATATTTTAGGGATGGGTGGGTGGGTATCTTCACACAAGGCTAGCTGGGAGCATAATGGTGGAGATGGAGCCAAAAGAGCCTGTAAATGGCTCCACCCCCCCAGCTAGCCACCTTCTATCCCATACCCCAGGTCAAGTTAGATTACTCGTGCCATCACTTTTGTAGTCCATAGTATTTACATGGATTCCTTTATTTACATGTATGTACTATACTTTATTATTCTGTTTGCACTCACCACATAGTATTTTGTGTAAACTACCTTCATGTTCTCCAGCTCATGATCTCAGACTAATGGATGTCACTAATTAGCACATCATCCATAATATAATCCTTCCTTAGTTAACAAATAAAGAGGCAAAACTGTTAGTTTAGATCAAATTATATAAAAGTTTATTAATATAGCGTCTTTAATTAGTAAGGGAAGAGCAGCGGTCCTGTGTCCTGTGTGAGCAACAAAGAAGAATTAAAATCCATTTACATTTATCAAATAAAATGTAATATTTCAGTTTCTACAAAATAATTTTATGGACATCAAGCATTATTTATTGTATATTTCTATATTTTATTAAATACAATGGGTGAACACATTTTTGCAGATACAGTGTATAATGGGTGAAACCGATCAATGGTACAATGTAAGTTTCACTGGTTTTATGTGTAATACTCTTCTAATCCTGTACTTCTATCCTACACAATAGCTGTGTCCTTTCAGTTTGTCTTTTGCTTCTTCGCCTCCCCTAGTCTGTATATATAAACATGTAGATATAATGTTGGACAGTTATTTCCACCGGAGTGCTTCCGAGACTCTCTGCAGTAATCTTATTTTAGGAAATCTTAGAGCAAGAGTGAAGCTCTCTGCAGTGATAAGACACAAGACTCACACTCCCCTTATTTTGCTTGTTAGTGAATGTAATATTTAACAGAACATTGAAAAACTCTGAAACTATCTGAATATTTGTCATAACCTGTCCCTGTCTATTCAATAAGGAAGTTGCTCTATTGTGTGTATAAAGAGACAGAGAGTACTTGTATACCGTACCTGTATAGGGTCTTTATTACGTGTATGGGAGGTAACGCCTCAACTGCCTCACAAATGGGATCCTTCTTATACAGTTGAGACTGTGAAAAAAGTACGGATACTTGTGTTAGAGAGATGAAGTGGGAGATTCCAGTGACACACAATACTCATGTATAAGAAATGTAATGACGTATGTGTTACATTATCCAGCATGTCAGAAAGAAGCCATAAAACATCAATCTCCATTACTATAGTTTATAAATTATTCAGACACAGGGAGTTTCTACTTATTGTGTTAGTAGTTTATCACCATAAAATATTTTATATATCTGTATAGAGCAGTGGTGGGCAATAGGAGGCCCAGGGGTATCACGGGGCCCTCAGGCACTTCCCATGCGGCCTATAGCTTGTACTCTGGAGTGAGAGAGCATGCCCCTCTTCAACAATACACAGATAATTATATCCATTTAAATCTAGCATTTAATACCCAACTGTACTCTAAATACTTCACTGCATTATCTATACCTCTATTAATAATTACATTATTTTCTACAATAATGTTACCCTTTTGCCTTGGGTAAAGTAAGAAGGTTTAAATCACTGTGAGGCCGATATACAGAGACAGGGGCTGCTTATTAGACTCTTCAAGACTCCTCACCTTGGTATACAGCAATCCATGAACACATAATTTCACACAGATACCGAAAATGCATTAAACAAATAAGATAAGTGAATACTACAATACAAGCAAATTCATGTATGTGTAAGTATGTATATATATATATATATATATATATATATATATATATATCAGCAGTTTTAGATTAATGATCAAACAAAACATCTCAAACAATGGTTAAGATTACTATTAATTATATTTATTTCAGTATAAGTAGCAGGTAAGCAGCATTAATATATTTTGTTTCCAATACTGGCTTTTTACACTAAGAGGCAATTACCACTCCAGTCTGGCCAATGTTTTTTGTTCCACCAGTACATTTTTTTACTTTTAATAGGTGCGGAAAAGTCTTTTGCTAGATACACATTTTTAAACAATTTAATAAACCTACTAGCTTTTAAAACATTGCATGTTTCTATGTCTCAACCTACACCTATGTGACATGTACATTGTGTTTAATCCCTCGCTTTATAACAAAATTGAAATAAAGTGATATTTGCCCACAACTCTTTCCTAATGTAAAGGTTAAAAGAAGAAACTAAATAATTAGAATATAAGGAATAGACACTGGTTTTCTAGATTTCTACTTAGCTTTTACTAAAATGTAGTTTACTTACAGAGATTTGTAATCAGGAGGTGATACGGTTTCCAGGGGAGGTTTAATTTGGCTAAGATCTCTGTGTAAAAGTAGAGAAGACATAATCAAGTTCTGAAATAATAAGAATACAATAATAAAAAATTGTTTGAAAAAGAATAGGCTGCTTAGAGACTAAACTCTTAAATGTCCTCAGAGTAATCACATATATAGTTGTGAGCATTGCGGGTTATTGCTAACGTTGCGAGCTGGCGCAGCGAGTCCGCAGCAAATGGGGCCCTCTCATAGTGAGGGCCGCAGTTGCTTGCAAGTAGCGCCAAAGTCACTCCTTGCGCTGGTGGAGACGAGCGGTGTAGGCGCTCATCCCTACAACCCTGCACGACTTTGGCGATCACAGCGCTGGTAGGCGCTCATCCCTCTGACCCGCTGGACTACAGATCAACAGAAATCACAATTACACAATTCACAATGCAAGACCCATAGCACTTTGAAAAAATCAAGTGGAAAAATTATGGCCCGTAAAACTTTGAAAAAAGGAAAGCGGAACTTAGAAAAAAAAATACGACCCACGGCACTTAGAAAAAAAAATACGAGGTGCAAAAAAATTACGAATACACCACGGGGGCGGGGACAGCCAGGACGTCTGGGATTGAGGTTGCACGACAATTTAAATACAATTTGCCCAGTTTTGACACTCGAAAATCGTCTAAGCAACAAGAAAAATGGAGGCAGAAAAAAACAAAAACGAGGCTACACGACCCCTAAACACACAAGACACCGCCAGACACATAAGACTGGAAAGCGGGACTTCGAAAAAAACAAATACGAGCAGCAGGACTTAGAAAACAAAAATACAAGGTCAAAAAAATATGAAGTTAAGGGCCGAACCGTGCACATCCAAAACAACGAAAAACACAATGAAAAAAAAAATGTATATATATATATATATACATCACACACACTACGCAGGGACAGCCAGGACATCTGGGAGTGAGGTTGCATGACAATTTCAACACAATTTGGCGAGTTTCAGCACTCGAAAATCGCCTAAACGACAAAAAAAAATGGAGAGCCCAAAAAATGAAATGCCAAACAGCATTCCCGGCCTTACAATTTTATGACCGTCATTTTTTGACGGGCAATTCGCTATTTAAATATAAATGGCCACATGTCCACTGTGGCACAGCAAAGGATCCAGATATGGTATAATATAACATAGATAATAACAAGGACTTTATCTGTTGAATGTTATGAAAAATAACATTTTCCTACAGTAAACTAACACTGAAATATTTATCTGTCCACCAAGAAACAAGATTGTCTTATTTGGTTAATGAGATATTTCCATAATTAATTGATTAGACCCAAGGCATTGGGTTCCTTGTTTCTCATGCCGTTAGCTACACAGAAGAAGACTAGGCGCACTCACACCCCGGCATACAATAGTCTGTTCACTTTTTTGGGGGCAGAAAAAAGTTCCTGATATTTTTTGGATCTATATAAATTACAAGGTCTTGTTCAGATTGGACCTTATTTTAAATGTACTGTGTACCTTTTACTACTGAAGGGTTATACTAATTATTTGCAAGGTATCTTTTTCTTTATAATTTCAAAATGATTTTAAATAATGTTGAGATTCCCAACTATGGTTATTTTAATATTGCTCCCAAGATACAGATAGGATGAATATTCAGTGCCAATTTAAATATGGCTAATTACGTTTACACTCATTAATGTCATGAGAATCCAGCAGGGCTTTAAAGTTTTCAAATCACAGTAGTTTAAGAAAAAAAGCACTTGCTTGTGAAGTATTTGTAGGATAATTGGATTTGATTGAAACTCAAACCACACCGATTCCTCTTACAGACCGAGAAGCAGGCTGCTTGTATTAATAGATGCAGGCATTGCTCTCTAAAAATGTAAAAGCCCCCTCACAGATAGCGCTTCCCCCAAAGTATCATGGATGCCTCCAGAGCCCAACATGTTTTTTTTTTTAAACTGAAGATTAGCTTTGCAATTTTTTTTTGGTTTATTGCTCTTAGGTCAAATAGTTTTAAAAATATTTTTCCCCATAGAGGGAAAACTTCTACATCATCTATGCTTCAATTATTGACTGAACAAACTTGTTTTTTAAGTTTTAATGCAGAGAAAACATTTTGTTATCAGTTATAAGATACTTTTAGTTCACATGTTTTCTAATAAGGGAATTTAATAAAAGTTCTTATGTTTTTAAATTTACTTTTGCATTAACACTCCACTACTCAGTATAAAATGGTGTCTAGTTTAATAAGTAGCGTAATCCACCCCAGGGAGCATGCCCAAACTTTTGCTTTCACGTCAGCTACCCTGAAATTACTGGTAATAATATTTAATTACCAACAGATACAGTATGCAACTTTATTTGTGTGATGATCATACAGACTTACTCATAGCTAACTATTGAAAACTACAATGGTAACTTACTGAATGAAAATATTTTTAAAAATAACATTTAATTAATAAAGTACTTATGATCTATACTATAGATACAGATACTATAGACTATTATAATACATTTGGATCCTGTGCTTTATTCAGTTTGTGTCAGCCAGTAATATGAATGTACTCCATGAGGTTGTGTTATCAGTATTATTACCTTTCTCTCATAAGGTCAGCTAAACGCGTCTCTGCAGCTCTTTTTGCCCTCATTGGTCTCTCTTCGTCCCATTGTCTCAGAGCGCTCATTATAACCTCCCTGTCACAGGGGTTCTGGTTTTTGGTGTTACAGCATGTTGGTGGCTGGATACATAAATCTGACAGCTCACATCTAGATGGAAAAATGGCATCCAATATTGTATATTTATATAATAAACATAATAACTTTTCCAAGTAATTTTATATAATCACAGCGTAAAAAAGGTGGTCCTGGTGGACCAGACCAAAATATCTTATATCTCTTCTCAAGACCCTGTTGAATACTAATTGCTCCTCCTACGTTAACACAGTGAAACCAAAATCATGGCCTGTCTGGGGGTCTTGAAGAGAGGTTTGAGAACCAATGGACTAGACAACCAGTGACTTATAGGAAGAATTATAGAAAATCTATAATGCTCTAATAAAAGGAGCTAGATGACTTAATTAGGCATTGATCATTCATAAATGGTTTATTTAATGATTTACAAAAAAACATACAATTTTTTTTCTAAATAATATTCAATTGATAAATTACTCTCTGGTGTCACTTTAAGGACTAGTACTAATCTTGTGCTACATAAAGTCTCTTACCTGCTGGTTAGAGTTGGTGGATGTTGTCCCAGGAAGGCTGACTTATACAGACGCTTAGAGATATGAATTCCCCTTCTCCTTCTTTTACATTCCAGAAGACAGGTTAATTTCTTGTTTAATGAGTTCCCCATTACTGGTTATCAGTATCTGTCTATGCTACTATATGTCTTTCTATCTATATATGTTTATATTGGTCTGTCTGTTTAACTATTAATTAGTAATAAATAAATTTAAATGTGTATAATAATAATATAAATAAGTATATTGAATAAATACACTGATACAAAAACCCTAAAACAAAGTAAAAAAGACTCAACAAGTACAAATGGCAAATTGTCCGACCTCACTCCTTCTAGCTCACTGAACAAAGTGGTAAACTGTCAAGCTGGTTTATATTTAAATAGCAGTGATCACATGAGAGAGCTTTATGACATCACTAGGAATGTTCATGTAACATCATAGAGAGTTCTGACCTCACTCACCATACAAAACTATATAGGTACAGTAAGAAATGTACAGAAGCACATATAGAAATACAGATACATTACAGGAAGAATAAATGTCCACTATACAATGTAATATGATTAGATAAAAGGACAGAGAGTAGGCAAATAATGATGTTATCAAGTACAGTCTTTTTATCTGGAATAAAGTACATAAAAAATGTAAACTAGACCGGGAAAGAGGCTCGCAATGAGCACCGAATGCTCTCAGCGTGGGGCTCACAATGATCGCTGAAGGTGCTCAGAGAGGCCATAGCCTCGCATTGTGTGTCAATCAGCATTGCCAGGCTTACAAATCCAGTCATTTTTGATGGGCAATTTCCTAATATATATATATATATATTAATTAGGCCTTACCTAAATGAAACATCCCAAACAATGGTTTAGATTACTATTAATAATATTACTATTAATTAATAACAGTATAAGTAGCAGATAAACAGAATAAATATATTGTGTTTCCAATCCTGGCTATGTACACTAAGAAAGGGAGCCCCGGGAGACTGCCTAGTAACTAGGAGCTTTTTGACCTGGCTGAGTGGAATAGGAGGTGTGGTTAAGGAGGGCATATAGGGGGCGAGTTTCCCGCCCAGGGGTCAGTAAAAAAGTGGGAATAGTGAGCTTCATCAGCATGGCGTCCCCTATAGTGGATTCCCTAATTGCCCAACTAAAGTCTCAGGTGGCAGCACATGGACCAGAGTGGCTACAGGCCTTGTTGGCCAGCATCCAAGCTGGGGCACCACCAGGAGAGCAGGAGATTGCGCACAGAGTGATCAGAGCCCAAGGGCTGCACAGAGGCAGGGTCGTCCAGCTAGAAGGGCAAGGCCCCCAGACAGGTTAATCCCGATCATGGAAACCCCCAAGAAAAAAGGAGGAGGTCGGATGGTGAGGAGGAAGTTTGTGAGCCCAGGAGAGGTTTCTGCCAGCAGCAAGACCCCCGGAAAGCAGCAGAGCCGCAGCGGGACCCCCAGAAGAAAGAAATGGGCAGGGCAGCCAGAAGACGTCGGCGCGACCTTCCTCGTCGTCATTGGACCAGACGCAGCTAGGGAGGCGCGGGAGTCTGGTTGCAGCAGGAGCGGCAGCGGAGCTGGTGTGTGAAGCGGCAGCTGCGGAAAATATCAATGCGCGCAAGAGGATCCGGCGCGCCGGTGAGGACCATGTAAAAGACGCATCGGAAGGTGAGGAGAGGGTTGCTGAAGCGTCTGCAAGTAGGTCAGCGCATAGGTGAATGGCACAGGAGCAGGAGTGGCAAGGAGAGAAGGGAAAATGTCACTTATACTTACAAATGCAGAAAACCACCTTTGCCAGCTCACAGGAATAGGCGCACACCCTCTCCAAAAGAAAAATCTAGCTCCAGAAGGAGGTCAATGTACCGGACAGGTCGGCATGGTGAATATAGAAGGGAGGAGAGGGAAAGGCGCTCTCCTTCTTATCATTGCAGGAGCCGCAGAGAGTCAAGAAGATGGAGGGACCGGAGACTGCCTTCCGGGGAGGACTGGAGGGTACAAGACGCAGCTAGAAAAGAGTCATCAAGGAGCAGGAACAAGCAACTTCCCTTCTCTAATCGAGGAAGGGAGCAGATTGGAGCAGTTGGCGCATCAGGGGTTACAGCCTCAGCATCGGCAGCAGATATGAGGCATACTGGTGAGTCTATACACAACACACAACCTAACAATAGTATGCACAGTAGTTTGTTAAGTGTTTTGAACAATTTAAGTAGTTTGGTGTCTCAGTTAGAGGGGTGGGGGTGGGGGAAATGCAGAAGCAGTGGCAGCATGGGTGGGTCCGCAGAGGGCTACGAGTAATAATTTGGTAATGAGTCATCCAGGTAAGGCAAGCTTGAGTGTGTAGGGGCAGGAAGTTACTGGGTTAGATGGTGAGGCAGCAGTGGTCACCCTCCCGGAGGTAGGTGTAGAGCCAGTCCTCAGAGTGGCAGACACAGTTTGGAGTAAATCAGCCCTGTGTTCTATTGGACCAATTGGGGAGCATGTTTCTAAAGAGTTGAGGGAAAAGATCTGGAAACAGGAGTTTAGAGAGATATTTTCAGTATTCCTGTTGGATGGTTTCATAGAAATTAAGCCAGATGAAAAGAAGGAGGATTCTAAGAAAGAAGAGGAGGAGCGTAAGTGTATATATAGAAAGATTCCCAAGACCTTCAGTAATTGGTTACAGGCCTATGTGATATTTGTGAGTATAGTGGGAGAAAAAAAACCTGAGTTTTGTTCTGCTTTATTTTGTTACCTCGATGAAATCAAGGTGATTCATAGGACCTATGGAGGCCAGGCGGGATGGGCGTATGATGAAAAATTCCGTCAGAAACTAGCTAGGATGATATGGACATGGGCAGTTGGTTAAAGATTGTGACCCCGTTACACCCAACGTTTGGTACAGGGGTAAAGTCAGTAGCGATCAATCAAAGTAAAAAGGTGTTTTGTTTTGCCTTTAATGAAAGTTCATGCACTTGGGGAGCTTCATGTAAATTTAAGCATGAATGTTCTGAATGTGGTAGTAGTCATCCTCTTTTTCCCTGCTTCAAGAGAACAAAAGCTCAGAAGTCAGGGGAATCTGTTGCAAAAGGGGTGGAGCCCAGTGCTGGTGGAAAGGATGGAAGATTGGCTAAAGTTATACGGTAGTAGGGTGTCTAGTGCTGAGGATGCTAGGTTTATTAGGGAAGGTTTCCCTGTTGATTTTACTATCCCATCATTGGCTGGGGCCATAAGGGGGCGTCCATTAAATTTGAGGTCGGCCAGGGATAATCCTTCACTAGTATTTAGTATGCTGATGGATGAGGTGGTAAAAGGGAGGATGGCTGGTCAGTTTGATAATGTCCCGCTAGCAAATTTAAGGATCTCTCCTTTGGGCTTGGTCCCAAAAAAGGAGCCGGATGCTTTCAGGCTCATCCATCATTTGTCTTAGCCCAGGGGGCATTCAGTAAATGATGGGATTGAAAACGATCTGTCATCGGTCTTGTATGCATCGGTGAATCAAGCAGTGAGGTTGGTAAGGAAGGCTGGAAAAGGGGCTTTGTTACCTAAGGTAGATATTAAATCAGCTTTTCGCTTGCTTCCGGTTCACCCAAATTCTCAGCAGTTGTTAGGATGTTCTATTTTGGGTACGTTTTTGTGGACTTGTGTTTGCCTATGGGGTGTAGTATTTCTTGTTCCTACTTACTACTTACTACTGAAAAGTTTAGTATGTCTCTGCAGTGGGTGGTTTGTGTTAAGACAGGGTTATATTATGTGGTTCATTACTTAGATGATTTTTTGTTTGTGGGTTCGGCATGCTCACTAGATTGTCATAGATTAATGCAGGCTTTCCAAGAGTTAGCGGTTGATTTCGGCATTCCGCTGGCCATAGATAAGTCCATAGGTCCCTGCCAGGTGTTGAGTTTCTTGGGAATTGAAGAAGATACCGTTAGTATGGAGTGTAGGCTTCCTATGGAGTAGGTGGTGGATTTAAGGAATAGCATAGGTGGAGTAATGGCGTCAAGAAAGGTTACCTTGAAGTCTATCAGTCATTGTTGGGGAAGCTTAATTTTGCTTGTCGGATAATTCCGATGGGGAGGATTTTTTCCAAAAGGCTATCTGTAGCCACTAGGGGAGAGTGCCATCCGCATCATCATATAAGGGTTACGGCGGAGCACAAAGCAGATCTCTGCATATGGTTTGTTTTCCTGTTTTTGTAACATGATTTTAAAAGAACCGGCCTTTAATGAAGTTCTGGAATTATACACTGATGCTACAGGTGCATGGGGTTTTGGGGCCTATTTTAGATTTAATTGGTGCGCGCAAGCTTGGCCTGCTAGGTGGAAGGAAAATGGGTGGACTAGGAATTTAACTTTACTGGAATTGTTTCCTATCATGCTAGCATTGTTTCCATGGAGGGAAATGTTAAGGGATCATCATGTAGTGTTTCACAGTGATAACATGAGTGTGGCGCAGGCAATCAACTCAACTACTGCCTCTTCGCCTCCAGTAGTTAGACTGCTGAGGCAACTGGTATTAAAGGGTCTACAGTTGAACATTCTGGTTAGAGCTTCCCACATCGCTGGTGTTAAGAACGTGGTGGGGGATGCCTTGTCCAGATTCGAATGGGAGAAGTTTCGGAGGTTAGCACCTTTAGCTAATGTTGAGCCTATACTATTTGATCCTGAGTTGTGGAATCTGTGTTTATAAATCAAAAGGACAGGGCACTGGGGTACGGCATACTGCCCGAGTGTTATGGGGAATGTGGTATCTGTAACTTGTATTAATAAAATGTTGGTTGTTACAATTTACTTGTCTTTTATTGCAGGGAGTCCTTTGCAGCTATGGATTGTGGGGCATTCCTTCATATATTGGGCCAGAAGGGCAGCAGCTATCACAGATCGGGGCCACCAGTTGGGTTTCCCTGAGTAGGCAATGTTGATAAAATGGTTCGACATAAGGGGAATGAAATGGGAGCAGGTGTTGGTAAAGGTAGTTGGGTTGGCTAGATCTTCCCCTAAACTTGACATATTGCTCATGCATGCAGGGGGCAATGATCTGGGGTATATGGCAATGAAGGAGTTAATTAGGAAAATGAAGAGGGATTTATTAAGGCTTAAGGAGTTGTTTCCTGGCCTATATATTATTTGGTCCCCAGATTACACCTAGATTAAAATGGACGGGGCCCATGATCCCCAAAAAATGAATAAAGCCAGGCTCAGAATTAATAAGATCATGTCTTCATTTGTTAGGAGATTGGGGGCTATGCGATTAGGCATCGGGACTTAGTGACCCCGGGAGCGCATGAGTTTTACTTGTGGGATGGCGTACACCTTAGTGAGATAGGCAAGTCATTATTCAATTACACATTGAAGGAGGGTATTGTCCAGGCCATAGTCAGTTTGGGCATTGCTGAGCCCGGAGGGCTTGCGGGTGGCGGGGGTGCGGCATCACCTTAGGGCGGAGCTCATTAGCGGGTAAGGTATCTGGTTTAAGCCGAGGCCAGAGGTCGATTGGGCACGGGGCTCCATGGGACCTTTGGGGCTGTGATGAGCTCCGTCCTTGGGAAGGTGTGCAGCTACCCATGGTTAGTGATTACATGTTATGTTAATAAAGCTGTGGCCTGATTATACCCATATATGATTCTGTGTCTGTGTTTATTGGGAATGTGGTTTTGGTAGTCTATGTGCGGACCATGTCATCCATGCACAGGTTAACAATTACCACCCCAGTCTGGCCAATGGTTTTGGTTTCAATATTTTTTTTTACTTTAAGTGGGTGTGGAAAAGTCTCTTAGTTTGCTAAGTTTGCTACAAATTTTAAAATGTTAATAAACCTACTTGCTTTTAAAAACATTGCATTTGTATACACAACAAAGGATCCAAATATGGTATAATTTAACATAGATAATAACAAAGCCTTTATCTGTTGAATGTTATGAAAAATAACATTTTCCTACAGTAAACTAACACTGAAGTTTGGAATATTTATCTGTCCATCCAGAAAACAAGATCATCTTATTTGGTTAATGAGATATTGCCATAATTAGTTTATTAGACCTAAAGCATTGGGTTCCTTGTTTTCCATGCAGTACTGGGCTCGCAATGAGCACCTGTAGCACTCATTGCAGCTTAAGCCTAAGACCCGCGGGACTCACCATGAGCACTCAAAACCCGCAGGTCTACACCCACATAAGGGCCAAAGCGAAGGCCACAGTTCCTTGCAAGGAGCACCAAAGGAGCTCCTTGTGCTGGTGGAGATGAGCGCTTTAGGCTCTCATCACTACGACCCACTACGACTTAGGCAGTGAGCATCAAAGGCGCTCAGTGCACTGGTGGAGATGAGCATGGGAGGCGCCCATCCCTAGGACCCCGCACGACTTAGGCAGTTAGGTCCGAAGGCGCTCATTGCACTGGTGGAGCTGCCTACGGCGCTAATCACTACAACAAGCGGGACTACAGATCAAAAGAAATCTCAATTATACAATTCACAATGCGAGACCCGTAGCAGTTTGAAAAAATTAGCGGGGAAAATGTACGGCCTGTAACACTTTGCGAAGGAAAGCGGGACTTAGAAAAATAAAAATACGAGAACTAAAAAATACAAAGTTAACGGCTGAACCGCGCACATCCAAAAACACACATAAAAAAAAACACCACACACAGCACGGGGGGCAGCCAGGATGTCTGGGTCTGAATTTTGCTGAGTTTCTGCACTCGAAAATCAACTAAGCGACAAAAAAAAAATGGTGAAAAAAAAAAAAACGAGGCTACACGACCCCTAACCACGCATAACACCGCCGGGCACATAAGACTTTTACCCAGGAACGTACGAGGTACAAAATACACTATTAGGAAGGACGGAAGGGCCAGCGTAACACATAGACAATCGCCGCCATTTTACAACACTAACTTGCAACTAATAACATTACCATTCTAAAATGCTGCTGTATACAACTAAACAAATGGTTTGCTCTTGCGCACGCAACCTATTTATACTGCACACTTGGCACATTGCTGACACTTACACCTCAGGTCAGCAACAGTGCAAATGTATATTGTAAGCTGCAGGAAAATCAAAAGCGATTGTTAGCTCTTCAGGATATTTTTTTTTTTCCATATTTTAATTTTTATTGTTTTTAGAAACAGACAACCAAAACAAAATACATACAGTAAAACAATACTTACATCTAAATCATACACAGTCACCCACCTACATACCCCCCACCCACCCCTTGGCAATATTCTCATTATTTGCAGAAGGAGGCAATACCCAAAACCTATTATATAATTAAAGTAACATCGCTAAAGGCAACAAAAACAAAAACAAAAAATGTATCTGTTAACAAAAAGGCCCGGCAAACATTTCTTTGTCCCATCTTGCCCATTCTTAACCACTGATAATCTAAACTTGGAATCAAAACTTAAATATTCCATTTCATACTGTTTATTCCTTTCCATAGTACTTCAAATCTCATTCCATTTAGGCAATTCCCCACTTCTCCATCTCCGTACAATCCACCATTTAATTACTATGAGAACCTGCACCACTATCCTTATTGTTTCTCTAGACCATTCCCTTTGAAAAATATGTAATAGAAAAGCTTCTGGGTTTAAGGTAACTTCCTTGCATCCCATACCTACCAACTTGGTGACACACCTTTCCCAAAGCCCTTTGATCTTAGCACATTTCCACCACATGTGGCTTTGGGTGTCTATTTCCGAGCACCCTCTCCAAAACAGCTCACTATATTTGCTTGGATCTATTTTAGACAGAAGCTCTGGAACTATGTACCATTTTTGTGTAATTTTAAAGTGGATTTCTCTGTAAGTTGTACAAATCAAGTTATCTTTTGTTAGCTGATAAGCTTTTCCCCAATCCTCCAGATTTTTCTTAATTCTAAAATAAGTTTCTCAGCTTTCCATGGCTACAGATTTTCCAGAACTTCTGTACTCGTCTAAAAATGTTAAGCATTTCGACACTGAACTCTTATTACTTGTACTTAATGACAAGAATTTTTCGAGAGGTGTCAAATCCCTGACTGATCTTACATCAAAACCTTCTTTTGTTAATATCTTCTTAAGGGTCAGAAATTGCAGCCACATTGATAGTGGGACCTCTTTAACTCTCCTCAGTTCCTCAAATTTAATAAAGCCCTAATTTCTGATTAAATCCTTAATTTTATCAATACCCCATTTCCCCCACTCTACCTTATCTATTTCGGTGTATATCGTAAATTACTTCCAATGGTGTTAATGGAGATGGAAAAGGGAGCAACTTCAATTTTGAGTTCATTTTGAGCCAACTAGCCCAATATTGTTTCCCTTTTCTGAACTCTATCTGAGACTTAAAGTTGGACGATTTCTTATGCCATAGAGCTAGCTGCAGAACTATTTTGGGGCTTAAGGCTTCTTCTAACTGGACAAACTTGGGTCCTTCCACTCCTTCTGTCCATCTCAGAAAGTGGTAAAACTTTATAGCCTCTGCATACTTCCAGAGGTTGATTGCCCCTAATCCACCTTCTATATACTTTATATTTACTTGGTCTTTACTGACTCTAACCCTATTTCCTTTATATATAAAATGATCTACCACTTTCTGAAATTTAGTAATACTTCCTCTGGATATAAATAGAGGGATTGCTCTTAAAACATAAGTAGGTTTCGGTAGAATGAACATCTTAACACATACGATTCTGCCTGACCAGGTTAGGTTTAGCCTCTCCCATGACTTGAGTAGTTTGCACACTGAAACAAAAGTTATTTCCAAGTTATTCCATGGTAGCAACACACGGAGTCAACTCTATTCCCAAATGTTCTAGTTTTTTCTGCTCCCATCTAAATGGAAATTTCTCTTGTAACAAGGTTTTAGTTTCTAAGTTCACATTTAGCCAGATAACCTCTGATTTGGAAGAATTCATTTTATAATATGATAGGCAACCAAAGTTTTTTAACTCCTTCATGAGGTACACCAATGATTCTAGTGGCTCTGATAAAACTATAACTGCATCATCTGCGAATAGAGTGATCTTCGATTCTATAGCTCCACATATGATTCCTCTTATCCTATCATTCTTCCTTATCATTTGAGCCAGCACTTCTATACACAAGTTGAAGATCATTGGGGATAGCGGGCATCCTTGTCTCGTCCCATTGCTAATCTGAAACAATTCCGACTGAAAGTCTATACCTTTTATGAAGGCTGAAGGGTTAGAGTATAGCGCCATAATCGCTCTTGACGCGAATTTGCCCAATCCGTTTTTTTCTAGGGTACACTTGATAAACTCCCAGTTGAGCCTGTCGAAGGCTTTTTCCGCATCTAACTCTACTGCCACCAACGGGATTTTATTATCTTTAGAGTGTGCCAATATATCAATAAGCTTTCGCAAGTTATCTGTCCCTTGTCAGCCTTTAATAAAACCTGTTTGATCTGACTCAATTAACTGGTCTAAAAGAGGATTTAATCTTTGTGCTAGTATCTTTGAATATATTTTGATATCGATGTTAAGTAAAGAGATGGGCCTGTAGTTAGAACAATTTGCCAGATCTTTTCCCTCCTTCGGTATCATAATTATTGCTGCTTCTAATGTCTCCTTGGGAGCCCATCCTGAGTCTTTAATTTTGTTAAATACTTTTACCAGATGAGCCCCCAATTCTGGTAAGAATTGTTTGTAATACAGTATCGGGAACCCATCTGGTCCTGGGGATTTTTGGACATCTAAACTGGACACACAGTTCTCGATTTCCTCCAATAATATCTTCCCATTTAGTAGTTCCCTTTGCTCGTCTAATTTTTTTTTTAGATTCAACTTTTTAAACAAATCCTGTATTTGCCCTTTATCAGGTTTAACCCACCCTGGTTTCTTTTCCAGATTATATAAGGTGCTATAGTACTCCGCCGCAATTCTACCTATTTCAATAGGATCCTTTTTCATAATTCCTTTGGAATCGAGAAATTTCACTATCCTTTTGTTGCTCCGCTTTTTCCCAATAAGGTCCACTAGGGATTTATTTGCTTTATTGCCTAGATGATAATTTTTTATTTTTAGCTCCCTTAATTTCTTATCTATTTGACTTTGTAAGATCATATTTATCTGTGCTTGTATCTTATAGATCTGTTCCGTCAACATGTTATCCTGGCATTTTTTGTTGGCATATGATAGCTTATAGAGTTCTAAATATAAATCATGAAGCGATTTCCCCTGGCCCTCCTCTTCTTAATCATTCTTGTTTTCCAAATACCCCTCATATACGCTTTATGCGCATTCCAAATACTTAAATCTGAGGTTATAGAGCCACTGTTAACTCTAAAGAACTCTTCAATTACTTCCTTAATTTCTTTTTTTCTTCTGTTGTATAAAATACTTCTGAGTTAATATTTTCTCTTTTTTTACCATTGCTAGTCCCCCGACCTTGCAGTACTATTTTTACCAGGGCGTGGTCTGACCATGATATAATCCCTACCTCCACGTCATCCACTTCTCTCCATGTCTCTATGTCAACCAGTATGAAATCAATTCTTGTGTATAGACTATGTCTGGGAGAATAATAAGTATAGTCCCGGACCTCAGGATTTTTTTGCCTCCAGGAGTCATATAGTTTGTTTTTCAACAATATCTCATTAAATCTTCTAGACAATCTTTCCAGAGCTAAATCGCTCGTCCTTAAGCTCCTATCAATTTTTATGTCCAGGACCATATTCAAATCCCCACATATAATAAGCTTACCCACTTTTAGTTTGGAAATAATTTTTAAGCACTTACTCAAAAAGCTTATTTGATTCACATTCGGAGAATATAAATTGGCAATTGTAAATGACTGACCATTTACCTGTCCTAACCAAATGATAAATCTCCCTTCTCCATCATATTCTATATGGTCCGTTACAATCACATTCTTATCATGAAACAAAATAGCAACCCCTCTAGCCTTTTTCCTGAAGCTAGACGAGAAAACCAACTCAAACTGTTTGTATCCTTTTCTAGGTTCTTTCCCCCTTTACCCAGTGGGTTTCTTGTAGACAAATAACATCCAATTCTTCTTTTATAAATTGACGGAAAGCACAGTGCCGTTTGCCGGGTGAATTTAAGCCTCTAGCATTTTGCGATATCACTTTTAACATCAAAGTGACTTACTTGATAACCTCCGAATCCCCTCCTTCCCTATCATACCGTTTTATTGCCTTCACTTCCCCTCCCCTCCCCTTCCAACAACATACAAACACCACACATACCGTTTCCTCCCGATGGCAAGAAAAACGTAATGCCATCTTTTAAGATGTCTGGTCCTCCGGGGCGCAGAAAAAACTTCAAAAAGAAAAAAAAACCCTGGCAGAACCTTGGGAGTGCGCCCGTTGCCCCCTCACCCTACTCATAGAAGCACTCAACTACACATTAAATATTTCCTTCACGTCCAAAACTTTTAATTAACTCTACAATAGAATGTTAAAACATTTCCCAAAGTTGTCTCGGACAAGTAGCATATTTTATATATTTTATTTTCCTTTTTTTTCCCTTTCTCTTTATTCACCTACGTACTTCCCTTTCACTTTCCCGTTTTACCGCCTCCATCGAAAGTGGGGCCTTTTAAATCTGAGTTTATAGAGCCACTGTTAACTCTAAAGAACTCTTCAATTACTTCCATAATTTCTTTTTTTCTTCTGTTGTATAAAATACTTCTGAGTTAATATTTTCTCTTTTTTTACCATTGCTAGTCCCCCGACCTTGCAGTACTATTTTTACCAGGGCGTGGTCTGACCATGATATAATCCCTACCTCCACGTCATCCACTTCTCTCCATGTCTCTATGTCAACCAGTATGAAATCAATCCTTGTGTATAGACTATGTCTGGGAGAATAATAAGTATAGTCGCGGACCTCAGGATTTTTTAGCCTCCAGGAGTCATATAGTTTGTTTTTCAACAATATCTCATTAAATCTTCTAGACAATCTTTCCAGAGCTAAATCGCTCGTCCTTAAGCTCCTATCAATTTTTATGTCCAGGACCATATTCAAATCCCCACATATAATAAGCTTCACGTCCAAAACTTTTAATTAACTCTACAATAGAATGTTAAAACATTTCCCAAAGTTGTCTCGGACAAGTAGCATATTTTATACATTTTATTTTCCTTTTTTTCCCTTTCTCTTTATTCACCTACGTACTTCACTTTCACTTTTCCGTTTTACCGCCTCCATCGAAAGTGGGGCCTTTCCCATCCCCTCTCGTGTCTTCTTTTTCTAATTTAAAACCCCACTTTTCCAAGCACTGCACACCTTCTGCGACTGAATTGATCACCTCAGTTTGGTTACCTTTAGTTATAATTAATTTAACAGGGAACCCCCATTTATATAATACCTTTTCTCTTCTGAGCACTTTAGTAATAGAACTTAATTATCTTCTTTTAGCTAAAGTTTCGCTTGAATAGTCTTGGTAAATTTCTACCTTTTCGTAAGGGCTCTCAAACTGTCTTTTTTCTCTACTACATTTAATTATCCGTTCTTTGAAGGTGTAATTTTGTAACTTTACTATTACATTCTGCTCTCTCCGCCCTATCAGTCTCCTAGGTAATGGGAGCCTATGTATCTTATCAAACTTACCTTCTAATGCGTTATCATTCCCTGTTATAGATTTAAAGAACTCATTCACGTACTCGCCTAACTCATTGTCCAGGACATTCCCTGAAATCCCCCTCAGCCTTAAATTATTCCGTCTAGAGAAATCTTTGATTCTACATAATTTGTTCTTGAGACTTACGACTTCGTCCTCAAGCATCCCAACTTTGATCTCTAATCTCTGATAATCCTCCACAAGTTTTTCTTGTTTTCCTTCCAGCTGGCCAATTCTCTCTAGTAACGCATTCACTGCTTTTGTATTCTCTGTAACCTCTAATAGTATATCTTTCCTAATTCTGTTTTCTAAGTTATAGAACAACCTTTCCATTGCCTCTACAATTAATGCTTCTGATTGACCTGTGTTCAATCTATCGTGGAGGTCTACTATCTCTGATATATTAACGTGTTCATTGTTTTCTGTGTCTGTTTGGGATATATTCGATTGAGAGCTAGATAAATTTACTTTTTTCCTTTTCACTGTTTCTCTAGTTGTTAATGGGCTTTTTAAAATAGCACCCTGCAATTTGGTATCTTTGCCCTTGTTTTTACTTCTTGCCACTGACACATCCTTCCTTATCATGTTTACTTATTTGTCCTGCTTCAGTTACCCAACACTGATAACGTTTTAACTACACCCCCTGTAAGTTTTCCCTTTGGGCAAGCACCTTGTCCTCTCTTTTTTTTCCCTTTCCTTTCTTCTTTCTTTTTCCCCTTCCCCTTTTCTCCCTTCTCTTAACACAGAATATACAGGTATGTTATTTAAGAGTTGCAGACAAATGGAAAAAAACTATACCATGCTACAAGTACACATAATAATAGAGAATAAGGAATAGCAAATGTTACAACCATACAATCATAATTTTTGATATATTTTACAGCAGCAGTCCCCTGGATCCACACGGCTTTATTTACTTCAATTTATTAGAGTTTTTGTCTTCTTATCTGCCGCAGCAGCCTAAGTTTAATATAATCCACTGCTGCCTTATTGACACTTTACAGGCAGCTGACCAGTTTAAAGCAACAGTCAGATTCGAATCTAGTGGCTGAAATCAGAATTATGAACTTGACAAGAACAGCCACATAGAAACTGAAACAGCCAGCTGGATGGTCGCTGTAGCTAGCCCCATAGAAACAACAAATACCAGCTACTGGCTGGCTAGAAATGTCAGGCAAAGCAGACACAACAGTATGTAATCAGCACACAGGATACATACATACTGTGCGAAAAATAAAATAAAAAAAAATTATGCTGCAGGATGGGATCTGCAGACTACATATGATTAACAGCAGGATAGAAGCAGCAGGGTAGGATCCGCCGGCTAAATTAACTCGGCAGATAACTTAATAGCAGCAGGATAGGGTCAGCAAGCTGAGTAACTTTACTAGCCGGATTTAAACATCACTGTTACCCCCAGACCCAAAACCACATTTTTGAGAGTATGTGGCCACTCCCAGGAAGTGCAGAGTGAGCACTGACGAGGAAGCTGAGTGCGCCCGTTGCATGAGCGTGTAAGCACTCTCTGTGTTCAGTCTAATAAGCCCTAGAAGAACCAGAAGCGGAGGAGCTTGAGGCCGGTCAAGCCAGTGAAGAGGCAGTGAGGAGGCAGCAGTATTGGTAGTTCTTCCTCAGTACAAGCAGCTACAAGCCTGCAGACCTGCACCGTATGAAGGATACAAAAAAGCAAGGAGCATGTGTGAAACAGCAGAGGGCAGATTCAAGGACGGCTGCAGCTAGCAGTTTGCAGCTCCTGTGAGTATCAAAACTGTAAGTTCTGCTTAATAGTGATTTGGCTCACTGCTGCACTTTGCTGCTATTGTAAGAGATTTCTCAGTGTATGGACATCAGCTAGACATTTAATTAAGTCTAGTTAGATTGATGGCTCATAAGTCCTATAAGGAACTGCTTGCAGGCAGGGGGTTATTAAGAAATGTCCTGTGAAAAAGTCTTGCGAAAATTTATAGTGATAGTCAATTAAATGAGCCATTCCTAGCCGGCAAGCCTGCCTCTATATTTGGACACTGTATGCTTGTACATTTTTGGTTACACTGCCAGTCTGGAGACCTGTGTATCACATAGTGTGTTTAAAAGATATCTACAGAGAAGAGCAGAAAACCGCCAGAGGGCTATGTAACCAACTTTATTGGATGCAATTGGAGTAAAGCAGGGGAATAGTACAACCCCAAATGAGGAAGGCTACATAATACTCAAAGAAACCGTTTAAAGCTCTTCAGGATATTGAATGATGCATATATTTATTACAAATAGGTAAAGTATATTAATTTATTATTTAATGAATTAATTATTATAAAAATAAATATTTATATAAAAATAAAAAGAGCAGGGGAGAGGCTTGCAATGAAGGTGTTCAGCGCTGGGCTCACAATGAGCGCCAAGGGTGCTCAGAGGAGCAAAAGTACACGAGGGGAGAGGCTCGCAATGAGCGCCGAAGGTACTCAGAGGACCAAAAGCCTTACATTGTGTGCCAAACCTGCCTTACAATTTTATGACCGTCATTTTTTGACAGGCAATTCGCTAGTTAAATATAAACGTAAACATGTCCACTGTGACATAACAAAGGATCCAAATATGGTATAATATAACATAGATAATAACAAGGACTTTATATATTGATTGCTAGGAAAAATAAAATTTTCCTACAGTAAACTAACACTGAAGTTTGGAATATTTATGTGTCCACCCAGAAACAAGATCATCTTATTTGGTTAATGAGATATTGCCATAATTAGTTGATTATACCCAAGGCATTGGGTTCCTTGTTTCTCATGCAGTTGGCTACACAGAAACTAGGCGCGCTCACACCCCGGCATACAATAGCCTGTTCAAATTTTTTTTGCAGAAAAGTTCCTGATATTTTTTGGAGCTACAGTATATAAATTACAAGGTCTTGTTCAGATTGGACCTTATTTTAAATGTGTACCTTTTACTACTGAAGGATTATAATAATTATTGGCAAGGTATCTTTTTTTCTTTATAATTTCAAAATTATTTTAAATAATGCTGAAATTAACAACTTTTTGGTTATTTGTTTTTAATATTGCTCCCAAGATACAGATAGGATGAATATTCACAGCCAATTTAAATATGGTTAATTAGGTTTACACTCATTTATGTCATGAGAATCCAGCAGGGCTTTCAAGTTTTCCAATCACAGTAGTTTAAGCAAAAAAGCACTTGCTTGTGAAGTATTTGTAGGATAATTGGATTTGATTGAAACTGAAACCACACCGATTCCTCTTACAGAACGAGAAGCAGGCTGCTTGTATTAATAGATGCAGGCATTGCTCTCTAAAAATGTAAAAGCCCCCTCACAGATAGCGCTTCCCCCAAAGTATCATGGATGCCTCCAGAGCCCAACATTTTTTTTCCAAGTTTAAGATTAGCCTTGCAATTGTTTTTTTTTTGCTCTTAGTCAAATAGTTTTAAAAACTTCTACATCATCTATGCTTCAATTATTGACTTAACAAACTTGTTTTTAATATTTTAATGCAGAGAAAACATTTGGTATCAGTTATAAGATACTTTTAGTTCATGTGTTTTCTAGTAAGGGAATTTAATAAAGGTTCTTATGTTTTTAAATTTACTTTTGCATTAACACTTTATTAAAAATTAAATATTGTGCAATATAATAATAATGGTCTGGACATGTGTGCAATTGTAAAAGACTTAAGAAAAGTGTTACAAAATATCACTAAATCACTTTATTAAGTATATATGCCAATTTCTGTCTCTAAATTGCAATCGCAGTATTTTGTTGCACAATATTTGAGCACTTTAAGCAGATTTATTTAGCACTTGATGCACTCTTTACAAGCTGCATTATAGCTTGGAGTCAGAACACCTGAAGGATTCACATCCAATATTGGAAATATCATAATATTATTTAATTTTTCACGTTGCACTTTAACAATTCACAAGAGAGTACGTACAAGATAAAATCAAGAGACAAATATATTCAGAGACAAATATATTCAAAGTGGCACAGCAAAACTTCTAGGAACAAAATGAAAAATTAAATTCAGAAGTGACGTCCATACTGAATATTACTTTATTCAGTTTTTTAAGCGAACGATTTTTAACAAAGATGATTTTAATAAAGTAATAAAGTTTACATTTTTAAAATTTGGTTTGTGGGTAATATAATAAATGCCACAAAAAAAGGTGTTCTCTAAGTGTGTTTCTCTTACTATCACTATCTTGAAAATATCATAGAATCCAGTGTACATGGAAATTTCGATGAAGCACCTTACAAGATTGAAACTCAACGAAAAAAATACTCCCTTGATTTCCCATGTGTCATATAATGTAAAGTAGGAAAGGGTATATTATTAAGCAGATCTTAAGTAGAGATTGTACTAATATAAGGTGGAAAATAAAGAAAGAAAGCTCAGAGTGGTAATAATACTACGTCAAAAGCACTTTCTGCTAAGATTCTAAGCTCAAAACAGGGCTCTTCAACTTTTGAATTTTGTTAAACGTGTATTTCCCTTGTTCTAATCCCCTGTACAGCGCGACGGAATATGTTGGCGCGATACAAATAAAAGATAATAATAATAATAATAAAAGAAGGAGAGGAAAGAACAGAACACTCATACTGAGCTTAAATGTAAATTATCCACCTATATACAATACAGAGTTATAATGAATCCAATATTCCTCACATAACCAAAAAGATCATCCAGCCACAGATGAAAAAGGTATTTACATTTAAGCTCAGTATGAGTGGTCTGTTCTTTTCACTCCTTCTTTTGACATAAGATTGAAAACTCGCAAATTTACAATCTAATGAGTTGGGTATGGTGGGGAGGGTGAAAGATGTGTTGTACATATATAAGCTGGAGGTGATAAGCTTCTTTACACAGATATGTTTCTAGTGAGGTTTTAATAAGATTTTGAAGCATAAGGTTAAGCAAGGCAAGGAGTTCCAGAGAATATGGGCAGTGCAAGAAAAGTCCTGAAGGCACGGGTGAGGGAAGGAGAGAAGAATGTCATTAGCAGAACAAAGAGGGCGGGTGGGAGAGTATTTAGAGGTGAGAAAGGAGATATAAGGGGGTGTATTGTTGTTGAGAGCTTTGTAAGTTTTGGTCAGCAGATACTGAGTAATGAGTATGGAAGATGAGTCTAGCTGAGGCGTTCATTATTGACAGTAATCAAGTAGAGATATGATTAGAGAATTAGGATTTTAGTTGTGTCTTGTGTAAGGTAGTGACATATTTTAGAGATTTTTTTTAGATGGAAGAAACACAATTTAGTTAGTGATTGTAGATGATGAATGAAGGAAAGGGCAGAGTCCAACAGAATCTCCAAGGTAGATTTGAGTGTCATCTGCATAGAGCTGATACTGAAACCCAAATAATTGTATTAGGGTACCAAGGGAGGATGTATAGATAGGGAAGAGGAGGGGGGTCTAGGACTGAGCCTTGGAGTATGACAACAGACAGAGGTCAAGGAGTAGACGTCATGCCAGAGAAGGAGACACTACAAGTTCGGTCATGTTGGTAAGATGTGAAACAAGAGAGAGCAGTGTCACGGATGCTGAGGTAGTGGAAAATGTGGATTGCTAGGTTCTTGAGTACACCCAGGATCATTCTCTGGCTCAGGTTATACAAAAACCTATCTTGGATTTAGTCAACACAAATAATATTGATATAATATTACATTTTATAGTAGGGGAACAGTGTTCACAACACAGTCTCATTTGAGATTTAATTTAAAAAACATAGTTGTATGGGGCCAACAAAACCTTTTAAAAGGGCAGATTTTAATGGTCTAAGGAAAGCAATACGAAGTAAAGATTGGGACAAAGAAATTACAGGTAAAAATACAGAACGTAAATGGACAAGTGGCTAAAATAGCAAATGAAAAGTTAGTTAAAACAGAGAATAAGACTAGCCCTAATTTTTTTTAAATATATTAATCGGAAGAAGGCCAGGAAGGAAGCTATAGGAACATTACAATGTGAAACAGGCCATCTTATAAAAAGTGACCAAGAAAAGGCAGATGAGCTAAATAAGTCCTTCTCTTCAGTATACACAAGGGAGGTACCAGGGGTTGGGAGCACTGCAACAAAATGAAGCTACACTACCTTCACCAAATAAATGGTTACCACAGGGAGAAATCCAAATTTGGTTGGAAAAAAAGAAATACTTAGGTCCTGATGGAATACATCCAAGGGTACAGAGAGAAGTGGGTTCTGTAATAGTCAAAACATTATATCTATTTTTAAAAAGACTCAATCACCACGGGGTCACTACCAGATGACTAGAGAAAAGCAGATGTGATACCTATATTTAAGAAGTGAGCAAATCCATTGAATTATAGACTTATAAGCCTCACTTCTGTAGTAGGAAAGCTTGTAGAAGGGTTATTAAGGTATGTATATTTAAACAAGTTTCTGAGTATGAGTCAACATGGATTTATGAGGGATAGGTTATGTGAAACAGATCTAATTAGTTTCTATGAGGAGCTTAGTAGGAACTTGGATCAAGGCGACAAAGTGGATTTAGTCTTTTTGGATTTTGCAAAGGCTTTTGATACAGTGCCACATTGAATACTATTGTGCAAACTAAGGGATACATGAATTGCAGAAATATCTGCTCATGGATTGAGAGCTGGCTAAAAGACAGAAAGCAAAGGGTTATGGTAAATGGGACATAGTCAAAGTGGACTAATGTGGTAAGTGTGGTTCCGCAGGGTTCAGAGATAGATCCTCTCCTTTTGAACATATTTAATAATGTCTTAGAAGTAGGAGTGGAAAGTAATGTCTCAATTTTTGCTGTAAGTAAGTTGTGCAAGGTATTCAGAAAATTATGTATTTTCCCTCCAAAGGGATTTGCATAAATTAGACAACTTGGCAACTAAATGGCAAAGGATATTTAATATGAATAAATGTAAAGTTATGCATTTGGGAAAGAAAAATAGCCACAAAATGTATAATCTTAATGGAGAAAATCTAGGGGTGTCAGATATTGAAAGGGATTTGGGATTACTTGTGGACAACTACCTAAGTAAGAGTGCTCAATGCCAAGCTGCATCTACAAACGCAAGTAAAATATTAGCATGTATTAAGAGGGTTTTTCTCTAGAACAAAGGTGTCAATATAAGGCTTTACCAAGTGAACTTTTTTTGCCAAGAGGTTTTCACTTGACAAGAGGATATCTCTTGAGGATAGAAGGAAAATTATTCCACCTTAAAGAAAGAAGAGGGATTTTCCCAGTAATGGTGGTTAAACTGTGGAATTGCATTCCTCTAGATCAATCAACAATTAATCCACATATTACAAAGATCATAAGATATCTAAAAAGGTTGAACTTGATGGACTAGGATTAACTTCAATTACTATGTAACTATGTAACTATGTAATTATGTAACTCTCATCATATCTCACCTTGACTACTTCAACTGTCTCCTTGATGACCTTCCCATCACTCATCTCTCTCCACTCCAGTCCATAATAACCGCCTCTGCTAGACTCATGTATCATACTCAATACTCAGGACCCTATTAAATTATCCCTCGTAGTTCTCTCGGTGCTCGCATAAGGCAGTTTTCCTGCTGTTTGCGAGTACCGAATCTCTCGCAGCCTGCTTTGCGATATGACTGCGATAAAATGGCAGAGAATAGGCTCCGAGAGAGCTACGTAGCCTTAAATTTACGCATGATTCTCGCATATCGTAAGAATCCCTACGTGGACAAAAAGTGCACGCAAGGGATCCTAAAGCCTCTACGTGCTGCCTCGGAACAGCCCGAGACAGCAGTGTGAGGCTCCCCCCTGCACCCTATACACATCCCCATGCTGCAGGGGTCTCTATCGGGACCCCTGCAGCACCCCCACATTAACCCCTTGCAGCGGGGGTCCCCGATCGGCACCGATCAGGCCCCCACTGCATTTAAAACTTTTAAATTCCCCGCAGCGGCTCCTTAAAGGGGCCGCGGCACACTATTACCCAATCCCGGCCGCGGCACCTAAAATTAACCCCCCTCTATGCTGGGGGTCCCCATCGGGACCCCCGAAGTGTCCCCACATAAACCCATTGCAGCGGGGGTCCCCGATCTGCATAGATCAGGCCCCCTGCTGCATTTAAAACTTTTAAATTCCCCGCCGCGGATCCTTAAAGGGCCCGCGGCACACTATTACCCAATCCCGGCCGCGGCACCTAAAATTAACCCCCCTCTATGCTGGGGGTCCCCATCGGGACCCCCGAAGTGTCCCCCACATAAACCCATTGCAGGGGGGGTCCCCGATCTGCATAGATCAGGCCCCCCGCTGCATTTAAAACTTTTAAATTACCCGCCGCGGATCCTTAAAGTGCCCGCGGCACACTATTACCCAATCCCGGCCGCGGCACCTAAAATTAACCCCCCTCTATGCTGGGGGTCCCCATCGAGACCCCCGAAGTGTCCCCACATAAACCCCCTGCAGCGGGGGGGCCCCGATCGGCACCGATCGTGACCCTGCTGCAATTCAATTTTAAATTTCCCGCCTCGCGGGTCCTTAAAGGACTGTAAAGGTCCTGAAAGGACTCGCACTAAAAATATTAACCCCAGGCAACTAGAATTACCCCATTAACTCATGGTGGTCAATACAGACCACCATAAGGCCTTAATTAACCCATTAACTCATGGTGGTCAATACAGACCACCATAAGGCCTTAATTAACCTATTAACTCATGGTGGTCAATACAGACCACCATGAGGCTCTATTTAACCCCATCAGTCCTATAAGGGTATATTATTACCATTATGGGCCTGTTACAACCCAACATTAACCACATAAGTGCCATGACGGTCCTCAAGGACCATCATGACACTAACTACAAACACTACACTATAACCCCCAATAAACCATTTAATCTAAACTAACCCCCCTCTACACTAATCTATTAACACTTACACTACCTACCTACACTACCTACCCCCTAATAAACCTCCCCAACACTCTAATTACAAAAAATAAAAAAACCTACCTTACAGAAAACAAAAAAACCTACCTTACAGAACACAAAAAACCTACCTTACAGAAAACAAAAAAACCTACAGTACAGAAAACAAAAAAAACGACAGTACAAAAAAAAAAAAACCTACAGTACAGAAAACAAAAAAATACATTACAACCCCACTCCCCACTACAGAAAATAAAAACATTATACACCTGAAAAGGAAAGACAGATAAACACAATACAATACATACATATAATACATTACATACATTACATACAATACATGACATTACATACATTACATATAATATATTACATATAATATATTACATATAATATATTACACATAATACATTACATACAATACATGACATTACATACATTACATATAATATATTACATATAATATATTACATATAATACATTACATATAATATATTACATATAATATATTACACATAATACATTACATACAATACATGACATTACATACATTACATATAATACATTACATATAATATATTACATATAATACATTACATATAATATATTACATATAATATATTACACATAATACATTACATACAATACATGACATTACATACATTACATATAATACATTACATATAATATATTACATATAATATATTACATATAATACATTACATATAATATATTACATATAATCCAAATCAAATACCCCCTATCTATCTAACATACAATTTATTTAATTTAAAATAAATCCTAACTATATCAAATACATCCCCTATCTATCTAATATGCAATGAATCCTAACTACATACACAGACCCTTATTCTAAACTAAAATAAAATAATTACACTCCTAACTACACAGACCCTAATTCTAATCTAAAATAAAATAATTAAGACCACTTACCTTTAAGATGTTGCTTCAGATCACTAACCTATGGGTCAAACAAAACAAAATAATTAGTACAAAACATTAACATTAAATAAATAAACATTTTATACATTCTAAATATTCAACTCACCTTTCCATCATGTCCCGTCATTGTTTAGCTCTTCCGGCACAGCCCTGTTAAAAAAAAATACAATACATTAATACATTAATACAATATATAAACAAAAAATAAAATAAACATATAAACATCAAAATATACATTTAACTTACCTCCCCGCGATGTCCCCGGCCTTCTCTCCTTCAGCCCCGGCTGGGCCGCGGAACCATCCACGCTCTAAAAAAAATAAAATAACGGCGGTCTGCACTGGCAGACCTCCCTGACGCTAATGAGCCTCCCGGAGTCCTTTCCGGGAGAAAATTGGCATTGGCGGCACTTATGTGGTTAATGTTGGGTTGTAACAGGCCAATAATGGTAATAATATACCCTTATGGGACTGATGGGGTTAAATAGAGCCTTATGGTGGTCTGTATTGACCACCATGAGTTAATGGGTTAATTAAGGCCTTATGGTGGTCTGGATTGACCACCATGAGTTAATGGGTTAATTTAGGCCTTATGGTGGTGTGTATTGACCACCATGAGTTAATGGGTTAATTAAGGCCTTATGGTGGTCTGTATTGACCACCATGAGTTAATGGGTTAATTTAGGCCTTATGGTGGTCTGTATTGACCACCATGAGTTAATGGGTTAATTTAGGCCTTATGGTGGTCTGGATTGACCACCATGAGTTAATGGGTTAATTAAGGCCTTATGGTGGTCTGTATTGACCACCATGAGTTAATGGGTTAATTTAGGCCTTATGGTGGTCTGTATTGACCACCATGAGTTAATGGGTTAATTTAGGCCTTATTGTGGTCTGTATTGACCACCATGAGTTAATGGGTTAATTTAGGCCTTATGGTGGTCTGGATTGACCACCATGAGTTAATGGGGTAATTATAGTTGCCTGGGGTTAATATTTTTAGTGCGAGTCCTTTTACGGTCCTTTAAGGACCCGCGAGGCGGGAAATTTAAAATTGAATTGCAGCAGGGTCACGATCGGTGCCGATCGGGGACCCCCGCTGCAGGGGGTTTATGTGGGGACACTTCGGGGGTCCCGATGGGGACCCCCAGCATAGAGGGGGGTTCATTTTTTGGGCCGCGGCCAGGATTGGCAATTAGTGTGCCGCGGGCCCTTTAAGGAGCCGCGGCGGGGAATTTAAAAGTTTTAAATGCAGCGGGGGGCCTGATCTATGCCGATCGGGGACCCCCGCTGCAAGGAGTTAATGTGTGGGGGCTGCGGGGCTTCCTATGGACCCCTGCAGCAAGGTGTTCATGTGAGGACACTTCGGGGGTCCCGACGGGGACCCCCGCATTGAGGGGGGGTTAATTTTAGGTGCCGGGGGGGTATTTGGAGTACCCCCCACGGCAGGGCTTATGTCGGGGACTGCCGCGGAGGACCCTTTTAGGAACCCCGCAGCAATTGATGAGGAGTGGGAGCCTGCGATATCATCTCCCAGGCTGTCACTCCTCATGTATATTTACGCAGTGTAGATACGTACGGCCCTGCTGCGTAGCTCATACGTTGCTCGCAGCAGGGCTAATTTAATAGCATTGTAAGTTAGAGAAACTTTGCAGTACGTAGAGCTTAAGTAGAAGCCTCTTATTTACGAGGCTGGAATTTAATAGGGCCCTCAGTGTCTGCAGCTCCTCTCTGTCAGTCACTCCACTGGCTTCTTGTAGCCTCCAGAATAAAATGTAAAATCATGACCCTAATTTAGAAACCCCTCAACAATAGCACACCCTCTTATACCTCTGCTCTCATCTCAAATTAGTTCCCCAATCGCCCTCTTCTCTCTGCTAATGACCACTAATTAATATAGCACTCACATGTTATCTATAACCTCACTATGTACATAGATGCTGCTTTGTCTGCCCACACTTTTAATGCCTGAGTCTGTAGTGATTGTAGAGGTGGGTGGATAATGCTAATAGACTGCACAGGCCCAGTGTTACCGTGCTCCAAAATATATGTGTTTAATAAAATCTGTACCACTCTGTATATCTTTATACACCCATTGAAATGTTTTATTTTTCTGCTAAAGGAAAATAATTTCAAGATATCTTGGATTTACAGCTAACAGTCAAAGGAGACCTAACCATTTTGCATCCAGAGAAACTTACCCCAGGAGAGTTTGCATTATACCAATATGATATTAACATTCTCCAACTCCTCAGAACCCATATAAATGTAAGTTTCAATATAATGTGTTTTTCTTAATCATTACTATTAAAGTGATATGGAAGCTTCCTGGATTTTAGTAGGTATATAATAAGAAGTGCTTATACACTTTGTTTTTACCAATTTAACAATGGGTTGGGAGATAATATAGTTATAATTTTATTGTACATGTTTTAATTTCTAGATTTCTAGAAGTACTGTATATACTCGAGTATAAGCTGAGTTTTTCAGCCCTTTTTTTAAGGCTGAAAAGGCCCCCCTCGGCTTATACTCGAGTCACCACCCCGAGTCTCTTCCCCCCCCGTGTCTCTCTTCCCCCCCCCCCGGTGCCTCTTTCCCTCCCCCTCCCTTATCATCCTCAACCCCCCATCCTCATCCTCAAGTCCCACCATCCTCAACCCCCCCATCCTCAACCACCCATCCTCAACCCTCCATCCTCAACCCCCCTATCCTCAAACCCCTCCTCATTCTAAACCCCCCTCTAATTACCTCCCCCTCTCCCTTTCCCCTCACTTACCTTCCATCTTCAGCTGCTCCTACGCTCCTCTGCGCTCCTTCCGGCTGCGTCGGGACCCGGCATATGCTAATGACGTGACGTCACATGCGCGTCACGTCATTAGCATTGGCCGGGTCCCGACGCAGCCGGAAGGAGCGCGGAGGAGCGTAGGAGCAGCTGCAGATGGAAGGTAAGTGAGGGGAAAGGGAGAGGGGGAGGTAATTAGAGGTGTAAAGTGAGGAGGGGAGTTTAGGATTAGGAGGGGGTTTAGGATAAGAAGGGGGGTTGAGGATGGGGGTTGTGGATGAGGAGGGGGTTGAGGATGGGGGTGTTGAGGTTGAGGAGGGGGGTTGAGGAAAGAGGTTGAGGAGGGCGGTTGAGGAGGGAGGTTGAGGAGGGGGATTGAAGGGAGAGGTTGAGGAGGGGGGTTAAGGAGGGAGGTTGAGGAGGGGGGTTGAGGATGAGGAGAGGGGTTGATGAGGGAGGATGAGGATGAGGAGGGGGGTTGAGGAGGGAGGTTGAGGATGAGGAGGGGGTTTGAGGAGAGGGGTTGAGGAGGGAGGTTGAGGAGGGGGTTTGAGGAGGGAGGTTGAGGAGGGGGGTTAAGGATTGCGGTTGAGGAGGGAGGTTGAGGATGAGGAGAGGGATTGAGGAGGGAGGATGAGGAGGGGGTTTGAGGAGGGGGTTGAGGAGGGAGGTTGAGGAGGGAGGTTGAGGAGGGGGGTTGAGGAGGGAGGTTGAGGAGGGGGGTTGAGGAGGGAGGTTGAGGATGAGGTTTGAGAAGGGTGATAAGGGAGGGAGAGGGAAAGAGACACAGGGAAGGGAGGGGGAGGGAAAGAGACACAGGGAAGGAGAAGGAAGGAAGAGACATAGGGAAGGGAGAGGGGGTAAGAGACACAGAGGAGGGAGGGGGGAAGAGACACAGGGGAGGGAGAGGAGGGGAAAAGACACAGGGGAGGGAGAGGGGGGGAAACACAGGGGAGGGAGAGGAGGAAGAGACACAGGGGAGAGATATGGGGGACACAAGAAAGGGGCACAGAGGGCACACAAGTGCGGGACACAGAGGGCACAAGAGGGACACAGGGAGCAGCACATTTCCCACCCTCGGCTTATACTCGAGTCACTAAGTTTTCCCAGTATTTTGTGGTAAAATACTCAAGTATATACAGTATATTTGCATTGAAGCACCAATATGAAAACACTATAATAATTATATGCACTAGACACAGCAGAACAAAAACATAATCACATCCATATCTGAAAGGACCACTGTTGTATTTTTCTTTTGAATAACAAAACTTTATAGTGGCTGTTTTTAGAAAGTAAAAATAATAAACACACCTGTCGCAATCTACTTCTTCGAGGGGGTCTGGTATGAACCTAGGACAAACCTACCCCAGCAGAATTGAGTGGTTCTTGTTCTGTGTGGAACAAAAGATGGCTTCTGAAGAGGTCAACGCCCAAAGGTACATGCAGAGAATACTTGATACAGGTTATTAGCGGCCTCCAACAAGACCACTCCCCAATTGAGCATACAAACACAAAAACAGCCTCATAATTGTTATTATTGTAACAGTATTCATTAATTGAATCATAGAACCAATATATTTATTCTCTATCTCCCATACCACACCCTTGTGTACTTTTGTGTATGTGTGTGATGTCAGAATTAAGTTCTACCGGCCTTGCAGCCTTGGTTGCTATAGAAGTTCTTGAGATAAAATTCACAAGCTGTCTAAACTACATGACAGGTGTCTATAGCTGGCTAGTGCCAAAACCTTGATGTTAATCTCCAGTGTTTGCTTAGGAAGTGCATGCATCTGTCATGCCTGTTGTTTATCAACGCCTGCATCTTTGAGGAGGCAGAGCATTATTACATTTTTCTCATGTATTCTCCTGTTCTATATCACATTTTACCTCTATAACATATTAAAACGATTATACATGATGGCAACATATAACCACACAACAATAATACGTAATCACAAAAATAAACAATGTCATTCGCCCTTGGCTATATCCATAATTACTGGTAATATTACAGTCACTAAACAATGTAGTCATGACAACACCCTTTGCAGTTTTCACTTTTATACACAATGATTATTTACTGTTAGCTTCCATCAGGGATACAAAAGTTCAGTCCTGGAGGGCCAAACACAGGCCTATATTTGAGGATTTCCTTTCTGTGCACAAGTGAGTGAATCAGGATGTCTGAAGAAGCGATTAACTCAAAGCATATCCTCAAATACAGGCCTGTGTGTGGCCCTCCAGGACTGAACTTGTGCACCCCTTGCTTCCATTTTCTTTACTGAACCTGCTTCTTGCCCCTTGTGTGTCAACAGGGTGTGTCATTATATCTAATGTAATGATCATTAGTTTATAATGAGAGCTATAACAGCTGAAGATACCACATCCCCATAGTGCAAAAACAAACTTCCTGTGGATTCCCTATCTCCTTCTCCCTCAGGATGTATCATATATCTCTGGAAACTAAAACTGTAGATTTTCCTGAGGCATAATTGCATATAAAAGTAATAAAATAGAGGCAGTATTACTTTTTACATTCTAAAAACATGTTTCATATTTGCAAGTATATTTCTTTAAAAGTGGCCTTTAAGTGGAATACAAGGTAGCAGATACTGCAGCTTAACGATCACATAATGGAATTAACCTACGCAACTTGTGTACTTAAAGCTTGGTTCATCTCTAAAACAGGTCTTTTTTTTAACTGGATTCCATTGTGATAAGTATATAGTAGAGATGTCGCGAACAGTTCACCCGCGGACTATTCACGGCGATTTTGGCATGTTCGCGTTCGCCTCGGTTGGCGAACACATGCGCTTTTCGGTTCGCCTCCTATTCTTTATCATTGAGGAAACTTTGACCCTGCACCTCACAGTCAGCAAACACATTCCAGCCAATCAGCAGCATACACTCCCTTCTAGGGCCTTCCATCTGAAGGACAGCATACATTTTAGAATCATTCTGAAGCTGCATTCGTTGTGAGAGGACAGATAGTGTAGCTGCTGGAGATTAAATAGGGAAATAGATAGCCAGGCTGTGTATTTAGCTTCCACTACAATTAATCTAATTTCAGTTGCCTGCCTGTGTCAGGCTCACAGCTTATATATCGTGCTCAGTGAAATAAAACAACACTTTTTTGACTGTAATAGATTGAATAGCAATTGCCTGCCTACAGGCATGTGTGTGAAGCCTATTGCATCTACTCTGTGAACTTTTGCCAGTGCACAGTGATACGTCATATCTGGTGCAACCGTAGTGTACAGTGACATGAAACAACACTTTTTTTACTTTAATAGATTGAATAGCAATTGCCTGCCTACAGGCGTGTGTGTGAAGCCTATTGCATCTACTCTGCCAACTTTTGCCAGTGCACAGTGATACGTCATATCTGGTGCAACTGTAGTGTACAGTGACATAAAACAACACTTTTTTGACTGTAATAAATTGAATAGCAATTGCCTGCCTACAGGCGTGTGTGTGAAGCCTATTGCATCTACTCTGCCAACTTTTGCCAGTGCACAGTGATACGTCATATCTGGTGCAACCGTAGTGTACAGTGACATAAAACAACACTTTTTTGACTGTAATAGATTGAATAGCAATTGCCTGCCTACAGGCGTGTGTGTGAAGCCTATTGTACCTACTCTGCCAACTTTTGCCAGTGCACAGTGATACATCATATCTGGTGCAACCGTAGTGTACAGTGACATAAAACTAAACTTTTTTGACTGTAATAGATTGAATATCAGTTGCCTGCCTACAGGCGTGTGTGTGAGGCCTACAGCGCCTACTCTGCCAACTTTTGCCAGTGCACAGTGACACTCATATCTGGTGGCACCTTAGATTGCACGTGCAGTGCCCCAAATTTGAAGTGGGAGGACCGACCAAGCATCTTTTTCCATCCCCCTGTTCCAAAAATCAATTCCATATACACGTCCCCTAATAGTGGATGTAACAGGGATTAATCCGATAGGAAAAGTACTACTTCACAGTAAACACCTTATAATAACGCAGACAGAGGCAACGCAGAGAGAGGAATCTGAAGAAGAGGAGTCAGAGGAGGAAGGTGACTTTGAGGAGGTGGAAGACCAAACACAGCAGGCGTCCCAGGGGGCTTGTTGTCACCTTTCGGGGACCCTTGGTGGCTGGGTGGAGGAAGAGACCTTCAATGACAAAAGTGAGGACAAGGAACGGGACATGGCTAGCTTGGTATCCAACCTTGTGCAAATGGGGAGTTTGCGGTTGTGCAAAGGGACTGTTTGAGGTTGAATTAAACGGAGCGATTGATCTGTTACTGTGAAGCGGGTGTAACCCTTACACTACCTGATCGATACAACATCACACCTGATGTTTTAAAGCATGTTATTCCAAACAATTTAGGAATGTTAGGTGATTTATGCCCTTTATGGCTTAAAACCAGACTCTGCATCAACTATGTAATTTTCTGTGGGAGTTTTGCCATGGATCCCCCTCCGACATGCCACAGTCCAGGTGTTAGTCCCCTTGAAACAACTTTCCCATCACTATTGTGGCCAGAAAGAGGCCCTGTGGGTTTTGAAATTCGCCTGCCCATTGAAGTCTATGGCGGTTCGCCCGTTCGCAAACATTTGATGGAAGTTCGAGTCCGCTGTTCGAGAAACAAAGATGTGATGTTCGCGACATCACTTGTATATAGATATAATTTAATTAGTGCATCTACAAGAAAATATGTTTGTGACTTTCTAAAAAGAAATTACATAATTATCTAAATAATTAAACTCCCTCCTCACTTGCCCAGAAGCAGACTGTTTGGTTCAGGAAATAAAACTATAGCTCTCCAGCAATATAAATGTCCATCTTCCACACGTACAATTTCCACCTATATACCATGGGCCTCATTCTATTATTGGCCGTAGGAGATGCGGGGCCGCAAGGACCGGCCGCAGGCTATTTGCCTATTCTATTCCCTTCCGGCCGAGGGCTCCGGCAGGCTTCCGTCCGGCGCCCTGTTATCCCTTGCGGCCGCACGCGCCGCAGGAAAGCCTTTGATCTTAAACGGCCGCAAGAGTTTCAGCCGCAAGAAAGCCCCGGTTGCTATTCTATTGCTACGGGAACCCTCTCGGCAATGCTAAAACCGAGCCGCAGCTTACTTGCACCAAAAAGGTCCCGCAAGCACACAATTAAGCACATAATAAAGCCATCCTGCACTCTGATAAGACGATAAAGTGATTGGAGGTGTTAGCATTCATAGCACAACATTCCCCTACACTCAAATCTGAAAATAATATTTATTTTAATTCATGTCAAATATCCGTGGACAAAGTCCCGAGGGCTTGGAGCACCTCAGACCCGCAAATGCTGTGGGATTAGCCTCCGTCAAGTCCGTAAATGGGTAAAATAGACCTACAGGTCGTAAAGGGCTTACTTACAAGTCGTAGCATAGAAAAGCCATCCTGTACTTTTATTAGAAGTGAAAGTGATGTTTGGTTTTAGAATTAATAGTTTAACATTCCCCTACTCTCAAATCCGCAAATAAAGATATTTAACTTCATCTATCATGCAAGCCCGCACGGATTTGAATAACGAGCTACAGGCTTTGAGGGCAATCATCCGCCAAACCCGTACGTGCTTCACCAAGAAGCTACGTCCAGAAGTCTCAAGCCCGTAATCCTGGTTTTCCTGGCGCCACCTGAAATCAATTAACCAATAGGAAGACGACAATCAAGGCCACAAATAGTTTAAAAGTGAGGGAAATTCGTAAATCTGTGACTGTGTTGTATGCTGTGCAAGTGGACACACAGGTCTTGGAGTTGGATGGTTTTGAGAGAGAGCAAGAGAAAGAGCGAGGAGAGGAGGAGAGATGGAGGGAGGGAGAGAAGGCAGTGAAGGGAGAGGCCAGGGAGAGCAGGGCCCCCAGCCACAGGCTGGCCAGCAAGCTAATGCTGCTGCTGCTGCCAGAAAAAGGGCAGCAAACTTCAATCAAAAGGAGATAGAGACCATCGTAAGAGGAGTTCAAGCCCACCACTCCATCTTAACCGGTGGGAGCGAGGTGAGGCCCAAGCAGAGGACAGACGCCTGGAGGGCAATCGCGGCTGAGGTCTCTTCACTGGGGTATGCAAACCGGACCTGGCAGTCTGTCCAGCACCGGTAGCAGGACTGCTGAATTGATGTCAAAAAGAAAATGGCGAAAGAGGCCAATGCGGCACGCGGAACCGGTGGTGGGCCTCCAGAAACCTTTACATACCGCGGTTGGGAGGCCACAGTGCGAGATATGATCCAGCCAGCGGCAGTCGTGGGCATCCTTGGCCTGGTGGACACAGGTGGGTCAGAAAGCCTGCAATGTGAGTACCATTTACACCTTAACACCCTCATATGTACGCACATGTACCCCACACAGATAGATAACTGACGTTGAATTGCACTGTAAGATATCTGGTTGTGACTACACATATATGAGGCAGCAAAAATCATGTAAATCCAGTGTAAAGAAATATACTTGTCAGAATTGTTAGCAATAAAATATATCTCCAATACCTCCTCCCACAACTGATTATGATACCGTTTTGCAAATCTATTGATGTTACTGTCATGTTTGCTGTTGGTTCAGAGTGCATATAAAGCATACATGACAACTCCATTGCAATTGTTTGTTTATTGTCATGAGTTCCCCTGTCACACTCTACTCCATGTTAAACTGGCCCATTCATAGCTGTTTGGCTTAACACTCCTACTGCTTAGAACCCATGTACATCTTGAAACTAGGTATAGTGGATGTATCCTGTTTTATGTGGGCATTTCAGTATTTGCTGGAAGAGTGCCGCCGCCGACTCTAGGGATGCGGCTGCGCTTGCGTCCCCATGTATCCGTCAAAAATAGTTTGTACACCCAAAGCCCCTAACCCTCTAACCCTAACCCCCTAAACCCCACTTTCTAACCCATACCCCATAACTATAGCCGAAAGCCATAACCACTTACCCGGCCTGCTGGGCTGGAGTAGCTAGAGTCGGTGGCGGTGCACTTCCAGAGATGTGCACATACAACAGGATAGGTCCGGTATAGCTGGTACATCCCCATGAGACTACATGTAAGGATGTGCACACTGCAGCATATGCGGATACAGACTCTGATGGACTGCAAGTTTGTGTCGTGTACCAGCCTAATCTGGACCATGTTACATTAACATGTTAACTCACATTTCTGAGGATTGGTCACAGATTGGTCTGTCTCACACACTGGCCAACAGATTTAGATGAGCACGTGTCCTTATTAACTGCAGTTGGCACACCGCACCAGCATTACATATAGTCATATGAGCCATGGGCCCTTTCCTGTTATCTGACCGTGACTGCTGCTAGCAGCAGTGAGCAGCCTCTACATGTCACAGAATTTTCCTGGAGATTATATAATCACTAGCGACTTGCCCGTCAAAAATGACGGCAATAAAAACTGAAGCCTGGCAATGCTGTTTGCCACACAATGTAAGCCTCTCCCCCTCTACTTTACTGGCCTTGTGATGAGCGCCTTTGGCGCTCATCACAGGCCTTGCAATGAGCCCCTTTGGAGCTCATTGCGAGTCTCTCCCTCTGTCTACTTCCTCCCTCGTGTCTTATTTCCCCCCTCCTCTCCCTCCCTTGTGTCTCCTTCCACCTCGTCTACCTCCTTTGTATCTCCTGCCCCCCTGTGTTTTTACCTCCCTCTCCCTCCCGTGTCTCTAAACCCCTCCCCTGTGTCTCTTTCCCCCTTCTCCCTCCTATGCATCTCTCCCCCCCCTGTGTCTCCCCCAACCCTCCCCTGTGTCTCCCCCAACCCTCCCCTGTGTCTGTTCCCCCCTGGCCTGTGTCTCTTTCCCCCTCAGCCCTGTGTCTGTTACGGCCTTCCTCGTGTCTCCATTTCCCTCCCTTGTGTATCTTCCCCCCTGCACTCTCTCCCCTGTGTCTCTCCCCCTCCTCTTTCTGTGCCTCTTCCTCCCTGTCTCTTCCCCCTCACCCTCTGTGTCTCTCCCCACTCTGTGTCTTCCACCCTCTCCCTCTGTGCCTCTTCCCCCGCCTCTCTCTGTGTGTCTCGCCACTGTGTCTTTTCACCCCTTCCTCTGTTCCCCCCCCTCTGTGCCTCTTTCCCCCTCTCTCTGTACCTCTTCCCCCCCTTCCCTCTGTGTCTCTTCCTCCCTCACCCTCTGTATCTCTCCCCCCTGTGTCTCTTCCCCCCTCTCCCTCTGTGCCTCTTCCCCCCTCTCCCTCTGTGCCTGTTCCCCCCTGGCCTGTGTCTCTTTCCCCCTTCCCCCTGTGTCTGTTCCCCTCTCCCCCCCCCCATTTCCCTCCCATGTGTATCTTCTCCATGTTCTCCCTCCCGTGTGTCTTTTCCCCCTCCTCTACCTCCCCTGTGTCTCTTTCCCACCTATCCCTCTGTGTCTCTCCCCCCTCCCTCTGTGTCTCTTCCCCACTCTCCCTCTGTGCCTCTTCCCCACTCTCCCTCTGTGCCGTGCCTCTCCCCCCCCCTCTTCCCCACTCTCCCTCTGTGACTCTCCCCCCCTCTTCCCCACTCTCCCTCCCCTCTTCCCCACTCTCCCTCTGTGCCTCTACCCCCCCCCCTTCCCCACTCTTTTACCGGCTCTCGGGCCGCGCTGCGCGCAAGCGCGGCTTGCGCCGCGCTCTGCGCAAGCGCAGCTCGTGCGCAGAGCGCGGCGCTCTGCGCATGCGCGGCTCGCGCCGCGCTCTGCGCAAGCGCGGCTCGGGCACAGAGCGCGGCTTGCGCCGCGCTCTGCGCATGCGCGGCTCGCGCCGCGCTCTGCGCAATGCGCAGCACTTTATAATTGTCTAACTGCGATTCGTCTGAAGCGTGACGACGAATCGCAGTTAGACAATTATAATATGTGATACAGATTTAGTGGGTTATGGTGGTAAGGTAAGGGTTTCGGATTAGGGTGAGGGCTAGTGCTTTTGGGCTTGTGTGTAAGGTGAAAATTATGTATATAACAGCGGCAGCGCCATCTATCAGCCCCTTGGTCCAACTGCTGCCAGCAGTCGCTGTCACATAACAGGAAAGATCCCAGGCAGGATCCACAATACTAATGATGCAGATCAATTTTTATTTGCGTCAAACATTCACAGCCAATTACAAGTCACTCTGATCTCAGAGATATGGAAACACACATCAATCAATTTTCAGAACAACAATACTCAAATACAAATCTTGTCTCATTTCAGTACCAGCCAGGCGTACCCTGCCTCCTCAGGGACCTGAAATATCGGGCCCTGCACCATGCCAAGATGCAGGACCACCTGCAGCAGGACCACCTGCAGCAGGACATATTGCAGAAAGTCCACCTGGGCCCTCCACAAGATGCCAGCCATTGGCTCCAGCAATGGCCCCTCCAGACAGGATGATAATGGCGCCGCCTGGGTCCCACTCAATGTGGGTTGTTCAAATGTGGGGACAGCCAATGTGGTCCCATCCCAGTTGGGCCCAGGGTATGGAGCAACAGGTAATGGGCCCCCGGCAGGGCATGTGGCTCCAACAGGCCCTGCAGGCCACTCCGTCCCCACAGGCCCCGAAAGCCACTCCGTCCCCACAGGCCCCGCTGTCCACTCCGGCCCCACAAGCCCCGCTGGCCACTCCGGCCCTACAGGCCCTGCTGGCCACTCCAGGCCCCACAGGCCCCGCTGGCCACTCCGGCCCCACAGGCCCCGCTGGCCACTCCGGCCCCGCAGGCCACTCAGGCCCCGCAGGCCACTCCGGGCTCCGCAGGCCCCGCTGCCCACTCCAGCCCCGCAGGCCCCGCTGGCCACTCCGGCCCCGCTGGCCACTCCGGCCCCGCAGGCCCCGCTGACCACTCCTGACCAGCAGGCCCCATAGGCCACTCCAGACCCGCAGGCCCCGCAGGCCACTCCAGACCGGCAGGACACTCCGGCCCGGCAGGACACTCCGCTCAGCCATGCCTCCACCCAGAGGACTCAATGGTCTGGGTCCGCGCCAGGTAGTCCGGCGCTGTCAGCGGCCCAGTGCCATGATTTCCTCGCTCATCTCCAGCATGAGCGGGAGCAAAATCAAGAATTCATGCTTGAGATGAGACGGCATAATGAGCAGGTGTTTCATGAGTTGAGGAGGCATCACCAGGTCATGGAGAGGGGACAGCATAATGAGCTGATGTTGCAGGAGTTGGGGAGGCATCACCAGGTCATGGAGATGGGACAGCAGGAGTTGAGGAGGCATCACCAGGTGATGGAGGAATATGCTGGAAGGACTCAAATGGCCAGAGAAGGCCATCCACTTGACCAGGCTACCCCCTCAACCTCCCAGACCTTACCCCCAGCATCCAGGGCAGAAGAGTCGCCAACCCATCCAAGACGTCGTGGCCGGCCTAGGACAAAGGTTGGCAAAGGCCAGGAGGGTCAAGACCAACACAAGCGAAAGCGGAAATAGGTGAGAACATGTTCATGTTGCATATAGAAGCAATTAATGTCCAAGATCTATTGACGTTGAGGTGTTGCAGTCAATGCATATATTGTTCTAATTGATGTCTTGTTCTTATCTCTTTAGGTTCAAATCGACACACACGGAGTGGTTGCCTCACATTTTATTTTTTTTTGTTATATAATTTGCTGACATAATAAATCTTATGTATTGCTCACATTATCATTGTTTGTTTTCGTTTGTACTGTACCATGACTGTTAAACACCACATGAATGCTACAAAACAACGTTATTGTATTAGTACATACATCTTCCTTCAATATACCAGCCTTGTGTTAATGTAGGGTTGGGGTAACAGCCACTAGTGCAGCTGAGGGTGGAGTAATATTCCTGAGTTTGATTCCAGTAACGGCTATGCATGATATTCGTGTTTCTGACACATGGAGATATTCATTCAGGGTAAATATCAAAAGTGAGTACACCCCTAAGTGAAAGTGTAAATATTTTCATGCACTGACTTAACTCTCATGGGGATGGAGTTCACCAGAGCTTCACAGGTTGCCACTGGAGTCCTCTTCCACTCCTTCATGATGTTATCATGGAGCTGGTGGATGTTAGAGAGCTTGCACTCCCCACCTTCCATTTGAGGATGCCCCCACAGATGCTCGATAGGGTTTAGGCCTGGTGACCTACTTGGCCAGTCCATCAACTTTTTACCTTCAGCTTCTTTAGCCAGGCAGTGGTCAGCTTGGAGTTGTGTTTGGGGTCGTTATCATGTTGGAATACTGGCATGCGGCCCAGTCTCCGAAGGGAGGGATCATGCTTTGCTTCAGTATGTCACAGTACATGTTGGCATTCATGGGTTCCCTCAAAGAACTGTAGCTCCTCAGTGCTGGCAGCATGCATGCAGGCCCTGACCAAACATATATGCATGTCTATATATGTTTTATATAATATGTTGTGTGGATTCCCCTTATATGCATTTACCTAATGATGTCAGATGCTGCCTCCCCTCTCTCTGCATCACTGTTTATGTTCAAAATGAGGGTTTCATCTCATATCAATGTTTTTGTGTTCATTGTGACGTATCCATTTATCTGTAATTCAGGGATTATTTCAACTACTTTTGCTCAGTATAGATTTATACTTTTGGTGGTGGGAGTGTCATGATCGGGCCTGCATGACTGCTGCCGGCACTGGGGAGCTACAGGTCATTGAGGGAACCATGAATGCCAACATGTACTGTGACATACTGAAGCAGAACATGATCCCTTCCCTTGGTAGACTGGGCTGCAGGGCAACATAACATAACGACCCTAAACACACCGCCAAGACGACACTGCCTTGCTAAAGAAGATAAAGGTGATTGACTGGCCAAGCTTGTCGCCAGACCTAAACCATATTGAGCATATGTGGGGCATCCTCAAACTGAAGGTGGGGGAGTGCAAGGTCTCTAGCATCAACCAGCTCTGATGTATCATTAAGGAGTGGAAGAGGACTCCAGTGGCAACCTGGGAAGCTCTGGTGAACTCCATCCCCATGAGGGTTAAGGCAGTTCTGGCAAATAATGGTGGCCACACATAATTGACATTTTGTGCCAATTTGGACATTTCAAATTAGGGGTGTACTGACTTTTGTTGCCAATGGTTTAGACATTAATGGCTGTGTATTGAGTTATTGATGGGTCAGCAAACTTACTTTACATTGAAGCAGAGTGTCATTTCTTCAGTGTTGTCACATGAAAAGATATACTAAAATATTACCAACAATGTGATGGGTGTACTCCCTTCTGTTCGATACTGTATGTTCACTATTAGGATGTGAGCCACTTACAGACACCTGTCTCATTTGTCTGGCTTTGTGTCATATAGATTGTTAATACCAACCTTCCCTCATGGTTGAAATCAGTAATGCAAACACACTGTGAGAATTCTATTGACACCCCTAACTGATGGTGCAGAGCACAGATGTGGAGTATGAAGGTCCTTTCATTGATGTTACAGAAATGCTATGGTCTCAACATTGACGAGGCAGACACAAACAACATCTCGGATAAATCATATTTACTATTTACAGAAATTTACAAAGCAAGCTTGCCACAAAGCCACAGGTTGGCTAATCATCACAGGTATGCAAAGGATCATGGTTGAGGGGGGTAGGATACAAAATCCAAGGAACACAGGGAAATAGGGATATGAGAGCAGAATGCAGGCAAGGGAAATTACGTTGATATAGATGATCATGGGATTTACAGTGTATCACCCAACATTAGGCAATATAATTGATCTCATTATTGTCACTACATATATATATATATATAAATATATAACAGTCAATAAAGAAACACCACAATAATCCAGAATAAGGTGATATACATATGGGGAGAGCAAAATGTATGCTTGTGTGTTAAACGGACACTCTGATGCAACATCATAAGTATAAGTGCTCAATCAGTGAATGCTATGAGCCCATGAGGTCAGTTCTCACGCAACAATAAGCAGCCCCTACATAGATAACCTTGGTCAAAAAGATGGGGACCTGACCAGGACCATATCAGTCAGATGTTACTTATTCCAGAGAGCTCACAACAAACCAGGCAATATCAAGGGTAGTTTGTTCTCTGATTGAGCATCTATACACACTGTTGTTGCATATGCATAACTGAAGATTAACGTAACCTCATTAACTGTTAAGTCCCAAGCCTGGATTTACTCTTCCCCATATGCACAGGGAGGGTCACATCAGCACTGAAGAAAAGATCTGGAAGGGTTTGTGCTGCAGGCTTCACAACAGTCCAAGTAGTGGAGAGGATTGAATGTCTAAACTAATAGGTACATATGAATCGAGGTAGACTATATGAGCATACACATGCTGTGGATATACCAGGAACATCAGCTGACAGATGTCACATCACATCTGCATTGTATAGTGAAATTGTCTCGTGACACATATCAGCTATTCAGTCAAGATAATCAGATATCACACTGGATCCAACAAAGCAATGAAACGGACACATGCACATTCATGAGGACATTGAGATGGCCATGGAATGTCATGATGTTTATCATCATGCCTTGTTCTGACCGTGATCTGGAATACAAACACACAAATAATATATTAGTGGAAACCTTACATATGCCATATGAGCAGCCACCAACAGATGCAGGTGTGTCGGCACACATGTTATGCATTGGGATCTCGTACAAGCTAACCATCTGTCAGATGATAATGATGGCCCAGACTAATTTGTCCTGATGTGGGAATATTATGATTAGTCTAATTATCATTTATTTGTATTGTGCAAATTTATTCCGTGGTGCTGTACAGGGGAGAAGAACATGAAAATATACAGTATGTAATATTGCCAACGCCAGAAATTGGAGGGCCCTGTTTTGAGCGTAAGGTCTGGTGATAACTGATTTCTTCCCAAAGGCCCCCCACAAGATCAGAAAATCACCACTTCCAAGCTAAAGGTAATGGACATGGGGAAGAGTAGATAAGGAATAGCAAGGTTAATAAGTAAGTGAGAGATACATAGAAAGGAAGTTGTGTCAAGTAGAAAGTTATGCATTAGTCGGAGAGGAAAGGGATCAAATGTAAAGTGCGATGCACTATTATGTAATAAGGTATCTGCCCAGTGTGGACAGATAATGTAATTTGCATATGGGACAGTCAGGAGACACATAGTTTAACCACAGCTTGAGTAAGATTAGCTGATGGGCGAATAAAAGGGGATAGGTGGGCATGAGAAGTGAAATGAAAAGGTTGGAGACAAAAAGGGGAGTAAAGAAGAGTCTGAGGAAAAGGCAGGGGATGTAAGGAAGAAGGCAAGAGAAAACATAGTGTAAAGGGTTAATCGGGATAGTTAGCAGAAGTTGCTAATCGTTCAGGTGTCGAAGACTTGTGTGACTCAATAAATTAAGGGTAAACAGGGGTGGGTGGGATGAGGAGAGAGACAGACAGACAGACAGAGAGACAGAGAGACCAGTGCAGCCTGTAATAGAAAGGGAAGATCACAACTATCACGCATTTATGCATGTTCGTAAATCCACATGTGGTTATTTACCTTGGATGGATCAAGTGGAGTATTCAACTAAGAGATCTGTTCCCCCAGGACACGTCTGCATGGTCCGATAAACTTTTCTGACTGATTCAGCAATACATAGAAGATGTCTTGGGGAAAAGAAAGTTAGGCCTACATTAATGGAGTTATTAGTCATTTCCTCTCATGCATACATGCACATGTTTCCCACAAATACTCACTTACAATGTAGACGACATTGATGTAGCTGATGTTCTGTTGCTGTACAGGTCGTTTCCCATGTCTGTGTGGGTAAACAATGTGTTGACACACGGCAGCATTTCTGTAATGGCAATATGATGAGAATATGAGTCACACAATCCATATGATATATTGCACAATGATTCCTAGTTAACACATCCTTGAGACTATTCCTGTTATCTGACTGAGAATGCTTTTACCAGCATTCGCTGACAAAGAACAGGAGAGATCCCCTCTTTGCATCCCATGAGGTACATTTATTATGGTTTACAATATGCTGGTATGTTCATATATCCAGATTGCTATGAATTGCATTGACCTCCATGGGATGTGGAATAGCATGATCAGACAATGGGAACATTACTGTTCTGTGAAGATGTTTTCAAATATCATTGTGAGGCCTATATCCATTGACATTGTGGAATACATCAGACCATCCATTAAGCTTAGCTTCTGGAGGTTTGCAGATATCAATATATTTGATGTGTATGGGAATGTGCACATACTTACCATTAACGGATATCAGAACAGGCTGTATTTGATCCAGTGTTAAGAATGCGTCACGAGACATATGTTACATCACAAAGCTATCCTCTACTGTGGACTGTTGGATATTCTGTATGACAATGGGGAAGGAGAAAAGAGATGTATTAGTAACCATAATCAAGGTACATTATAGTTGGTTGTTATTAGTTTCAGACTTACATGGGAAGTACTCCCGAATGACGTGGGCACGTAGTCTTGACCCCTGAACGTTATCCTCACCAGGGGCTGGTACTGGACGCTCCGCCGGTTCAAGCGGAGCATCATCAATGTTGCCCAGACAGTTTGCCTGTACTGCTATATTGTGCAGAATACAGCAGGCCATGATGATGTGACAAACCTTCCCTGGTGTATACTGTAGTGCCCCGCCAGTGGAATGTAAACATCTGAAGCGCATCTTCAGGAGGCCAAAGGTGCGCTCTATTACATTCCGGGTTCTGGCATGGGCCGCATTGTACCTCTCCTCCCCCTCTGTGTGTGGATTGTTCACAGGGGTCAACAACCACAGCAAACACCTATATCCTGAATCACCTGAAGGAAACAAAAAATGGGAGATGTAGATATGAATGTGATGTTGTGCTGCTCGTTAAAGCATCTGTAAATATACACAATGATTAATGTGACGTTAGTTTAGGGATCTCTGGGTTGGAACTTCCTACTCCTATGACCAGGTCAGGTCGGGTTAGGCACAGCAACAAGCTACGATGCAATGGCTCAGTCGGCACACCTTCTTTAGGGCGCACGGCAATTGAGCGCGGATAATACGGCGCTGACATAAGCTGGCGACAGTAGTGCACTGCTGAAAATTGGCAAAATGTGCGTCGATCAAAGAGCGCAAGTTGGAGAATCTATTGCCTAATGGGCCGGGTTAGCCTAAAATGCTCATATACTTCCACATCAGTTAACCCCTCTAGTGTGACTCTCTCCCTGTACACCCTGGGTGCACGAAGCCTCCTGGCAGGCTCCTGGGCCTGCTCCCCCCCCTTTGGGGCTGGCTGTGCAGGATCCCCCACTTCATGTGCCACACCCTCTAGGGGTCTCTCATCTGGCCCCCCCATCAGCTGATCACCCACATCAAGGTCCTCCTCCCTGTCTGCAGGTGCCCTCATATCCCCCTGTCCCTATGCCACTGGAGCTCTCTCCCCTAACTGACCCCCCACCATGACCCTAGGCATATCTGGTGATGAGCCACATTTTTTTTTAAAGAAGTTTTTAGTTAGTAAGCATCTATCCAAAAGCAAGGTTTTCACTAACTAAAAACTTTTTTAAAATAAATATGCTATGTGCTTATTTAGAGCACTATTCAATTAGCCAAATCGCAATTGAATGAGGCCCTAAGTGATCTATGTAATGTGGAGTTGAAATATAGCCAATATTTGTGTTCAAAAAGTAGATGTGATGAGAGAGATGTAAATCAGATAATGTTGATATGTTTAGGGGACACATTCTAGCCTTTGTGAGTGCTAAAGGGTTAATATGGCCGCCATATTGAGGATGTACATGACAATAAAAATATATCTTTTATTTACATATTTGATCATTGTGGATTGTTTTGCCAGTAATTTGAATGACTTTTATTGCTTCATTTATACTTTTAGGGCCCTTTCAGCCCTGTTTAATTCCAATGCCGTAAGTGCATCGCGTGAACTTCAACGGATGCGGCCGTAAATTTAATATAGCCAGACGCAAATCGCGGCCTTCTTAATGTAGGAAGGCCGTGACGTTTAGGCGTGCACGCAAGCTGGAAGGGGGACGGACTAGTCGCGCGCGGCACGAACCATCCAATAGCGGAATCACGCATCGCGCCACAGGTCTCACAGCCGATCACTTACGGGATAGACCATTTGATTGACAGTGGGAGTGAATAAATAGGAATGACACGCGCCCACACCTCGACTGTGTTGCGATTTCGGCCAAAGTAGCACACGGTTCCCGGAGCTTGGTGGGTGAGAGGAGGTAAGTTGCTTTATTATCAAGTCGCGTTTTATGTTCTTTTTACGGAAATACGTTACTACATTTAAGGAGTACGAAGTAAAGAAGTACAATTGCGTTGTTTTTCTTGTTTATAGGTTTTTTGAGGTTTTTTGAGAGTGTATTTTGTCCAGCACAAAGGAGTTTTGAGGGAGGTAAGTTGCATTGTATACGCTTTTCATCCTATCAAGCTGTATTTTATTTGTATGTTTTGCCAATTTCTATATTTACTGAATACACTGGCGAGAAGTACAATTGTGCTTTTTTCTTGTTTATAGGTGTTTGGAGTGTTTGTGAATTTGTTCCGGCACAAAGGAGTTTGGAGGGAGGTAAGTTGCATTGTACATGCTTTTCATCCTATCAAGCTGTATTTTATTCATTTGTTTTGCCAATTTCGATATTTACTGAATACACTGGCGAGAAGTACAATTCTGTTTTTTTCTTGTTTATAGGTGTTTGGAGTGTTTGTGAATTTGTTCCAGCACAAAGGAGTTTGGAGGGATGTAAGTTGCATTGTACATGCTTTTAATCCTTTTCAAGCTGTATTTTATTTGTATGTTTTGCCAATTTCTATATTTAGTGAATACACTGCCGAGAAGTACAATTGTGTTTTTTTTGGGGGTTGGCTTATAGGTTTGGAGAGGTTTTTTTGTGTGGGGAGAGGAGTTTGGTGGAGGGAGGTTAGTTATTTTTTTTTTATGTTTCGTATTATATCTGGATATCTCTCTCTCTCTCTCTCTCTCTCTCTCTCTCTCTCTCTCTCTCTCTCTCTCTATATATATATATATATATATATATATATATATATATATATATATATATATATATATATATTGAGAGATTGAGAGCGAGAGAGAGAGAGAGAGATTGAGAGAGAGAGAGATTGAGAGAGATAGATTGAGAGAGAGAGAGAGAGATTGAGAGCAAGAGATTGAGTTTGATTGAGTTTGATTGAGATTGATTGAGTTTGATTGAGTTTGAGTTTGATTGATTGAGTTTGATTGAGTTTGATTGAGTTTGAGTTTGATTGATTGAGTTTGATTGAGTTTGATTGAGTTTGATTGAATTTGATTGGGTTTGATTGAGTTTGAGTTTGATTGAGTTTGATTGAGATTGATTGAGTTTGATTGATTGAGTTTGATTGAGATTGATTGAGTTTGAGTTTGATTGAGTTTGATTGAGTTTGATTGATTGAGATTGAGTTTGAGGAGGGGGAGGTGGTTGAGGAGAAGGAGGGAGGAGAGGAGGAGGAGGGAGGAGAGGGGGAGGAGGAGGGAGGAGAGGAGGAGGAGGGAGGAGAGGAGGGAGGAGAGGAGGAGGAGGAAGAGAGAGGAGGAAGGAGAGAGGAGAGGAGGAGAAGGAGGAAGGAGAGGAGGAGAAGGAGGGAGGAGAGGAGAGTAAGGCGGGAGGATAGGAGGGAAGGAGGGCGGAGAGGAGAGGAAGGAGAGAGGGGAGGAGAGTAGAGGGAGGAGGGAGGAGAGTAGAGGGAGGAGGGAGGAGAGTAGAGGAAGGAGGGGGGAGAGGAGGGGGAGGAGAGGAGAGGAGGGAGGAGGGAGAGGAGAGTAGGAGGAGGAAGGAGGAGAAGGAGACAGGGGGGAGGGAGGAGAAGAGTGGAGAGGGTCCTCAACCCCAGTCTGGAGAGCAAGAGGCTGGCGGCAGGTCCAGGGCCCACAATTATAGCCGGGAGGAAAACATGGTCCTCCTGGAGGCCATCCGTGCCCGCCCCATCATCACCTCGGGGGGTAGGGAAGTCAAGGCTGGGCCCAGGGCTAATGCTTGGCAGCAGGTGGTCGATCTGGTTAATGATGTGGCAGGCCGTGGATGGAGTCTGCGGTCCATTAAGCACCGGTTTGACAACATCAGGGCCGCGGTGAGGAAGAAGATGGCGCAGGAGGACGAGGGGCAGAGGGTCAGGTACCTGGGTCATGAGGTTATTGCAAGGGCCATACTTGCACCCTCCGCTGCAGCTGGAGCTTCAGGCCCGGTGGAGCAGCAGGACCCAGCCTCCATGGCAGGTCAATATGACATACAGCAACATGCCACCACATGTGCATCACACACACTACACATGTACATGACACTGACATGTCAGCTCCATGAAATTAACAAGGGATAGATGGATGCATCATTAAATTCATGAAGCTGACAAATCACTGTCATTCCTGGTCACCACAACAGTAATCAAGCAATAGAGCAGGTGTGTCCAAACTCGGTCCTGATGGGCCACACACATGCCTGGATTTGAGTCAATCGCTTCTTCAGTCATCCTGATTGACACACCTGTGCACAGAAAGGATATCTTCCAATCCAGGAAAGAGTTTGGACACCCCTGTAATAGAGAGTCCATGTATTGGTGTGCCCGTTCAGCCTATGCAGTTACAGACAGCAGCCGTAATACAAATAGTGTTGTGAGCCGAGAACCATCAAGAACAGAAACCTAAGAATAGATAACAGCTAGTATAAGATAGCTAATCAGAGTTGCAAAGAGGAGAATCATCCATATTCAAGGCTAGATGTCAGATAATTAGAAATGAACACATATCAATGCGCTAATAAACATACTAATGACATGTACCTTTCTTCTCTATCTCTCAGCATCCAGGAGGAGCTCTGGGTCCTGTGACCAGGCAGAGGAGGCGGGGCCCTGGGTCGGAGGATGGGCTGGTCATTGACCTTGCCAGTTCTACTGGTACAAGCCCTGGGTCTATGCCCATCCTCCAAAGACTTGCTCTGGGGCCCTCCCACGCCCAAGGGACAGCACCTCCTTCCCCACACAGTGTGCTGGCCTGGTCGCCACCGGGCGCATTGTCACCCCAGGCTCCAGCTGTGGACCTCCCCACTACACCTCACCAGGCCCACCCAGGGGTGTCGTCGCCGCAGAGCCAGGATGTGCTGGTGGAGATGCTGGCTGTCATAAAGGAGCAGCTGGCAAGCTCACAAAGGATTGAGGCGAGAATGCAGGAGTTGACGACCAGCATCTCTGGCCTCCGGTCGCATATGACCCACAGCCTGGCCAGGCTGTCCAGGGAGGTGAGGAGGCACCACATGACAGCGGAACACCTTCAGGTCAGGCTGCTCAGACAGGAGATGGTCCCCAGCCCGACATCAACGGGGATCTCCCAATTCCCCAGTCTAGAGCCTCTCCTCCCATGTGTCCGCCACCGGCCAGACCACCGCTGCCTGGCACCGCCCCCCCCATCACCACCAGAGGGGAGACGGAGGATGGGCACAGGTGATGTGGGTCCTGGGCCCAAGCGGAGGAGGACATAGGGCCTCATTCAATTGCAATGTGGCCGATTGCTAAGGGATCAATTTTAGCACAGAGCATATTTTTTACAAACGTCTGTAACTAAATATATCTCTGTGCTTATATTAAGCCCTTTTCAATTGGCCAAATCGCAATTGAATGACGGCCATAGGGTCTGCAGACATGTTTTGGCCTTCTCAACAGCACTCCCCAGCGACCATCAATTGGTGACAGGTTAAACATAACACAAAGGGCCTCATTAAAATGTGATTTGGTCAATTGAATAGGGCTCTTTATAAGCACATGGCATATATTTTTAAACAAAGTTTTTAGTTAGTGAACTTCTATCCAAAAGCAAGGTCTTCACTAACTAAAAACTTCAGAAAAAATTATGCTCTGTGCTTATATTCAATTGGCCAAATTGCAATAGAATCAGGCCCAAAATATACCATCACATAGGCCAAGATCCAAAGATCTGGAGCTGGGCTAGATTTAGTTAGTAGTGTGACCAATGAATTGTCAATAAGGAGTGCTGTTGAGAAGAGATGCTGCAGGCCCTATGATGTTTTCAGGCCTTATTTCGTAGATTTTGTCTTTTTTTGCTTCTTTCTTTTTGTTTTTATTAGGTCCATGAAGGCATCTCCTGCATCTGCAAGCATTGTGGAGGAATTATATGAGGTGTAAGGTTTTCCCAGTGCCTCTCAGGTAGACATGCCTTCAATGGCAGCCCCCTTAACATGTAGCTCCCACAATCTTACAGCTATCATATTGCAGATATCTCAGACCTGATTGTTGTTAGCTTAAATGTAAACTAATACCGCTATGGCGGTGGACTTGCAAAGTCTCACAATGGCATGTTAATGACAGCCAGCAATAATATATGCACTAGTGAAGCATGTGATCCTGACCTCAATATCAGTCTGAGAACAGATCTTTGGGTCTGATGTAAGTAACATTGAATCTGGCTGCTGACCTTTGTGTCCTCTCCATAAAAATGGCTATTTGCCCATATTTCTGATTATCCACAGACCTAGCTAATGGTTAGTAATGCTTGCAGATGGGAATCAGGTGAGTTGCTATATTGGTACAGTATTTAGAACTGTACTGTACATACATCGTGATTATAATTTTTTTTTTGGATCCTCCTCCACCTTTTTTTATTTGACCACTTATTTCAGATTTTTGTTTGGTCAACACACTAAATGTGTGAAACTGGATTGGATTACACAGTCCAGAGGTTGAATTATCTGTTTCATTGAGCAGATCTAGTTACAAGTTGTAAGTGCTATGCACATAAATGGTTTCTTCAGTTAAATGGAGAGATTTCTGGTTCCGGTTGCAGCAGTGTAGTGCCTGCATGTGACCCTGATAGGTGCTATGCATCATTCTTATTCTAGACTATTAGATTGACCCCTGTAGGTTTCCCCTTTTTTCCAGCCTCTTGCTCTACGAGGACCCGCCCACACCCATGATATTAATGCAGTTTTGACCACTGCTGATTGTGGTCTGTCTAGCAAATAAAGCTTTGTTATACTGTTATGTGAATACACAATCTTGACCACTGCTGATTGTGGTCTGTGTAAAAAATAAAGCTTTGTTATACTGTTATGTGAATGCACAATCTTGACCACTGCTGATTGTGGTCTGTGTAAAAAATAAAGCTTTGTTAGACCTTTCTGACTGTGTCCGTGTGTTATGAATATTTTTCGTTCTGTGACATCCACACGCATTACATTAGTGTCCCATTCCTCTAAATGTAAACTGATGAGCCATAGTTAACATGCAATAGATCAATACATATAAAACTGTTGAGGAGTCAGAATAGCTTTAGATATCATATGATCCCAAATATCATATCTACTACTAATATAGGGTTAATACCCATGACAAGTCTGATTAGCGATACTGTGGAGTAGGAACATTCCCCTGAGGGCCTACAATGAATAGGACAGGTGACACTGGAGTGGTTTTCCAGTTCCTTCTCTAGTTGATTGGGATTAGTCTGACCTCTCTGCTAAGATGTATCCCCCTACACTGGCCCTATGTAGTATAGCTCCCAGCTTCATTGAAGTACACAAACCCCTTCACCAACATCACTTAGCATATGTGTGAATATAGTTAGTTGCACAATAATGAACATGCATTGGCTAAATATCCTTTGGTTATCATATGTTGTAATGGTCATGCACATGCCAATATGACAAACCATGCTGCAACATGCATAATATGATTAAAGCCACACTACCCAATTCAATAGCAAGAGTAAAACATGAGTCAGGTCATATGATCCCTTTGCCACGCACATGAGCTCTATTGTGATCCCTTAAATCTCTATCTAATTGCATATACATCTCGCTCATCACATCTACATTTGGTAACACAATTGTTTTGCTAATTACACCGCCACATGGCATATATCAAGTAGCAGGGAAACATTGTAATGTATGTTGTTCAGTTCTTCAGTTGTGTCTGACTCTCTGTGACCCTTTGAGCTGCAGCACATTCAGCTAGGTCTCTGCCTGTGCTGTTATCCACGGTTTGCATGCTAAATGTACTGGTGTGGTTTGTCAGTTCCTTCTCAAGTGGATTGGACCTTGTCTGATCTCTCTGCTATGACGTGCCCACCTACAGTGGCCCTACATGTTATAGCTCACAGCTTCATTCAGGTACACAAGCCCCTTCACACCACTTAGCAATGCGGAAGGGGACCAGGGGAACATACACCACACATATCTACTCTGACGCATCAGGAAGGGCCGCAAGCTCTGGGATCGACAGCAAACTCACCGCCATCAGGCATAATCTCTGCTACGCCCATCCTGGTGGGAGCCATGTGCCAGGTGTCTAGTTACTCCCATTTGGTGAACTTCCAAACTGTTCTGCTATTTATCAATTTACATGGGTGAGGGTTGCTAAGTGGTGGTGGTGAAGCAGCTTGTGTACCTAAATGAAGCTGTGAGCTACTGTAGGTTGGCAGGTCATAGCAGAGAGATCAGACAAATCCCAATCCACTAGAGGAGGAACTAACAACCCACTCCAATCTCTTTGGCATTCAAACTTTGGAGAACAGCACAGGCAGAGACCTAGCTGAATGTGCTGCAGTCCATAGGGTCACAGAGAGTCGGATACAACTGAAGAACTTAACCACATATATTGAAATATTCCCCTGGTACTTGATATATGCCAAGTAACGGTCTAATTTGGCCACTATTTGTGTTCTCTAATGTGGATGTAATGAGCGAGATGTGTATTCTATCGTTGATCAACTATATAGCGTGCATCGAATGTGCGCTGTCATCTGCTCGCCGACACATGCGCGCATCAACAACAGCAGGCCCGACAGGAGGCTAGCGGATCTAATGATTAGGATTAGGCTGTGGGGTGTAAGGGTTAGGATTAGGCTGCGGCTACAAGGGTTAGAAGGGTTTATGGCATTAGGTCATATCACTTGCGCCCATTCATCAACGAGCAGTAGTCAAAAACATTAGAACTGCGCAATGATGTGGGCCCGCTCATGTCAGCTACATGTTGTCAAAACACATTTGCTCTGCGCGCCAATGTTGGGGTGACATATTCTATTATAGGTCTGTTTTAGAGGCTACAATGGAACCTGTATGTGTGTTGACCAATCAAACATATGAGGAATATTAAACAAATTTGAACACGTGTTAATTTGGAGGCTGTAATGCTTGGGCCTCCATTTTAGGGTTACAGGCTTAAACCATGCAGACTGCAAAAACCGTAACAAAATGGATACCTTCAACCTCCAAGCACATACAGGCTTTAAGAACGAGCTACGGGCTTGGAGGACATGCGCCCTCCAAGCCTGCACGGGCTTGAATAAGGAGCTACGGACTTGATCATTGAAGTCCGTGTTACTTGTACAGATTTTAAAATCAAAGTACAAATTGGCGATGTGCAGGCTTGAGAATGTTTTGGTATTAATCCTCATGCCCCCCCATTATGTTCCCCATCATTTACAGTGCTTTGCAGTGCTAGATTGAATATATATTGGCTTCTACAATGCTTTGTTTGCGGCCCTTCACCTCCGAACCGAAACCGTAAATGATATATATTTGGGCGATGTGCGGAGCTTTACATTGCCATCTTGAATTTACTGTATATTTGCATTTACAGTTTTCTGACTTTGCGGCCGGAAAACGAGATTTACGGGTGCAGGATAAACGCTTGCGGCCGTTTGCATGATGTGCGGCCGGCCGTAAGGGGTATATCCTTGCGGCGCCGTCCTTATGAATTGCAAGGTAAAGGTAGCTCTACACGGGGCCGTAAGACGGCCACAAGGAATGGCAGCTTTGCGGCCGTTTTATGGCCGATAATAGAATGAGGCCCCATGGATTCATCCAGAGCCCTGCAGAGGCCTCAACATTTTTTTTTATTAAAACTAACTTGATAAAAAATTTCCTGCTTAGTTACTGTATCATGTACTTCAACTTTCCGGCTTTGCATTGATCACATTTTGCGCTCATTTCAAGCCCCACAATGAGCGTCTTCGGTGCTCATCGCATGGCTCGCAATGAGTGCCTTTGCCGCTCATCGCGAGCCTTTCTTCCCGCCTACTGTACGGTCAGCTCATTGCAGGTTTTGTTAATGTGCAAGTTTTGTGCTTGGGAACGCCATGTGTCTCTTTCTACCATCTCCCCCCCCCCCCCCCCCGTCCCCCCCGTCCCTTCCCTGTGTCTTTCTCCTCTGTGTTTCTGCTATATGTTTGTGTGTTACGCGCTCATTGCCGCTGGCTTTATTTTTAAAGTCCTGCATGCCTAGTGGTGGTCGGTGTAAGTGTTACTGTCTTCGCCGTCGGGTATTTTCTAAGTGCCGTGTACCTGGCTTTGATAAGCCTTATTTTCATCCAGTTTCCGTTTGTTTGTTTTTTCGGCCGTCTTTTTTTTCCTCGCTTAGCCGATTTTGGATTGATGCAAAACGCCTGATATGCCTTAAATTCGCTTGCAACCTCACCCCCAGGTTTCCTGGCTCTCCCCTTGTTATTTAGTGGATTTGCCTATGGGTTGTGCTATTTCATAATCTTATTTTGAAAAGTTCAGTACATTTTTGCATTGGGTGATCTGTATCAGGACAGGTCTGCATTTGGTGGTTAGCTGGAGGATTTTTTATTTATTGGGGTGTACGAGTCACAGGTTTGTTATAGGTTATTCCAGGAGTTTCAGGTTTTAGCGGGGGAGTTTGGCATTCCGTTAGCGGAGGAGAAGTCTGTCAGTCCGTGTCAGGCTTTGTAGTATTTGGGAATTCATATTGATTCAGTATCCTTTGAGTGTAGTTTGCCTGTGGAAAAGGTGGTTGATTTGCAGCAAGCAGTACAGGAAATTTTGGGGGCAAAGAAGGTAACATTCAAGTTGTTGCAGTCATTGTTAGGAAAGCTGAATTTTGCTTGCCGCATTGTTCCCATGGCAAGGATCTTTCTGAGGAGGCTGGCATTGGCTACTGTTGGGGTCAGGCAGCCGTATCATCATATTCGAATTTTGAGTGACCATAGAGCGCATTTGAGGATCTAGGACATGTTTTTGCAGGAGTTTAATGGCAAGACTTGATGTTAAGGAACCCAGTGTTCAACGACGAGTTAGAATTGTTTATGAATGCATCAGGCTCTATAGGTTTTGGGGCTTATTTTGGTGGGCATTGGTGTGCGGGACGGTGGCCAGTGGTTTGGAAGGAGGCGAAGGTGAGGAGGAATTTAATGTTTTTAGAGTTGTTTCCTATTTTGGTATCAGTAGTGTTGTGGGGAGAACAGCTGAGGAATCGACACGTGATTTTCAGGTGTGACAACTTGAGTGTAGTGCAGGCAATTAATGCTATTACTGCCTCTTCGCTGCCAGTAGTGACACTGCTACAGCAATTGGTATTGAAGTGTCTGCAATTCAACATTCTGATAAGGACCTCGCATACTGAAGGGGTTAAAAATAGCATAGCTGATGCATTGTCAAGGGAGCAATGGGTGCGTTTTAGGGATGAAGCGCCAATGACGGATGCAGAGCCGACTCCTATACCATTTGATTTATGGAGTTTAGGAGATTAAGGAAGCAAGGGAGGTGTTGCATATGAAAAAGAAAGAGGGTGGGGGACCAGTTATTGGGGTAATTATTAAAGGTATTTAAATGTGACTGGCTGATGTTTGTATTTATTACAGGGCCCCAATTACACTTGTGGATTGTAGGGCATTCATTCATTTATTGGGCGTGAAGGGCAGCTGGAATCAGGGATCACGATCGTCAGCTGAAAATTCCTGAAGAGGTGGTGTTAGTGAAGTGGTTCAGGATTAGGGGTATGAAATGGGAACAAGTTCTGCTGACAGTGGTAGGATTGACTAGGGAGGCCCCTCTCCCAGACTTACTGGTAATCCACGCTGGGGGAAATGATTTAGGATTCATACCCATAAAAGATCTCATTAGAGTCATGAAGAGGGACATGTCTAGAATGGTAGAGTTATTCTCTGGGCTTCTGATCATATGGTCGCAAATGACACCTAGACTTCACTGGAGAGGGGCAAAAGATCAAAAAAGAATTGATAAGACAAGGTGCAGAGTTAACTAAATAATGGCGTCTTTTGTTAGGAGGCTGGGGGGTTTCTCAATTAGACACAGGGACCTAGAGATAGATGACAACCAATCTTACTTTCTCAAAGATGGGGTGCATTTAAACAAGATTGGATTGTCATTATGTAATTACTCCCTTAAAATTGGCATTGACCAGGCCATGGCGAGTTTTGGTGGGACTGAGCCTGGTAGGCTTGTGGGTGGCGGGGGCGCTGCATCACCCTAGGGGGGAGCTTATTAACTGTTAGGTTTCTGTGAGTGGTAGTTGCCAGAGATCCTTGGGCACGGGGTTCCATGGGGCCCCACTGGATGGGTGGTGAGCTCTTCCTGTGTAGGGCTGTGCAGTCCCTCTGGTTATTTATTTCTTATGTTATTTATTAATAAAGCTGTGGCCTGGTTATACCCAACATATGGTGTCTGTCATTATTGGGTAATGGGGTTTAAGTATATTATCTGGGACCTTTGGTCGCTAATGCTTAGGTCAAAATATTTGCTTAATGATTTAATATTCCTGTTTGCATAACACTATTCTTCAGATCAAAGACATTAGCTTGCATGTTGCCTCTCGGTTGCCTGAGACCAGCTACAGAGGGAAAGCATTCTGCAATTCTTTCTTTTTTTGAGGTAAGAAAAATAAGGTTATGTGAAGTATTTTGTTCTGTAAGGCATATAGGATTATGTATGTTGTTAACAATACTACAGACAGAAAGCAAATGTTCAGGAGTGACACTGGATTGAAAAATAATTAAGATATGTTGCCAGGAAATAATCTGAAGTTCTTGATTTCTAGGAAAAAAGACATGTCTGATGCAGGATCTCTCTCTCTCTCTCTCTCTCTCTCTCTCTCTCTCTCTATATATATATATATATATATATATATATACACACAATTAGATGAAAACATATCTACATATTTTAATATTTTAGTGACCCAAATAAAAATTATGTTTTAAAACATTTGTTCTCTCCTAGGAGAGATCAGAACTCTGGTGTGCTCCTCCAATATAAATGGAACTGATATGTATACATTCAATGACATAATGATTTTCATGTTTCAATCATAAATTGAGACTTCTTCCTTCTTAAAGGGTCATTTACCTCACTATAAATGCTCCTCGTGGTGTGAAAGAGCACAATATTGCATGTTAAAGTTATCTATTTTTTTATAAACTACATTAATAACACTTAAAAAAATATTAGGTATCAGGCCTGTTTATAAACACACTGACAGTGCCATAATTAATAGACAACAATTTATATGTTTTTCCCTGCATCCAGGAATGCAATCAGCAATTTGTGGTGGGTTAACTATCTGCTTATTCTCATTAAACAGAGCTGCATATGTGGGTCTGTCTGGGAGTTTGCCAGTGACTCATGTAAACAGAGCTTTAATCAATCATATTTTTAAATGCACGTATTTCAAAAAATATATATTTTTTTAACATGTTTTTAGGAGATTTTTACAGTGGTGTGCTCTGAAATGTACTGAATTATGTGGCCCTTTAGGGGAGAGGGAGATGTTCCCAAAACAGGGTGTTCCTGGATAATATGGATCACTTTCACATATGTGATTATGTCTATCACAGTAATATCACAGTAATGTAAGTATTCATGTTGTGGCTTGTGTAAGGTGCATTACTTTTCCTCTGTAGAGTTTGGAGAACAACCTCTTTGTTTCACATGAGTATCTGGGGTCTGTTGGAAGCTTCATTCTGCTGGTTATTCACTGCATATGTCACATTGCATCAGGAGACCTCAGTGATGACACAAATCCATGCTTTCTCAGGACTTTCTTTCAGGTAAGTGATGTGCATTTTCTGTAAACAATTAAAGAGGGATCCATAACCCAGACCTAATTGCACCACCAAAAGAAAAAGATCTTTGGTAGTTTATCTTCTGTTAATCAGAATATCATCAAAGCAGCATTAAGTTCATGAACTTACTTGCAATCTTACTTAAAAACATAAGCCTCAGTTGTGCTGCTTGTCTCCATCCCCTGTGACTCTGAGGGGTGAGTGTGGCTCTGGCTGGAAGGTAGATGTAAACTGCTTTCAGAACTGTCTGAAGAGATAGAGCTAAGTTTGGGCCAAATTAGAACTTGTTTAGAGAAATGGAAAGTAGAATAAAAGCAAATCATGTGCTGTACATTTCTAAAACAATGTGGTGTGAATAATGTTTTCTCTTATTCTGAAGATGATGGCGAAACCAACGAGACTTGTGACAGTCCCCACTCTGCAACCAACTCCACCTCCCACGGCTTCAGAAGAGGACTCACCCCTTGCAACCCTGGTGGAAAGTGTACCTCCTCCTTATGGATCACCCCACCCACTAGAAAGGTTGCAGAGGAATAGGCGACCTCCACAGAGTACCTATGGTGGTAAGTGGGCCATTCCAGCTTCTTCATTATACCCTCTTATAGAAGTTCCTAACTCTAGGGCAGGGAAAAAATAGTTGAGGAAGGTGGAGAAGTTCAGGAACCCACTGTGCTAATATACAGAGCCTGGACAGATGCAGATGTAAGAAAAACAGTAGGGGGAATTCCAAATACCAAGGATAATATTGGTACATTTAGACTGAAATTTCTAAGGTTGATACAAAGTTTTAAGTTAAATTGAATAGAAATTGAAAGATGCATGAAACAGATTCTGGGACCAGACCGGGTGTTAACTGAGGGGGATTGGAATCCACTAGATGAACAGGACCCCCAACAACCCTTACCCTGTGACTCTCCACAAAGAAAAGACAATAAGGGACACTGGAGGGGATGTGGAGGTAGAGCGGAGAAAGGAGACTGACAAGGACAATGACCAGACCACCAGACTCAAGGTAATATGAATCTATCTAATACACTTACTATTACTGTAATAGAAATTTTTGAACCAGAAGTTGAGGAACACTTAGACATTTTAGCTTTGAACAATGTAGAAATGTTGTTAAGTATGGAAGAACAGCCTGAAATGGAATTAGAAATAGAGGGACACCACATTAGGTTTTTGTGTAACACAGGAGCAGGTAGATCAGTACTAAAAAATAGGGGAGATTGGGATTAGTAGCACTCAAATTACAACATACTGGGGAGATCTGCCTGTGGACAAACAAATAAGGACCCCTGTCAGTCCCCCTCAAAGTAAATTACTATGATGGCACCTCATTTAAACACACTATTGGGATATCTTCAAAATGCCCATTTGACCTAATGGGGGGAGATTTAAATAGTGCCCACACTGATAGGAATTAGAGCATTTAGGAATTAAATATCCCAGGGGATGTTTGTACAACAAGGACTTGGGGAACCATACTATTTATATTCCCTGGACCTGATAACCTTAGGTCCAGGAGAAATAGTAATGGCCTTAATGGACTGGGTGGAAAAGGAGGGTAGTCTGGGTTTTGTAGTAAAAGAACCAACTTCCCTACACTGTACCATGAATTTTAACCTATAAACTATTCAGTGCCAGGGAGTTTCTACTTATTGTGTTAGTTGTTTATCACCATTAAATATTTAATATATCTGTATAGAGCAGTGGTGGGCAACAAGAGGCCCAGGGGCATCACAGGACCCTCAGGCACTTCACATGCGACCCATAGCCTGTACTCTGGAGTGGGAGAGCATGCCCCTCTTCAACAATACACAGACAATTATATCAGTTTAAAACTAGTATTAAATCCCAAACTGTATTATCTATACCTCTATTAACAATTACATTCTTTTCTCCAATAATTGACACAAATAACTAAAACTAAAATAACATAATTAAATAAGGTAAGTGAATACTACAGTACAGGCTAATTTATATATATATATATATATATATATATATATATATATATATATAGATGTCGCGAATAGTTCGCCGGCGGACTTTTTTCGGCGAACATAGCATGTTCGCGTTCGCGGCGAACTGCGAACATATGCGAGATTCGACCCACCCCCAATACTTTATCATTGAGCAAACTTTGACCCTGCATGTCACAGTCAGCAGACACATTCCAGCCAATCAGCAGCATACACTCCCTTCCACACCCTTCAACCTCATGGACAGCAGCCATTTTGGAATCAGAACTAACTTGCAGGCTTACTGAGAGGAGGTAGACTGTAGGTGATACTGCATCAATAGGGAAAACCATAGCTGGTCAAGTTTATTCAGTGTCCAGTGCAGTGCTGAAGGACTCATCAGATCTCTGCTGTAAACACAGCACCCCAAAAAGCCCTTTTTAGGGCTATAACATCATTTTTTTTCCCGTTTTTTTTCTGTGTAATCTAACTTCATTTGCCTGTCTCCCTGCTAGCCCCTGCTTGTATTCTGTGTAATCTTACTTCATTTGCCTGTCTCCCTGCCAGCCCCTGCTTGTAAGTGTGTGTGTCAGGCTCACAGCTTATACTGTGTGTGCACAACGCATACAATATAATATTGTTAACTAGTTGTCTACTTTTAAAAAAAACAAACTTTTTTTTTCTTAAATCTAAGTGCATTTGCCTGACCGTCAATCAAAGTTCATTTGCTTGACCGCTACCCATAGTGTGTCCTGCTTACAAGTACTGTGCAAGAGAGCATGTTGTGTGAATGCTTGAGCTCCAAACAAAAGGCTTTTTATGGTCTTAGTCCCTCAAATACAAGTTTTATTTTAACACTTTTCTGTTTATAAGCACTTTGTGCACGGTGTTGTTAATTTTTGGGAGTTTTTGTGGTATTTTTCTTAGTTTAATTTAAGTTTTAGTTTTCTGGGAGCCCTCTATCCCAGGAGAGTGAGCTGTCTCCTGGATACTTTGCCACACCCCTCCCTTAGCACTACACCTTCACTCCTGGAGCTTTGTTACTTTGACTTTTTTTCTTTTAAAAAGTTTATTAGGTTTTGTTGAAGTTTTGTTTGTTTGGTGTTGGGTTTTATGTTTTGGGGGAGAGAAGACAAGTAACATCTTTGTAGGCAGTGGGGGGGGGAAACAATTAGAATTTTTGTTGAAAAGGTTTTTTTTTTTAACATCTGACACAGAGACACAGAGGGGTTAAAAAGCCTCTGTGTTCTCTGTGTTGTTGCAATTAGACACCTTGCAACAGGCCATTAACCCTTCCACTGCCAAGCATCACCTCTCTCTCTCCCTTAGTTTTGTCTCCCTTAGTTTTGTCTTTTTGTTTCTTTTTCCCACTTTTATATTAAAAAAAAAAAAGCAAACAGTAAAAAATCATAAAACACAAAATAAAAATAAATAAAACAAATAAACTAAAAAAAAAAGGGTCTAAACATGAGGGATAAGACCACTAAGAAGCCTCAGGGGTCAAAAGGGGGAATAATGGCCCCTGAAAATCCTAGCTGCAGCACTGCACAGCATAGGCCCCAGGCAGATAAGGCAGCCCCAGCTCCTGGTAGTTCTGCCAGCAGACCTACCCCTGTGGCTAATACCTGGTCACAGGTGGTTTCTGCTGGCCCCAGTAATACCACCGCTGGGGCTGAGGGGCAGATCACTAGGAAGCATGGGGTTAAATGTCAGATGTCTGGGGTCTACAGCATTGATATCTATCTGCGTGCTGCAGCTAACGTCATCAGCCCCTCTGTTATAGTAGCAGCCAGCAAAATGTACGGGAAAGCAGTTTTCTTTACCCGTACGCTGGCTGCTGCTCACATTCTTGTACAGAGAGGCATCACAGTGGGGGGATTATATGTCCCAATAGAACCCCTGGAAGGGTTGGGCACAAAAGTAACACTCTCTAATGTGCCCCCCTTCCTACCAGACTCCCTCCTGCGCCCCCACCTGCTAACCCTAGGGGAAGTAAAAACACCATTTATTAAAATTCCCCTGGGGTGCAGAGAGAGAGCACTTCGTCATGTGCTCTCTTTCAAGAGGCAGGTACAAATGTGCCTGCCTCAGGGCGCAGAAAACATAGAGGGGTCTTTTGGGGTTCCATTTGAGGGGGTGCTGTACAGGATTTTTTACAGCACTACGGAGGTGCAGTGCTATCATTGCAAGGGGTTGGGGCATACACGTAGGAATTGTCCTAATGTAAAGCATCATGCCCCAGCCCCAGCAAATGGCACCTCCGTCAGTACGGCACCTATCCCCGCTGAGCCCATAACAGCGGGGACCTCAAGGGTCATAGCCCCCCCACAGAGCTCAGGCAAGGATGCCGTTCCTCAAGCCACCACCACGGCCTCCAAACCCCCTTCTTCCCCAAAAAAGCCATGTGTGTCTGTGGTCTCCAGCAAGACTGCAGACACGGGGAAAAAGGGGAAGAATGTCACCGGTCCTCCCAGTGTCACAGCTGCATCTCCCAAGTCCCAATCTGCCCCCACCATAATTACATCAGTTAGTGTGGGGGCACAGTGTAAGCAGAGGGATAATAAGCCCTCTGCAGGGGAGGCAGCTAGTGGCAGCTCCTCTTCCAGGAGTGACGTCCCCAGGAAGAGGAAGCATAAAACCAACAGGGAGGTTGCTGATAAGTGGGAGGTGCTCTATAGTGGAGCACCTCCCTCTAAAAGCAAGAAGAGGAACAAAACATCTCCTCCTCATCCGGTGACATTGTCTGGCCCGGTTATTAAGCTCAGCCAGCCGGTGCCAGACCACACATCTCTCTCTCCAGACCCTATAGGGGTTAATGTGGAAAAGGGTCTGGAGGAAAAGCAGGGGCAAGAGGGTCTCCCAAGTGAGGCAGGGGTAGACAAGAAAGATAGGGTTCTGCCTCTGGCCTTTGAGGGGGGTCCCAACAAAGCCCCTGCTGAATGGGTAGTCAGTGTCCCTGAGGTGCTGAGCTTCAAGGGCACCAGTCAGTCTCCTCCTCCAGTGTCACTCTCTAGTGACGTACCTCGGGCTTTGTTAGAGCCCCAGGCCGAGTCACTACTGGAGGGGGGGAAATATAGGCATGACCCCCATTCAGGACCCCATGGATTTGTCTATCAGGGGGGATGTGGCACAAGGGGAAGTGGAAATGGGGGAGGGTGATAAAACAGGTTTTCCTGTTAACATCATGGGAGAGCCTGTCTACCGTCCTCAGCCGTCCACTGACCCTTACATCGGTGCCATCCAAGCTGAGCAAGCAGCGGTGGAACTGGCAGAGGAGGCATATAAAGCCTCCAAGGCTTCCATTAAGGAAGCCATGCCAGCCACTGCTGTCCAGCCAGCTACCCCTGAATGCACTCCTGAAGCTACAGGGGTGCAGCAGCAATCCAAGGGTCCATTATTTACCTTGAAGGGTGCTAAAGGGACTCCTTCTGTATCATCTAAGAGGGGGTCTCTGAGAAAAAAGCTGAGGAAACTGACTCCAGCCGGGGAGGATGGAGTAAAAGCCCTCAGCCAAGAGGAGCCCAGGGGTGACCCACTAGAAGGAACATCAGATTCTGGGTGGGTTATCCCTGTCAAGGAAATAGATCTATTCCTTGAGAGCACCCTTCATGGACAAAAGAAAAGGAAGGTGCGGCTGCCCTTGGAGAGGTGGAAGAATATGTCGTTTATTCTCCACTCTCTCCAGCAATATCTAGTGGTCAGCACTAGGGCCAAGAATTCTGGGACTGCGGAGCATCTCCGCGTCCGGAAATTCTATAAAATGTGCGTGTCCTATCAGCAGTCTCAAGGGTCTGAGGAACGCACAATTCCTGACACGCAGTAATGGCTTTGCACATCAGCACGCTAAATACCAATGGCTGTCAAGACAGTTTCCGCAGGTTCCAGGTACTCTCCTATTTATATCAGGGAGGGTACTCTGTGAGCTTCCTGCAGGAAACTCACACCACTCCAGAGGCTGAGGCCTCGTGGCAACTGGAATGGAGAGGCAGGGTCTTCTTCAGCCACTTCACATCGGCGTCATGTGGAGTGGTGACCCTGTTCTCAGAGTCTTTTCAGCCAGAGCTGCTGCTTGTGAAAGCTGTTATCCCAGGCCGTCTAATCCACCTCCGGGTCCGAGAGCAGGGTAGCATTATTAACCTAGTTAATATATATGCCCCTGCTGGAGGGCCCGAGAGAGCGAGGTTCCTCGCCAGACTGTCCCAGTTTTTGGAGACGGTTGACGCAGATGAGTGTTTGGCACTCGGGGGTGATTTCAATTGCACCCTCGACGCTCTGGACCGGAATAGTCCAGAGCCGTACCCGCCTTCTGCGTCAGCCCTGCGGGAGATCATCGCCCGCTTCTCCCTGGAGGACATCTGGCGAGAGCAGAACCCAGGGGCATCAGACGGTTTCACCTACGTCAGGGTGAGAGCAGGTCTGGTGTCCCACTCCCGGATCGACAGACTATATATATCTAGTCACTATATGTCACGAGTCGGTTCTTGTGCCATTAGGCTGGCTCCGTTCACAGACCACAACTGTGTGTCTGTGACGGTGGCGCTAACGCCAACAGCGCCACGAGCCGCATATTGGCACTTCAACAATGCTTTGTTGAAGGACCAGGGGCTCGTGACATTGATCCGGGAGTTTTGGACGGACTGGAGGGGTTGCAAGGGGGACTTTGCCACGTTAAAACTGTGGTGGGACGTGGGCAAGGTTCATTTGCGACTTCTGTGTCAGGAATATACCAAGGGTGCGAGTGGGCAGCGCGAAGCTGAGTTAGAGTCACTCCGGGGGGAGGTACTCCATCTGGAGCAGAGGCTGTTCACTTGTAGGGACCAATCCCTGCAGAGCGAGTATGTAGAGAGGAAGGGTGTCCTCTGTGACCTGGAACGACACCAGGCCAAGGGGGCATACGTGCGCAGCCGCTTAGGTTTTCTCAAAGATCTAGACTGCGGCTCGCGCCTCTTCTACTCACTGGAGAAAAAGGGGGGTAACAGTAGGCACATCACCTGTCTTCTAGATGAAGACGGTGACCCCCTTACAGATCCGGAGAGTATCCGGGATAGAGCCAGGAACTTTTATAAAGATCTTTACTCTCCGGATCCCATTTCTCCAGACGCCTGCAGGGTGCTATGGGAGGGGCTCCCCACAGTCAGTGAGGGTGTAATAGAGCGGCTTGATATACCACTATCTTTTCAAGAGCTCTCTGAAGCCCTCCGTGCCATGTCCTGTGAGAAGTCTCCAGGACTGGACGGACTGACTGTAGAGTTTTTCCAATTTTTCTGGGAGACTCTGCGACCTGATTTCCATCTGGTCCTTGGGGAAGCCCTGGAGACCGGGGAGATGCCCCTGTCTTGTCGCAGGGCAGTACTTGCCCTGCTGCCCAAAAAGGGGGATCTCCGGCTTATTAAGAACTGGCGACCGGTCTCTCTGCTCAGCACAGACTACAAGATTGTAGCTAAAGCCATCTCGCTTAGACTTGGGTCTGTGCTGGCAGAATTGGTTCACCCTGACCAGTCCTATGCGATCCCGGGCCGGACTATCTTTGATAGTATCTTTCTGGTCCGGGATCTATTGCATTATTCTCGCAGGACTGGTCTGTCACTCGCCTTTCTCTCTTTAGATCAAGAGAAGGCGTTTGACAGGGTGGACCATGGTTACCTCATAGCCACTCTGCAAGCGTAAGGCTTTGGCCCACAGTTTGTGGGCTTTATAAAAACGCTGTACGCCTCTGCAGAGTGTTTACTTAAAATCAATTGGTCCCTAACAGCACCTTTGGTATTTGGACGAGGGGTGCGTCAAGGATGTCCCTTGTCTGGACAGTTATATGCACTGGCCATTGAGCCTTTCCTCTGCCTACTGAGGAAAAGGCTCACAGGGCTGGTGCTAAAAGATCCAGACATGCGGATTGTCCTTTCAGCTTATGCTGACGATGTGCTCCTCGTGGCCCAGGATCCAGTTGATCTTGAGCTGGCAAAACAGTGCCAGGAGGTATATTCAGCTGCCTCCTCTGCTCAGATCAACTGGTCCAAATGCACAGGCCTTTTAGAGGGTAATTTACAGGTAGACTCTTTGCCTCCCACGTTTCGTGACATCACGTGGGAGGCAGATGTCATTAAATATCTGGGGGTCTACCTGTCCGCTGCGGACGCTTCCGTCCCAGACAACTGGAGGGAGTTAGAGGGCAGTGTCCTCTCTCGTCTGGGACGATGGAGGGGTCTAGCAAAAATGCTTTCCCTTAGGGGGCGGACTCTAGTGGTGAATCAGCTGGTGGCTTCTCAGATCTGGCACCGGCTGATTTGTCTGAGTCCGACCCCCGAGTTTGTCACCAATATCCAGAGGAATTTGTTAGATTTCCTCTGGATGGGAAGGCATTGGGTCTCTGCAGGGGTGGCAAGTCTGCCTTTGGTGGAGGGTGGACAGGGAGTAGTTTGTGTGTGCTCCCAGTTGTCCACCTTCCGCCTTCAGTACCTGCAGAGATACCTATATGCAGATCCCTCTCCGCAGTGGTGCGCACTGGCATCCAGCTTTTATCGCCAGTTGCGCAACCTGGGGTATGACCGGCAATTATTTCTGATCAGGCCCGAGGGGTTTGGGAGAGACCTCTCTGTGTTGCCGGCATACTACCAGGAAACCCTCAAGGCCTGGAGCATGGTCTCCGTGATCAGGCAGGGCGTGCCTTTGGGGGATGAAATATTCACGGAGCCCCTGCTATTTAATCCAGCAGTGGGGGCTCCAATGTTATAGTCCCCCTGTATCATCCGCCGCCTTAGTCATGCACGGATGACCCGAGTCGGGGATCTCCTGGAATACGGGCGTTCTGATTGGGTGTCACCCCAGGAGCTTGCGCTCCGTTTGGGATATGTGACGCCCAAAGTCTCAGGGCGCTTGCTCCAGGAGATTAGGGATGCCATCTCCCCCGACTCGCGCACCTTCCTTCGCGGGGCTTTGCAGGCCGGAGTGCCACATGCACCTTTCAACACCCCTGCTCCGGCTGTTTGCATTGGACACAAGCCCCGTGTTTCCCCTCAGGCTCCTCCTGTCCCCAACCTCTCAAAGTTGAGGGACATACCCTCGGCATGCTTTCGCGGCATGCCGAGGAAGAGCTTATATTCTCTCGTGCTCCATACAGTGCACTTCCTTGCCCTCGTGACCCGTCCCGATACCATCTGGAGGCGGGTCGTACCAGCTGACGAGGGCAAGAGGCCCCGGTGGAGGGAACTTTATTCTGATTTAGTTCCACGACCCACCGGGGACTTGAGTTGGAGAGTGCTCCATGGTGCACTGAGCACGGGAGAGTACTTAGCTAAATTCACGGACTCTCCCTCCACTTGTCCATTCTGTGGCAAGGGAGAGTCCGTGTATCATATTTATTTTAGTTTGCGCCAGACTGCAGCCCCTCTTGTCACTCTTGAGGGGCCTCCTCCTGCAGTTCTGGCTGCATTTCTCCCCTCACATTTTTATTTTTGGGCGCCCAGTGTCCCGGGGCAATAAGGCCAGGGACCTCCTCGTCAACCTGCTCCTGGCATTAGCCAAATTGGCTATATATAAGTCCAGGAAGCAGTGTTTGATAGGGGGGTTTCCCTTGTCACCTGAGGCCATGTTCCGGGTGCTGGTGCGCTCCCGTATCCGGGCAGAGTACCACCTGGCTTTGTCCACTGGGGGAATGGATGAGTTTGTCTCCCAGTGGGCTGTAGATGGTGTGCACTGCTCGGTATCCCCCCATTCGGTTTCTTTTTCTCTTAACCTCCTAAAATGATTTTAATTAGTTTACAGAACATGTTTTTCTCATCATTTTAAAATACACTGTGCCAAGTTCAACCAATCCAGTCTAGTTGGGGTACCGACAGTCCACATTTAAAAAACCCAAACTTTTTTTTTTATTAAATCTAAGTGCATTTGCATAACCGTCAATCAAAGTTCATTTGCTTGACCGCTACCCATAGTGTGTGTCCTGCTTTCAAGTACTGTGCTAGAGAGCATGTTGTGTGCATGCTTGAGCTCCAAACAAAAGGCTTTTTAGGGTCTTAGTCCCTCAAATACAAGTTTTATTTTAACACCTTTCTGTTTATAAGCACTTTGTGCTCGGTGTTGTTCATTTTTGGGAGTTTTTGTGGTATTTTTCTTAGTTTAATTTAAGTTTTAGTTTTCTGGGAGTCAGGCTCAAGTCTCTATCCCAGGAGAGTGAGCTGTCCACTGGATACTTTGCCACACCCCTCCCTTAGCACTACACCCTCACTACCGGAGCTTTGTTACTTTAACTTTTTTTCTTTTAAAAAGTTTATTAGGTTTTGTTGAAGTTTTGTTTGTTTGGTGTTGGGATTTATGTTTTGGGGGAGAGAAGACAAGTAACATCTTTATAGGCAGTGGGGGGGGGAAACAATTAGAATTTTTGTTGAAAAGGCTTTTTTTTTTTTAACATCTGACACAGAGACACAGAGGGGTTAAAAAGCCTCTGTGTTCTCTGTGTTGTTGCAATTAGACACCTTGCAACAGGCCATTAACCCTTCCACTGCCAAGCATCACCTCTCTCTCTCCCTTAGTTTTGTCTCCCTTAGTTTTTTCTTTTTGTTTCTTTTTCCCACTTTTATATTAAAAAAAAAAAAGCAAACAGTAAAAAATCATAAAACACAAAATAAAAATAAATAAAACAAATAAACTAAAAAAAAAAAGGGTCTAAACATGAGGGATAAGACCACTAAGAAGCCTCAGGGGTCAAAAGGGGGAATAATGGCCCCTGAAAATCCTAGCTGCAGCACTGCACAGCATAGGCCCCAGGCAGATAAGGCAGCCCCAGCTCCTGGTAGTTATGCCAGCAGACCTACCCCTGTGGCTAATACCTGGTCACAGGTGGTTTCTGCTGGCCCCAGTAATACCACCGCTGGGGCTGAGGGGCAGATCACTAGGAAGCATGGGGTTAAATGTCAGATGTCTGGGGTCTACAGCATTGATATCTATCTGCGTGCTGCAGCTAACATCATCAGCCCCTCTGTTATAGTAGCAGCCAGCAAAATGTACGGGAAAGCAGTTTTCTTTACCCGTACGCTGGCTGCTGCTCACATTCTTGTACAGAGAGGCATCACAGTGGGGGGATTATATGTCCCAATAGAACCCCTGGAAGGGTTGGGCACAAAAGTAACACTCTCTAATGTGCCCCCTTTCCTACCAGACTCCCTCCTGCGCCCCCACCTGCTAACCCTAGGGGAAGTAAAAACACCATTTATTAAAATTCCCCTGGGGTGCAGAGAGAGAGCACTACGTCATGTGCTCTCTTTCAAGAGGCAGGTACAAATGTGCCTGCCTCAGGGCGCAGAAAACATAGAGGGGTCTTTTGGGGTTCCATTTGAGGGGGTGCTGTACAGGATTTTTTACAGCACTACGGAGGTGCAGTGCTATCATTGCAATGGGTTGGGGCATACACGTAGGAATTGTCCTAATGTAAAGCATCATGCCCCAGCCCCAGCAAATGGCACCTCCGTCAGTACAGCATCCATCCCCGCTGAGCCCATAACAGCGGGGACCTCAAGGGTCATAGCCCCCCCACAGAGCTCAGGCAAGGAGGCCGTTCCTCAAGCCACCACCACGGCCTCCAAACCCCCTTCTTCCCCAAAAAAGCCATCTGTGTCTGTGGTCTCCAGCAAGACTGCAGACACGGGGAAAAAGGGGAAGAATGTCACCGGTCCTCCCAGTGTCACAGCTGCATCTCCCAAGTCCCAATCTGCCCCCACCATAATTACATCAGTTAGTGTGGGGGCACAGTGTAAGCAGAGGGATAATAAGCCCTCTGCAGGGGAGGCAGCTAGTGGCAGCTCCTCTTCCAGGAGTGACGTCCCCAGGAAGAGGAAGCATAAAACCAACAGGGAGGTTGCTGATTAGTGGGAGGTGCTCTATAGTGGAGCACCTCCCTCTAAAAGCAAGAAGAGGAACAAAACATCTCCTCCTCATCCGGTGACATTGTCTGGCCCGGTTATTAAGCTCAGCCAGCCGGTGCCAGACCACACATCTCTCTATCCAGACCCTATAGGGGTTAATGTGGAAAAGGGTCTGGAGGAAAAGCAGGGGCAAGAGGGTCTCCCAAGTGAGGCAGGGGTAGACAAGAAAGATAGGGTTCTGCCTCTGGCCTTTGAGGGGGGTCCCAACAAAGCCCCTGCTGAATGGGTAGTCAGTGTCCCTGAGGTGCTGAGCTTCAAGGGCACCAGCCAGTCTCCACCTCCAGTGTCACTCTCTAGTGACTTACCTCGGGCTTTGTTAGAGCCCCAGGCCGAGTCACTACTGGAGGGGGGGAATATAGGCATGACCCCCATTCAGGACCCCATGGATTTGTCTGTCAGGGGGGATGTGGCACAAGGGGAAGTGGAAATGGGGGAGGGTGATAAAACAGGTTTTCCTGTTAACATCATGGGAGAGCCTGTCTACCCTCCTCAGCCGTCCACTGACCCTAACATCGGTGCCATCCAAGCTGAGCAAGCAGCGGTGGAACTGGCAGAGGAGGCATATAAAGCCTCCAAGGCTTCCATTAAGGAAGCCATGCCAGCCACTGCTGTCCAGCCAGCTACCCCTGAATGCACTTCTGAAGCTACAGGGGTGAAGCAGCAATCCAAGGGTCCATTATTTACCTTGAAGGGTGCTAAAGGGACTCCTTCTGTATCATCTAAGAGGGGGTCCCTGAGAATAAAGCTGAGGAAACTGACTCCAGCCGGGGAGGATGGAGTAAAAGCCCTCAGCCAAGAGGAGCCCAGGGGTGACCCACTAGAAGGAACATCAGATTCTGGGTGGGTTATCCCTGTCAAGGAAATAGATCTATTCCTTGAGAGCACCCTTCATGGACAAAAGAAAAGGAAGGTGCGGCTGGCCTTGGAGAGGTGAAAGAATATGTCGTTTATTCTCCACTCTCTCCAGCAATATCTAGTGGTCAGCACTAGGGCCAAGAATTCTGGGACTGCGGAGCATCTCCGCGTCCGGAAATTCTATAAAATGTGCGTGTCCTATCAGCAGTCTCAAGGATCTGAGGAACGCACAATTCCTGACACGCAGTAATGGCTTTGCACATCAGCACGCTAAATACCAATGGCTGTCAAGACAGTTTCCGCAGGTTCCAGGTACTCTCCTATTTATATCAGGGAGGGTACTCTGTGAGCTTCCTGCAGGAAACTCACACCACTCCAGAGGCTGAGGCCTCGTGGCAACTGGAGTGGAGAGGCAGGGTCTTCTTCAGCCACTTCACATCAGCGTCATGTGGAGTGCTGACCCTGTTCTCAGAGTCTTTTCAGCCAGAGCTGCTGCTTGTGAAAGCTGTTATCCCAGGCCGTCTAATCCACCTCCGGGTCCGAGAGCAGGGTAGCATCATTAACCTAGTTAATATATATGCCCCTGCTGGAGGGCCCGAGAGAGTGAGGTTCCTCGCCAGACTGTCCCAGTTTTTGGAGACAGTTGATGCAGATGAGTGTTTGGCACTCGGGGGTGATTTCAACTGCACCCTCGACGCTCTGGACCGGAATAGTCCAGAGCCGTACCTGCCTTCTGCGTCAGCCCTGCGGGAGATCATCGCCCGCTTCTCCCTGGAGGACATCTGGCGAGAGCAGAACCCAGGGGCATCAGACGGTTTCACCTACGTCAGGGTGAGAGCCGGTCTGGTGTCCCACTCCCGGATCGACAGACTATATATATCTAGTCACTATATGTCACGAGTTCGTTCTTGTGCCATTAGGCTGGCTCCGTTCACACACCACAACTGTGTGTCTGTGACGGTGGCACTAACGCCAACAGTGCCACGAGCCGCCTATTGGCACTTCAACAATGCTTTGTTGAAGGACCAGGGGCTCGTGACATTGATCCGGGAGTTTTGGACGGACTGGAGGGGTTGCAAGGGAGACTTTGCCACGTTAAAACTGTGGTGGGACGTGGGCAAGGTTCATTTGCGACTTCTGTGTCAGGAATATACCAAGGGTGCGAGTGGGCAGCGCGAAGCTGAGTTGGAGTCACTCCGGGGGGAGGTACTCCATCTGGAGCAGAGGCTGTTCACTTGTAGGGACCAATCCCTGCAGAGCGAGTATGTAGAGAGGAAGGGTGTCCTCTGTGACCTGGAACGACACCAGGCCAAGGGGGCATACGTGCGCAGCCGCTTAGGTTTTCTCAAAGATCTAGACCGCGGCTCGCGCCTCTTCTACTCACTGGAGAAAAAGGGGGGGTAACAGTAGGCACATCACCTGTCTTCTAGATAAAGACAGTGCCCCCCTTACAGATCCAGAGAGTATCCGGGATAGAGCCCGGAACTTTTATAAAGATCTTTACTCTCCGGATCCCATTTCTCCAGACGCCTGCAGGGTACTATGGGAGGGGCTCCCCACAGTCAGTGAGGGTGTAAGAGAGCAGCTTGATATACCACTATCTTTTCAAGAGCTCTCTGAAGCCCTCCGTGCCATGTCCTGTGAGAAGTCTCCAGGACTGGACGGACTGACTGTTGAATTTTTCCAATTTTTCTGGGAGACTCTGGGACCTGATTTCCATCTGGTCCTTGGGGAAGCCCTGGAGACCGGGGAGATGCCCCTGTCTTTTCGCAGGGCAGTACTTGCCCTGCTGCCCAAAAAGGGGGATCTCCAGCTTATTAAGAACTGGCGACCGGTCTCTCTGCTCAGCACAGACTACAAGATTGTAGCTAAAGCCATCTCGCTTAGACTTGGGTCTGTGCTGGCAGAATTGGTTCACCCTGACCAGTCCTATGCGATCCCGGGCCGGACTATATTTAATAGTATCTTTCTGGTCCGGGATCTATTGCATTATTCTCGCAGGACTGGTCTGTCACTCGCCTTTCTCTCTTTAGATCAAGAGAAGGCGTTTGACAGGGTGGACCATGGTTACCTCATAGCCACTCTGCAAGCGTACGGCTTTGGCCCACAGTTTGTGGGCTTTATAAGAACGCTGTACGCCTCTGCAGAGTGTTTACTTAAAATCAATTGGTCCCTAACAGCACCTTTGGTATTTGGACGAGGGGTGCGTCAAGGATGTCCCTTGTCTGGACAGTTATATGCACTGGCCATCGAGCCTTTCCTCTGCCTACTGAGGAAAAAGCTCACAGGGCTGGTGCTAAAAGATCCAGACATGCGGATTGTCCTTTCAGCTTATGCTGACGATGTGCTCCTCGTGGCCCAGGATCCAGTTGATCTTGAGCTGGCAAAACAGTGCCAGGAGGTATATTCAGCTGCCTCCTCCGCTCAGATCAACTGGTCTAAATGCACAGGCCTTTTAGAGGGTAATTTACAGGTAGACTCTTTGCCTCCCACATTTCGTGACATCACGTGGGAGGCAGATGTCATTAAATATCTGGGGGTCTACCTGTCCGCTGCGGACGCTTCCGTCCCAGACAACTGGAGGGAGTTAGAGGGCAGTGTCCTCTCTCGTCTGGGACGATGGAGGGGTCTAGCAAAAATGCTTTCCCTTAGGGGGCGGACTCTAGTGGTGAATCAGCTGGTGGCTTCTCAGATCTGGCACCGGCTGATTTGTATGAGTCCGACCCCCGAGTTTGTCACCAATATCCAGAGGAATTTGTTAGATTTCCTCTGGATGGGAAGGCATTGGGTCTCTGCAGGGGTGGCAAGTCTGCCTTTGGTGGAGGGTGGACAGGGAGTAGTTTGTGTGTGCTCCCAGTTGTCCACCTTCCGCCTTCAGTATCTGCAGAGATACCTATATGCAGATCCCTCTCCGCAGTGGTGCGCACTGGCATCCAGCTTTTATCGCCAGTTGCGCAAACCTGGGGTATGACCGGCAATTATTTCTGATCAGGCCCGAGGGGTTTGGGAGAGACCTCTCTGTGTTGCCGGCATACTACCAGGAAACCCTCAAGGCCTGGAGCATGGTCTCCGTGACCAGGCAAGGGCGTGCCTTTGGGGGATGAAATATTCACGGAGCCCCTGCTATTTAATCCAGCAGTGGGGGCTCCAATGTTACAGTCCCCCAGTATCATCCGCCGCCTCAGTCATGCACGGATGACCCGAGTCGGGGATCTCTTGGAATACGGGCGTTCTGATTGGGTGTCACCCCAGGAGCTTGCGCTCCGTTTGGGATATGTGACACCCAAAGTCTCAGGGCGCTTGCTCCAGGAGATTAGGGATGCCATCTCCCCCGACACGCGCACCTTCCTTCGCTGGGCTTTGCAAGCCGGAGTGCCACATGCACCTTTCAACACCCCTGCTCCGGCTGTTTGCATTGGACACAAGCCCCGTGTTTCCCCTCAGGCTCCCCCTGTCCCCAACCTCTCGAAGTTGAGGGACATACCCTCGGCATGCTTTCGCGGCATGCCGAGGAAGAGCTTATATTCTCTCGTGCTCCATACAGTGCACTTCCTTGCCCTCGTGACCCGTCCCGATACCATCTGGAGGCGGGTCCTACCAGCTGACGAGGGCAAGAGGCCCCGGTGGAGGGAACTTTATTCTGATTTAGTTCCACGACCCACCGGGGACTTGAGTTGGAGAGTGCTCCATGGTGCACTGAGCACGGGAGAGTACTTAGCTAAATTCACGGACTCTCCCTCCACTTTTCCATTCTGTGGCAAGGGAGAGTCCGTGTATCATATTTATTTTAGTTGCGCCAGACTGCAGCCCCTCTTGTCACTCTTGAGGGGCCTCCTCCTGCAGTTCTGGCTGCATTTCTCCCCTCACATTTTTATTTTTGGGCGCCCAGTGTCCCGGGGCAATAAGGCCAGGGACCTCCTCGTCAACCTGCTCCTGGCATTAGCCAAATTGGCTATATATAAGTCCAGGAAGCAGTGTTTGATAGGGGGGGTTCCCTTGTCACCTGAGGCCATGTTCCGGGTGCTGGTGCGCTCCCGTATCCGGGCAGAGTACCACCTGGCTTTGTCCACTGGGGGAATGGATGAGTTTGTCTCCCAGTGGGCTGTAGATGGTGTGCTCTGCTCGGTATCCCCCCATTCGGTTTCTTTTTCTCATAACCTCCTAAAATGATTTTTATTTAGTTTACAAATCATGTATCTCATCATTTTAAAATACACTGTGCCAAGTTCAACCAATCCAGTCTAGTTGGGGTACCAACAGTCCACATAAAAAAAAAATGACAGGCAGAGGCAGGACACCCCGCAGAGGCCGTCGTGGTCGTGGTGCTGTGATTCCCTTTGGCCCTACAATAATGCCCAGTGTTCAGAGGCCAGTTACCCTGAACTTGAAAAGTTCAGAGGACGTAGTTGACTGGCTAACACAGGACACCCAATCTTCTACAGCTTCCGCTTGGAACATTGACGCACCATCCTCCTCCAGATTAGCTTCGGGCACCTCTCAAGTTACCACTCACCCGCCTGCCGCCACTACCAACACTAGTACCACAGCCAATTCAATTGATCAGTCAGAAGAGTTATTTACACATCAGTTTGAAGAAATGAGTGATGCGCAACCATTATTTACAGAGAATGTAGATAACAGGGATATGTCTCAGTCAGGCAGCATTACACACATGTACGTACGATGTGATGATGATGATGATGATGTACCCGCTGCTGCTTCCTTTGTTCAGTTGTCATATACAAGTGAGGCGGGTGATGATGATGACGATGCGTCCGTGGATGTCACATGGGTGCCTGCTAGAAGAGAAGAAGAAAAGGGGGAAAGTTCAGATGGGGAGACAGAGAGGAGGAGGAGACGAGTTGGAAGTAGAGGGAGGTCATCGCAACGAGCTAGTGGCACAGTCAGACAGCATGCATCAGCACCCGGGGTCAGCCAGACAGCACGCCAATCAACGCAGGCTGTTGCCACCACCAGAATGCCGTCACCGCCGAGCTCAGCAGTGTGGCATTTTTTTTGTGTGTCTGCCTCTGACAACAGCGATGCCATTTGCAACCTGTGCCAAAAGAAACTAAGTCGTGGGAAGTCCAACACCCACCTAGGTACAACTGCTTTGAGAAGGCACATGATGTCACATCACAAACACCAATGGGATCAACACATGAGTACAAGCAGCACACAAACTCAAAGCCGCCATCCTCCTCCTGGTCCAGCATCTTCATCCACATCAACCACTGCTGTCCTCCTTGCCCCCTCTAAACTCTCCACCACTCCGTCTCTCGCCTCTTGCGGTTCCTGCTCATTTCCTCACAGTCAGGTGTCTGTCAATGGCATGTTTGAGCGTAAGAAGCCAATGCCACAAAGTCACCCCCTTGCCCGGCGTCTGACAGCTGGCTTGTCTGAACTCTTGGCCCGCCAGCTTTTACCATACAAGCTGGTGGAGTCTGAGGCATTCAAAAAGTTTTTAGCGATTGGGATACCGCAGTGGAAGGTACCCGGACTAAATTTCTTTGCCCAAAAGGCAATCCTCAACCTGTACTCAATTGTGCAAAAGGAAGTAATGGCATCTCTGGCACACAGTGTTGGGGCAAGGGTCCATCTGACCGCTGCTACCTGGTCTGCAAAGCATGGTCAGGGCAGGTATATCACCTACACTGCGTATTGGGCAAACCTGCTGACGCCTGCCAAGCATGGAATGCGTGGCTCTGCAGAGGAGTTGGTGACACCCGCCACGACTTGCAGGCAGGCCTGCTGCCACCTCCTCTACTCCTCCTACTCCATCCTCTTCCATAACCTCCTCAGCTGAGTCCTCTTCTGCTGCTGCGTCTTGCTCCACATCAACGGCACAACCCCAGCTCCCCAGATACTATTCCACATCCCGGATAAGGCAGTGTCATGCCGTCTTGGGGTTGACTTGCCTCAAAGCAGAGAGTCACACCGGGCCAGCACTCCTGTCCCGCCCTGAACGCACAGGTGGATCAATGGCTGACTCCGCACCAACTAGAGATTGGCAAAGTGGTTTGTGACAACGGAAGAAATTTGTTGTCGGCATTGAATTTGGGCAAGTTGACGCATGTGCCGTGCATGGCACATGTGTGTAATCTGATCGTACAACGCTTTGTCCATAAGTATCCAGGCTTACAGGACGTCCTGAAGCAGGCCAGAAAGGTGTGTGGCCATTTCAGGCGTTCCTACACGGCCATGGCGCACTTTTCAGATATCCAGCGGCGAAACAACATGCCAGTGAGGC